>CM063501.1:100212185-100297185 GCA_032207245.1 Pardosa pseudoannulata | reverse complement strand
GATGTGAACAAATGTTTTCTCATAGGGAGAAGGAGAAAGTTCTATGACGCCAATTTCAATTCCAGACAATCTCATTCGAGTCGATCCTTCTTATTAAATTTGTTTTTAATTTAGTAAGTTGTTTTAATTTAATAAGTTAATTATTAAATATGTCGAAATGTATTTTGTTTTGTATGTGTGTGTGTGTTCTTTCCTTTCAGTCACTTAATCAATTTTTTTAAATAACATTTTCTCTTGAGTTTTCTCGCGCCCCCCCATTAGTGTGCTCGCGCCCCCCTAGGGGGCGCGACAGGGGGACGACCCCTAGGTGAGAATCACTGATTTACATAATTATTGCAAGGCCAAGTGCACGATGTGAGAGTCAAACGACGAATGTGGGTAATCATGAACCTAGTTGTCAAATGCGATTTTGATAATGGATAACAATGCCAATGCTCGCCGCTCTTATCGTACCTGACGTTTGTATCAATTCACATAGTGTACCAATTAAAAAAAGAATAAAATCTTCTAAATTTTGATAGAATTACATTTTTTGTTTATGATAGAATTATATTTTTAGTACAAATAAGAATATACATAAAATGAAATTATTCATTCGGAATTGAATTGAAAACCGTTATTTTTGGTGGAACGGAAACCGGAAATGAACCTATATTATTTTTTTGGTTGAACCTTAACGAAAACCGGAACATTACGGTTCGAAGTGATAGATACAGAGCTTCTTTTGGTTGTGTAAGCCTTGGGTACGAATTCCACTACTGGCAAGGATTGTTTATAGTCGAAAGATTGTTTCTTTTGAACTCATTGTTATCTTTCAAATCAGTGTTGTTCTTAAACATTTGTTTTCAAATCTGTATTTGTAAAGTTTTTACTACTTGAAAGTTTTGTTTAAGTCGTTTTTGGAGGTCAAATCCCCCTACCCCTATTTGTGATAAACGTGGCGACTTAAGCGATATTTGGAGACAAAATCTGATACTCCAAAGGCACTTCGAGAAGGCTGTAGAAACAGCATTTTTAAAAATGCACTATACCTGCGATTTCGACTGACAACGGGAAAGTTGTATATTTATCTCATATGTGCTGTAAAATTCGAATGATTTTCTGATTATTTGTAGTTTAGAATCTTGATACTCCATTGTATTCTGAATTGTACATTGATAAGAAGTGTTTAAAGTAATGTGATTACCTCAAATCAGAACACGTATCACTCAACATAGTTAAATCATTGTTGTTTATAAAAATATTGTTGTGTACTACATATTCCGTTTTTGAGTAATTACACGTCATAATGAGCAAAATTACTTTATTTCAAAATTCTTCTTAACGTTCAAAGAATGTAGAAAACCCGGATTCCAAACAGGAAATAACAATAAGAACATTCGACTAGTTTGGTTTGGTTTAGAGCGCTACGGTTTACTTTTTGCAACACGAGGGCTAATGAGGTCGGGACCTACAGCTTAAAGCCGATTAAGAACGGCTACGAACATTCATGTCACAGTGGGATTCGAACCCACGAACTCCGGTTTCGAAGGCTAGCACTCTAACCATTTGGCTATCGTTCGGCTTTTCGGCTAGTAGTCCAGATATCTGCTAAATACGTTAACTTAAACAGGCGATGGCTTGCTGATTATCGATCCCGTTGAGGTTCTATCTATATCGCCTCTCGAACGCTACCGACTCTTAGCGGGTTCCACAGATTAATACTGATCGTTCTCCAATAGTATGACCTGTAATGCTTCATATAGAAATAACAATTACCCACCAAGCAAGTGTTCCTCCATTCGTTTTTCTGATCCCGTTAGGTTGTCTCTCTAGTGCTACCGTGATATCCCTGGATCACGAAAAGGTAGTTATCGCCATTTCGCTGGTTGGCGAAAGCGTTAGAGAACGTAACTTGACACGGATTTCGCTGGCGACTTTCGCTCGAAATTTGGTAGGCGAGAAAAACTAGGGAGGGAGAGAAAGCCAGTGAGCATCAAGAAGTAGAAAGATGAAAAGTTAGCTGAAAACTGCTAAGAACAGGTCATTTTTCTACATTGCACTTCACATCCAACCTCCCAAAGTAGCAAAAGAAATAGTCTAAAATAAAATAAATTTGTATCGAATCCTTACTATCATACTAGTACGATCACGTTCTACAACACTACCTAACAAACTGAGGTTTTTTTGTACAAACAGCTTTCAAAGTAGCTGTGGGATATTTTGGAAAATACTTGTTCTACATATTTCTCGAAGTTTCTTTGAGTTAAAGATTTTCTCGACAAATTTCTGGCCAAATTGGGATAACTCGCCAAACATATTGGTTTCTCCAACGAACCAATTTATTGTCCATCCCAAACCGATTGATACTTGGAAGGTTATGTTTTTCTAAATACAGAATTAGTAGCAATATGCATAGTTAACCAGTGCACATGTGTTTTGTCCAGTCTTATTTTCAAGCTCTTTTGTTATTTTTCACAACTAAAAAATTAATACTTTATGTTAAAAAAATTAGGCTGGCTCTGTATATTCAACGCTTATTCGCATCAAAAATTTAATCATTGTATGAACAAGTATATTTATAACACCGCTTATAATATAAACCGAGTTCGAAGGGAAAAATCCTAAATATTCCTGTCTACTTATTTAATGTTCTATTCTAAGAAACTGAAAAGGAGATACTAAATCTCTGCAGAAGTTTGAAATAGGAGTGTTGACTTGTTTGCCTCTTTTTTCCGGTTTGATGTCGTAAACCACTTAAGCTGTTTCTGTTGTCGACATTTCTGAAGTGAATTTAGGATTCGATATTTTTCGAAAACTGTCCGTAGGAGAGAAAATACTATTTAATGTAAATAAATATTCTTTTCGTGAAAGTGAATGCTGGATAGAAGATGAATCTTGATATTTTTATTTTGTGTAGACAGGTAAGGAGAAAGTACAGTTGGTAATACGTTATGGTTTAATATATTATTCCGTTGAACGATGGCCGAATGGGTAGGAAACTGATTTTCGGTACTGGAATTCGCGGGTTCGTATGCCGTTCCTTGTATAGATGTTTATTGTGGTTCGGAATCGGCTTTAAGCAGTAGGTGTTGGATTCATTAGCGCTCTCTCCGAACCAAATCAAGGCCGAACGATGGCCGAATGGTTAAGGTGCTAGCCTTTCGAAACCGGAGTTCGTGGGTTCGAATCCCACAGTGGCATGGATGTTCGTAGCCGTTCGGAATCGGCTTTAAGCAGTAGGTCCCGGTCTCATTAGCCCTCGTATTGCAAAAAGTAGACCGTAGCGCTCCAAACCAAATAATTTGAAGAGGTTTGGTCTTGATTCAAATACTTGATTAATAATGATTTTCGTAAAATAAAGGACGGACTGTAGCTCTTAAATTAAACTTTTATTCTCAGACAAATAATCAGTCGCCTTCTCGAAGCGAAGGCTCGAACACCCATCTCGCATTTTACTCACTCTTATTACAAACATAAAAAATAACAATTCTTATTGCGGAGGTTTTACAGCAAGCTGCCAGAATTGGCGCCAAGGGCAGTATTGGCGGTTTTTACAAAACTAAACTCAACATAATTTATTCGGTTTAATACAGTAAAATACGGTTTTTACGTCGTTCAAGCGACTGACGTAAAACGATCTGTAAATGAAGATACGTAATCAAAACTTTTAAAAGGAACTTTGATCATTGGAATTGCATTTGTTACTTGGGGAAGCACTTCCCCAGTGTGCTTTTTGCAAGTCACCTCAAACAGTTGCACACTTTCTGACTTCGTGTTGTTGCTTCCGGTGGATGTATTTGGAATATTTTAAAACTTCGTCGCCTGTTCTTGGGACAATTATTGGGGAAGCACCGCATGCGGGCTTGTTTCCCTTTCTCCGCCGTTCAGGACTGTTATATGAAATATGATCTCTGTTACCAGTTTCTTTGGAAAATTTCACTTATGTACATTTTTGGTTTTTGATTGTATTTTTGTATTTTTTCTTGTAAACTTTTAGATGTACCTTGTATTTATACTCTAACAGAACTTGTATGGCACAGCATAATCTCTGAGGATTTTGTGCCAAAAAACATAAAATAAATAAATAAATAAATAAATATAGATCATTAGAATTTTTATGTGAAAGTAATAAGTTTAAAGTTTTCTAAGATAGTACGGGTGATTAAAAAAGGCGACGATTTACTGTTTTGCTAAACTAGGACTAATAAGAGCAGTACTTAATGTTTAAAGCCGATTCCGAACTGCTATACACATCATGCCAGCAGTGGTATTTGAGCTGATAAACTCCAGTACCGAAGAGCAGAGCTCTAAACACTCGGCCATCGTTTGAATTACTGTCTAACCCCTTGAGGACCAGCACTTAAATACTATAGAGTCTACTGTTGTATAAACCGTTGCCGTTTAACGTCATCTAGTAATTAAATCTAGCATTTAAAAATTCAAATGAAACGTTCCGATCTCAGATTATGCATGAGCAACTCTGGTCTCTCAATATGACCCAGAGCTCTTTGCAGGCGGCGCAGGACTGATAAGAGTAAAATCGCTGCGTCGCGTCCACGAGATGTTGGTCACGAACGGGTTAAGAGTGTGGCTGCAGCGTATGAGCAAATTACCGCGTCGTCGATGAGGGTATGAAGGATTAACATCGAGTCAGAAGATTATTGCGGGATTCATATATTTCCGAATTTTGTGTGTGGGAAAATCCTGAAACGTTAAAAATGGAGACGTTGCTATCAAATACATCCAATTGAAAGTGATACTTATCCTGTTCTTTGAATACGAAGCTACATTGCTTATATATTTCAAGGATTTAGGTGTTTTTATTTACTTTGGCACGGTACTGCGAAACACTTGAGAGATTACGATCTGTCAGAGTGATCACGAGAAATTTTTATGGGGTGTGAACGGTCGTTACCAGCGTGTTCATAGGCCATAAAAAATGGAGATTTGCATTTTGCGAGTGTGGGAACAGTTCCAGACCCACAGAGAGTATTTACATAACATTCCCTTCTCATTTTCACTAATTTAAATGCAGGAAGCAAAATACAAGCATTGGCATAAAAAATGTAATTTAAGCTTCACACAATAAGAGCTAATACACGATAAAATCAAATAATATTCCAGTAGTATGTGTGGTGCAACAATATCCTGTTCTAATGTCAAACCATATGCTCTTCATGGATGAATTACTCTGCCATACTTCATGCGACTTCGTCGTGCTTCTTATGGAGTTCGAATCATACAGATGGCATGGATGTTCGTAGGCGTTTGGAATCGGCTTTAAGCAGTAAGTCCCAGTCTTATTAGCTCTATTGTAGTAAAAAAGTAGGCTGTAGTACTCCAAACCAAACTAGGCCGACGGTGGCCGAATGGTTAGGGTGCTGGCCTTCGGTACCGTAGTTCATGGGTTCAAATGCCACTGTGGTATTGATGGTCGTAGCCGTTCGGAATAGGCTTTAAGCAGTAAGTCCCAGTCTTATTAGCCCTAATGTAGTAAAACAGTAGGCTGTAGTACTCCAAACCAAACTGGGCCAACGTTAGTCGAATAGTTAGGGTGCTGGCCTTCGGTACCGTATTTCATGGGTTCAAATGCCACTGTGATATGGACGGTCGTAGCCGTTCGGAATCGGCTTTAAACTGTAGGTCCCATTAGCCCTCGTGTTGCAAAAAAGGAGACTGTAGTTTTCCATACCAAACTGATGTCAAACCAAAGGTAGATTCTGCAGTCTTCTCAGCCAACCACTCAATTCTGTTTCTAGTTGCTAGATTAGATACAGGCATATCATTCAGAAACATAAAAGAAACCAAATAATATACCTCTTAAGTTTATCTTTTTGTTTATTAAAAAAACCTTTTAAGACACATACTATTACTGCTACTCATGTCTCAGTGAATGTAACATAATGCTCCTTTCAAAACTAATCAAATAGCAAAATGAAGACATCTTTAAACCACTCGAAAACAAATGCAACCCCATTATTGAAAGACAGAAAAATTCTTTTCAAAACTTATAGCCTTAGTATTAACTGAAGAAGAGAAAAAAAAAACCTGATTTTTTTTTTTATTTTAAAAAACAAAAAAAAAACTAACTCTGCTTTTTGTGACTTTATAAATCTTATGAAGTAAAAAAACAAAGTAAAATGGTCGTTTTTCATCGAAATTTTTTTTCCAATTTATGTTTCTTTTTGTAACGCTGATTGATGTATAAAAGATTGAATTCTAAGACTGTACCCTGTTCTTTTGCAAAAACAATATTGGATATCTCCGTTTAAACGCATTTCTATCGGAATTGTGTTTAAAAATTGAAAACGGGATCGAGTGTTTAGCTTAGACCAGTTCGGTTGTGGGGGATTTATTAAAGTATTGAAAAATTGAGAGACAGAGAATAGAAGCTTTTAAGGTTTGAAAATAAAAGAAGAAATGCACTCTCCGACTGTTCTGTTTATCTGTAAATTGTCAGGAGTAATTTTGCATCCATGTTTTGATAAAGTTAAATTATTATGTACAGTTTCTTCCATAAGACCGTGTCTTCTATTTCTCTGAAAATACAAACGAATTAGTTAAAAATACATTTTTACCGTGTCGTATACATATTAAACTAAAATGCATTTCACCTAATAAGTTGTCCAGTCCACATTATTTTCGATTATTGCTTGGCAGTGTCGAGGCATACTTTCGACAAGTTTTTCGGCTAATTTCAAAGGTAGAGACCTCCGAATTTCGCGTACCCGGCGATTTAGAGCTTTCTTTAGCTGCTTTTATTGCATACACATTTCCCCTTGAGCTTCATCTTCATGGGAGACTACACATTTTCAATTGGATTGGCGTCAGGCGATTGAGAAGGCCAATTCATTGTGGTGATGCCATTTTTACGCTTTCACTCGGTACACGCGCGACTTCGATTGTTGATTTAAACACAGCAAAACGAATCGAATAAGGAATATAACCATAAAGCATTCTTCTCTAATGCTTGAAGAACACGTGCAATTAAGCCGGTATCAGCGCGCTATCTATTGACGAAATTATGAGTGACACGCTCTTATGGTACAGATTGTACTTAGCTTGATTTTAGTTGAGAGCTTAAAGGGGATCATTCGAATTGAAAAGTCTTCATTATAATAATCTGTTTTGGATTCAATATAAAACAAAAAGTTCAGCTCAGTACAGAATAAAATTTGTATTCTAGATCAAGAATTATGTTCTACTTTTACTATAGCAATACATGAAAACATACACAATGTACACTAAGTGATAAAAAATAGAGATCCAATTACTCGAAAAATAATTTTTGAAAATTGTAAATTAAAAACTGTTATGTTACAGCAACAGAAGTCACATTTGTATTTCCTTGTACAAAGTAAAGGGAATATTGTATTTGTGAAAATTTAATGCTCAAATAGCGAAGTAAATTCTTATTTTGAACACTATTGAATTAATTTCAACCCAAATTTGGCCGTACGATGGCCGATTGGTTAGTGTACTGGCCTTCGTTACCGGAATTCGTGGGTTCGAATCCCACTGTGGCATGGATATTAGTAGCCGTTCGGAATCGGCTTTAAGCTGTAGGTCCCGGTCTCGTTAATCCTCGTGTTGCAAAAAAGTAGACCATAGCGGTCCAAACCAAACCAAATCAAGTTTGTGTTACGACTCTGTGACGTGCAAGGAAACTTTAATTTTGAAACTTTAAATATTCTTTTCGACCATTCCTGAACTGAGTTTGACTAGTTTTGTCTTGACTTCTGTTTGTATCCCTATAAATCCTAGGAGTATAATCGTCCATTCTTTTCTTCTTCTGTCCATATAGTCTGATGGCCGCTCCCTGCCAGCGCTATGATATCTTCCTCTTAACGTAATGAATTCCATTGGTCGGCGCCCTTCGGAACCGGAGTTCGTGGGTTCGAATCCCGTTGCTGGCATGGATGTTTGTAGCCGTTCGGAATCGGCTTTAAACTGTAGGTCCCGGTCTCATTAGCCCTCGTGTGCAAAACAGTAGACCGTAGCGCTCCAAATCAAATCAAACCAAATCCATTGGTCGGCGAGCATATAGAGCTGAAATGTGGAGTTGGTTTCTGACAGTTTTAGTCAAAATTGTGATACCAGTACCCAAACAGAATTGTCTTCTGAGTGATATTCATATTTCGGGGTCACTGAGCCGTTAACGTTAAATATCTATCTTCATTCGCTACCACGTCTACAAGTGAGCAGCCCTGGTCTTCGATCTGCATTTCTAGTCTCACAAAAGCTGTTATCCAGATCGTGGAGGACGTACGTACGTACAAATGCGTATATAAGTAAATTTTCAGAAGTGCTTCAACAGAAAGAGAAAAGAAAATACTTTCTATGTTTGTTAAAGCTGTCGAAAAATTTATCAAAGTATGTTAACTTTCAACTTCTTACTAGATATTTGGTCAAAATATTCTATGCCAGTCAATATGGGTCTACGTTTCACTCGGTTTTTGCCATAGTGATTTTAAGTTTTCAACAGTTTCCTGCGTCGTTTGGTTTCTTGCATAACATTCAGTTAAATGAAGCGTCTCTTTGGCTGTGTTATTGCGAAATTTTTTTTCTTTCAAAAGCCACGTTCGCATAATTAATACCATAAATCACAGTGTTACTTTCCTCAATTACAAGACAATGTTTTCCCTGTTCTTTTCCTTATGCGCACCCACACCCTAGTACATTCGGATTGTTCTTTCCTTCATCCAGGAAACGCTTATTTCCCCTCCGGATTGAGGCTTTTGGCAATGCGTTATTGAATTGAGCTGTACGTTATTTATGGTGATATAATTTGCTGACACGCAGATGTACTAATCAAATTTACTTCAAACTTCTTTAATTAAGTATAAAAGTAATGCGTTTATAATATAAGCAAGTTTTTAGAAACTGAGAGCAGGCCTGTTAACTTAAGATTCGAATGGCCGCATTAAAAATGTACATTAGAGATCAAAATTAAGATACTTTTTAGGTTAGGTTGATTATCTGTAGAACTAGAGAAAAAAATTCTAATGAAATTTGGTTTGAACCTAGGTTGATACAATACAAAAAAATGTAACCATTCAACAGTTATAATAAACAAGCATGGTCATGCGTAACATTAATCGAAGTCGGAAGGTTTGAAACAGAAGTTAGTCAAACAAAAAAATAGGGTAATAGAGAATATGGTTTCCTATTACATCCTCATTTTATACTTTAATATTTTAATATTTAATACTTTAATATTTTTTATAATTTAATAAGCCAGTGTTTGAGGTTCTGGGGCAATTGGCCCAGTTCGCTCAGAAATGCTACATTCAAGCCCTAGATCTAGATCTAAATTCGAAGGGGGTTGTGGTTGTAATTGCTCTTCCCAGAGAATCCCTGACTTACTCTCTTACTTTATAAGATAAATATCTGGAGATCTGGTTTTTCGATCCATTTAGCTGATATCTTTCCTATCGTTGATAATATCAGTTCTATGTAGCTGTGCGTTTTCGCTATTAAAACGAAATCAGGTATAACTGAATCCCTGACAAGGTCAACACAGGACTCCAATATCTCATCTCTATATCTTACACCAGTCACAGTGCCTTTTACAAATACGAGAGTTGGAACTTCAATAGTGGCAACTATTTATTTACATGGAATACAAAATTGATTCATGTCACTATGCTTTATAGACCTTCAGTATAGTTGCCAGTATTGTATATAACCCGTTTCCAACGATGTAGAAGTCTCAGAACACCAGCAGCAGTGCCTATTCGGTTGATAGTTCGAATGAACTGGTCTATTGCCGCAAGAATCTCTGGAACAGTTCTAAAGCGAATGCTACGAAGTGGCTTCTTCATCTTAGGTGTTAAGTCAAAGACAGAAGGACTGAGGAGTATGATGGATGGTAAAGCACGTCAGATGGCGTCGATCACTGTCCATTAGTACGGCAACAGCATGCACTTCTGCTTAGCTGACACTAGGACGACCTGGAAGATGCATGTCTTCCACAATTTGGCGTCCTTCATCGAAGACTTTTACCCATCTTGCTACAGTTCTGTAAGGCAATGCAGATTCCTTTCAAGTCTATTGAAATCGTAGATGATATTGTCGTGCTGTACGACATTCAATTTTTATCCAACTTCATTGTTCTTGTTTTGAAAACATCTTGACAACACTTGCTTTAGACCGCAAGCTAATACAAGGATCTGTTCTTCGAGTCACTCAGCATGCGAGTGACGTAGGAGGGGTGAGTATTTTTGCTGTGAGTAAGGTAGGTATGTCGTTCACTTGTAGTATACGAGACATTCTTTGGTTTAGTTACGTAGCGTTTTTACAGCAGTGTTGCCACTATTAAAGTTCCAACCCTCGTACATAGATGGGTGTGTGAATATACAACATGGTGCCTGTCCAGATCATCAGAACTCCGCTACCTCAATGGTAGATTCCTGGAAAATTGCAACTCAGGTAGCAGGTCCTTGGTTCTCTTCATATCAAAGCACTTCAAAAATCAGAGGATAGGCTGAACCCGGACACACCAGTGAAGAGAAACCGACCATTATGAATTTCATAAATTTCACAGCGATTTCACCACCCCGAACTAGCGAGCCCAGAAGGTTTTTATTTACACTACTCGGCTATTCTTACAAAGCGATTGATCGCTTTATTGTGACTGGCCAACATACCTGTGAATTAATGTAACATCCACAGAATAGCAACATTGATTTACGTTCTGTAATACAAAGTTTTATTACCATTTCTGTTACGTTGCAGCATTTTTTAAATACAAAATGGTCAACATTGGAGAAAACTAAACACTTGTCACAATTCAAAAACCATTAATAAGATTCCAATTCTCAATGTCACGTGATACTATTTAATACGCAATAGGCCTATTTCGTGATGGCTTTTATTTTTGCAGCACTGTAGAATGCCAAAATGTATTTCAGAGTAAGACTTTACAATTGTTCCACAGTAGGTTTTCATTAATTAATCAACTAATTATATGTTTTGTTCATTTTTGGATAATTAAAAAACGTACTATATCCAACATGTTTATTAGAAATTTATCTGTTTATTTTGAAAAGACAGATTTCGGTATCTGAGATAAAACTGGGATGTTAACATGCTCATTTTCAGGCAGAGAAAAAAGGCGTCCGTATCCACAGACAGATGAGGACTTGATAATTTGAACTAAACAGAATCCATTAAAAGATTCTTACTACGCTTTTATCGTTGTTTCATATCGTTTATAAATATGGTGAGCTTTTTCTTACTTTCTACTTGAATTGCTTTCCGTTGAGGAACTACATTCTACTTCTGACGCAGTAAAAAAATTTCGGGTTATTTTTAAAATTTATTTATTTACACAATCAACATTTAGAACAAAAAGACTGTTACATATACATACCAAAATTAAATTATTCAGCATTTTCCTCTGAACAGAAGGCTGTTATATCTCTAGCAGAACTACTTAATCCTTTCTAAACAAAATCATATGATACAATCAGAAAACTACGCGATACAATTTCAACTTTAGTATCACATGAGAATTTAATTTGCAACAATCGTAGCCGAAACGACACGGAGAAAATTCTCGCTAGATTCTAACAGTAAATTATCAGTAACATATGATTTGAAACTAAGGTATACCATGCTTTTTCCTCTCTGATATTGGTAAAGGAACTACGGCTGTGATGTTTATTATGCAAGGCAGATGGATTAAGCATTCTACTACGGATCCAGAGCTCTCGGGATGGAATATACTACTATTGAAATAGATACTCTTAGCTAACAGAATATTGGCTTTGAGAGACAAGCTCTGGTTTCAAGACAGGCTCATCCAGTGCAACGGTTGACATTCGTCGGTAATTCTAATGCTTCAGTGTTATTGCCAACTTTGGTGGTAATATTCATGGATCAACTTTGTTTTTTTACATAATACGTTAATAGATTCAAAGCTCTGCATTATAAGATGAATGAAATAAAATGCTATTGACTTTCATACTCTTCAACATTCCGCTGAAGACGACCAGGGCAGAGCACTGCTCTTCGTTACTAAACTTCTTGGGTTTGAATCTCACTACTGTCATATATGTTCGTAACCGTTCAGAATCTGCTTTAAGCAGTAGATCCAGTAGTAGTTAAACAGTAGACCGTAGTTCGCCAAAATAAACAAAGCAAATACTGCTTATTAACACTAGGTTTACGAAAGTTTTATATATCTATTTCGAATAGACATAACAATACTCTAAGCCCTCGTGTTGCAAAAAGTAGACCGTAGCGCTTCAAACCAAACCAAACCAAACATAACAATACTCAGAAAGCAATGCAATTATACACTATAAGTAAAAAATGAAAATAGAGGTTCATCATATTAATAATTTAAAAGATATTCTAGTATTTTATTTTTCAACTAGCATGTAGCCCGTCATATGACGGGATCAGTAAAATTTTTAATTTTCCAAAATTGTAAAGTACTTTATGAGACAGATAAAAAAAATGGTTTGTTTTTTGACTGAGAATTATCTTGCAACATAAAAAAAATCCATGATTCAATTTAAAATTATCACATATGTACCTAATCTATTAATTACGCCAAATATAAAAGAAAATTATTGAAGTAATATCTAAGTTCAATGATAAAACGTATGAAAGTAAGGTATAATTTAAATAATTTAAAATAAGAAATGATTAAATGAGATGGTTAAAGGAGTGACGTCATAATACTAGAAATGTTGTTTTTACCTATTTATAATGGGATAAATTGATGAATTTAATCGCCTGCTCTTAACCGGAGAAAATAGGAGTTGAAATAATAGCATTAAAAACTCAAAAAGGGAGAAAGAAGGGGTGGATTTCGAACGTTTTAAAGACGACAGTATTTTTTTCTATAATATGAAGTATATTTATGCCAATTTATTTTAGAATAAGATAGTTTATAAGAAAATAAACATTATTCGCTTTGAATTTTGCTAACTACGCATGCCTCTATCCATTCCAGTTCCAACCGCTTCATAAAATCGAGGACAGACGGACAGATAACTTAGACTATTATTATATAGGGGATACTCAAACCAAGCAGCTAAAACATTCAAAATCTCTTCACACTCTGGCTTCAATTGACATTCTGCGTTTCGTTATTTCTACTGTTGCTTATTGTTTGTTTCATTTGAGATAACAATATCGGATAACGGATCGAAGTATTGTCGGTACATTACTATTTATTATTGTTGTAATGTTTGCATCAGTAGAACGAATTTACTAAAATGTTGTCTACGTTACGATCGCGTCCAGTTGACGTCTATCCGTAGAGATAGGTATACCACATAGAAAATTTCGATATTTCAGCAGAAAATAGAAGAGAAAATAAAGAAAATAGACTTCGATATATATTTACCTAGTTCAATGGATAAAAATCAGTACAAGAGATAAAATAAAAATGCAATAGGATTTTGCAATTTTCCTTATAAAATTCGAAATACGTCAAAATGACGGGTCCCGTAAACGTAGTGTTAACTAATTTGTAGTACTTAACTCTTACACAATTGAGGGCTTAATATCGCTATGATCTGTACAGTATCAAAAATCGAGGATTCATTTAATAGTATATTAATTTGTAACTATAAAAGAAAATATTTTGACATAAACAAAACAAACACTAACAAAAACTTTTAACTGTAAACCAACACCGTAACTTTTTAAATGTAAGCTAAAATTTAGAATCTTGATCTTAAAAACATGAATGAAGATGTGAAGTGAATCGGATATATATTTTAGACAGAAACTGAAACATTTTGCAGACAAAAGTAAGCAAATATATCTATAATATAATGTATGCAATATCTATGTAAAACAATTGTAAGCAAATTTTTCCATAGTCTAATAATCAATTACAAAAGCAATCGAGCCGATTATAATATCTTAATTACCCGTTAATCTAGTGTTAACGAATGTGTAATACACAATTACACATTCGTTACAATCTCACTCTCTTACACAATTACAATTACACACTCTTAACAATTCGCGGCTTAATATCGTCACGATCTGCACAGTATAAAAAATCGAGGATGCATTTAATATTATATTAGTTTTCAACTAAAAAAATATTTTAATATAAATAAAACAAACACACATTAAGAAAAGCTTTTAACTTTTTAAATGTAAGCTAAATTTTAGAATATCGATCTTAAAAACATGAATGAAGATGTAGGAATGTATCCTGGGGAATGTCTGATATTAAAAGAATAATTTAACTGCAATGTGAAGTGAATCGAATATACATGTCGGAGATAAACTAAATATTTTGCAGACAGTAGTAAGCAAATATAACTATCATATAATGTATGCAACATCTATGTAAAACTATTGTTTGCAACTTTCACATAGTCTAAAAAATAATTACAAGAAAAAAAGCCAATAAGGCCGATTATAATTTCTTAATTACCCAAGTTAATCAAAATTAGATTGTATAACAGTATGTAAATACAGATTAGAAAAATAAATACTTATAAATAAAAGTTACACTGTTACTTTTATATTTTCGGAAAAGACAGGGAAAAATCATGAAAAGCCGTACGATGACCGAATGGTTAGGACACTGATCTTCGGAACTGGAGTTCGTGGGTACGAATCCCACTGGGGCAGGGATGTTCGTAGTGGCTCGATAGTTCAGAATCGGCTTTAACCCCTTCCCTGTTTTGACCGTACACCGTACGGGCACAGTTTTCGGGCCTTTACTGATTTGCCCGCACGGCGTACGGGCAATCTGATTTCTATTTCGGTTGCACTGTATCGGCCTTATTTTTTCCACTTTTAGTAACAAATTATTCGTATAGATGTCCAATAAATGATAGTTTGCAGTTTATTGCATTTTCTACTCTGATTAGTTCAAAAGTGTGGATTTTTTCGCATGTTTTGTATCAGAAGACGAATTGTTATCTATCAGTGTATAGCTTTCTGGTTATATTTTACTAACCGCCTGATAATTTTATTGATGTAAGAGTTGAATAATATATTTTTACTTTTAAATAATGGATAATTCAAAGCGTATAGGGCTAATTTCTTGTGATTCGAACTGTGACTCGGAATCAGAAACTGAATTATCTGTAAATGATAGTAGCGAAAGTTTACTAGATGACATGGATAGTAGTGACTCTGATAGTAGTACAGATGAAATCGGTCAAGCAAGACAATTTTTTGAAATTAATTCTGATAATCCTGCGGATCCGCCTCCTAGATTTGCTTTCACTGGAATTCGAAAAATTAACTTGGATATCGATGAGACTAAAGGTAAACTTCAGTTCTATGATGCTTTCGTAGAAAGAAAACAAGTTGTAATAAATGCTTAAAAATATTAGAAATGTTAATTTTAAATAACATATCTTTACTTAAAAATGTAAAATGAACCAAAAAATGCAATAAAAAATGTGACATTTTTTTGACCGAATTCTGGAAAAAAATGAAACTGTCAAAGGGTTAAACAATAGGTCTCGATTTCATTAGCTCTCGTGTTGCAAAAAAGTAGACCTCAACGCTCCAAATCAAATCAATCAGTAATTTATGTTTTCCCTAATGACTACTTTTAATCCGTAGGAGTTGGAGGGTGCACATTCCAAAATAAATAAATAAATAAATAAATCCTTCTAAATGAAATCAATAATTTATAATTCCCTTTTGTCGATGTTCCCCAATAGAAAAATTCTGTTTCTACTACCTCCGCCTCCCATAATAATCCTGGTTTGATTCCGATGTCAGGAAAATCGAAGTAACGTCTCTGTAATGGCATTTCCCAATCGCATTTACCGCTAAATGAATTCCTCGTGTCTGGGGCGGTAGTTTATTTGTCGATTCTCTCTTCAAATATAACTATCATATAATGTATGCAGCATATATGTAAAACAATTGTTTGCAAATTTCACATAATCTAAAAAATAATTACAAAAAAAATCGGGCCGATTATAATTTCTTAATTAAGTTATTCAAAATTAGATTGTATAATAGTACGTAAATACAGATTAGAAAAAGAAAAACTTATGAATAAGCGTTACGCTGGTTACTTTTATATTTTGGGAAAAGGCAGGGAAAAAATCATGAAAACCTGAACGATGGCCGATTGGTTAGGACACTGATCTTCGGAACTGAAGTTCGTGGATACGAATCCCATTGGGGCAGGTATGTTTGTAGCCGTTCGGAATCGGCTTTAAACCTCCGCTAATCACGGCGCCATCGTGCGGCCATGATTTTAACCTAAAACCACACTGGAAGGGTCAAATCATCCCTTCACGAATGGCCATCACAACTGCCCTGTGCAGATGTTGCTTCCCTCACAAACATATGTTCTCATGTCAAAGTTCAAGGTAGTACACCGGGTCAACCGGACTTTTAACCTGGGAAGGACTCTTGCGGAGTATCCCCCGCACTTTCGAAAACTGCATTAATTGTACTCATTAGTCTAGATTTTCTAGATTTTTTTTTGTTATTTTAAAGTTTATGGTCGGAATGCTGACTTGGTCCCTGCGTAACGCATTGTTTCAGACCGAACCAGCAATTTAACACCCTACACCCGACTTCGGGTGGGTGGCTGGCTGGTTATAGGTAGTACACGGTGTGACGCCTTCAATATTCTCAAATGAGAGGTAACGTGAATAATGGGTCACAGTCAAAGTTAAAATTGGAAATTTACTTTTATTCTTGATTAAATACGGCTATTTACAAAGGAATGTAAATTCCTAAATCGTGTAGAACTGCAAAGGATGGTTGCCGGTAAAACTTCCTCACGACGATCACAGTCGAAAGAAAAACAAGAGATTTAATAATTTCATACAAATGGGGAGGCTATTCAGGGTGAAATCAAACCCAATTTATCCCCCGTTCGATATCCGAGACTCTGCCGCTCCCTATATGAGCGAATTTACGAATCTCCCGAACTAGAAAACTGGCTCCGGTAACAAACACGAAAGCCTCCACGAGGTAAACACACCTACGTAAAAAATGACGAAAAGCCCTGAGTCCACAAGACTACAGGATGATTTTGGCACAGAACTGCCTGGGCCTACCCCACTAGTTCTGCAATTCTATTAGGATTGGCAAAACAACATAATTGATATGATTGGGCTCTAACGTCAAAATAAGTGTAAAATTAGAGAATAAGGATGCTTGAATTTCGGCAGGGGGGGTACAAGTAATAGAAAATATAAGAACGATTAAGTATAAAGTAGGACAGGGTTCCAAAGAGAAAATTAACACAGTTAAGTAAATTAACAGTTTTTTTTCTATAAAGTTCAAAAGTAAGCGCGAAGTATAGCAAACGTCTGAAAACGAGCAAGAATTGTGAAGCGATTCAGACGAGAAAATCTCAGTGAATCAAATTTGTACTGAGGACCAATGTCAATCTTAGTAAGTGACCCACCAAAATGTGGCCGCGAGAAGCGCTGCTTCAGGAGAAGTACTGGCAAGTAAGCCCTGAGTCGCAAAATTGTAGGCTTTTTATACCTGGGAGATCAGTTACGGTTCCGCCAATTGTTTTTTGGGTCAGTTAAGATTTCAGGTACTTGAGAACTCCAGCTAAAGTTACAGTTACATTTTTTAGCTGAATTCTCATTCGCTGGCTGTCCCTTCATGGAATTTCCGAGCATTCATTAACGAGATCCATCAGAGGCGTTCTCGTCTATTCAGTGCCGAACGATGGTCGAATGGTTAGGGCACTAGCCTTCGGAACCGGAGTTCGTGGGTTCGAATCCCACTACGGCATGGATGTTCGTAGCAGTTCGGAATCGGCTTAAAACAGTAGGTCCCGGTCTCATTAGCCCTCGTGTTGCATAAAGTAGACCGTAGTGCTCCCAAACCAAAACTTCGTCTATTCAGTCCGATTGTCAAGATCCCAGCCTCCGTACACAGGTGTACTTCGATCAGCTGTTTTGTCGCGTGCTCGGACAAAGGGGAGTCTTCATAACGGCTTTAAACCGTAGGTTCCGATCTCATTAGCCCTCGTGTTTCAAAAAAGTAGATTGTAGTGCTCCAATAAAACCAAACCAATCAGTAGTTTGTTTTCCGTAATGACTACAGATAATCCGATGAATTGGAGGATGCACATTCCGAAATAAATAAATAAAAAATCATTCTAAACAAAATCAATAATTTATAATTCTATTTTCTCGATGTTCCCCAATAGAAAAAAAAATTGTTTCTACTACCACCGCCTCCCTTAATAATACTGGTTTGATTCCGCTGTGAGGAACATCGAGGTAACGTCTCTGTAATGGCGTCTCCCAACCGCATTTACCGCTAAATGAATTCCTCGTGTCTGGGGCGGTGGTTTATTTGTCGACTCTCTCTTCGCAGATGAATAGGGCTGGCTTTCTCTGCGAACTTCGCCCATTAACTGTCTGAGCGGAGTGAAATGGCACTCGTAAATTAGAACTGCCGAGGTAACTAGATGTCTGTTTTTAATGGTATTGGTGACGGAGATGTCATAAACTGACTGCGATTCGGTAGGCTTGTTTCTAGAGACTGTCTTGAACAAAAATAGTTTCCTCAACGTATGCCGAGATTCCTCAGATTTTATTTTTAATTCTTGGAACCTTTTTAAAAATATCTAAACAAGCGTTAGTTAGTCTTATACGACCTACTGAAATAATTGGCAAAACCCTGTTTAAAACCAATTTCGAACGACTAGGAGCTTCTATGCCCGCAGAGGGATTCGAATCCTTGAACTCCGCTTCTGAAGAGCAGCGCTCTACCATTTGGCCGTCGTCCGGTTAAGTAGCAATAGTATTGTGCTTTATTGTCAAAATTGTTGAAACAGCCTTCATTGTGTACTGCTTTTACACAGATTTGGCATATCGTGTATATGATATATATATATATATATATATATATATCATATATATATATCATATATATATATCATATATATATATATCATATATATATATCATATATATATATATATCATATATATATATATATCATATATATATATATCATATATATATATATATCATATATATATATATCATATATATATATATATATATATATATATAGATCATATATATATATATATATATCATATATATATATATATATCATATATATATATCATATATATATATCATATATATATATCATATATATATATCATATATATATATCATATATATATCATATATATATATCATATATATATCATATATATATATATCATATATATATATATATCATATATATATATATATATATATCATATATATATCATATATATATATATCATATATATATCATATATATATCATATATATATCATATATATATATCATATATATATCATATATATATCATATATATATATCATATATATATATATATATATATCATATATATATATATATCATATATATATATATATATATATATTATCATATATATATCATATATATATATCATATATATATATCATATATATATATCATATATATATATCATATATATATATCATATATATATATATCATATATATATATCATATATATATATATATATCATATATATATATCATATATATATGTATATATATATCATATATATATCATATATATATATGTCATATATATATATATATATATCATATATATATATATATATATATATATATATCATATATATATATAGATCATATATATATATATATATATATAGATATATATATAGATCATATATATATATAGATCATATATATATAGATCATATATATATAGATATATATATATATATATAACAAAATATTATCTTTATATATATAACATTATATATAGATATATATAAATATATAATCTATAAGATATATATATATATATATAGCATATATATATAGATATATATATATATATAGATCTTTATATATTTATATATTATATAGTTAATATATGATATATATATTCTATATAGATCATATATATAGATATAATATTATATATATAGATATATATATATATATATATATATATATATATATATATATATATATATATATATAGATTCTATATAGATATATATATATATTGTCAATATATGATTATTTATATATATATATGATCATATATATATATATATATCATATATATATAGATCATATATATATATCATATATATATATATATATATATATATATATATATATATATTGTCATATTATATAGATAAATATATATATAGATCATATAATATTGATTATATATAATCATATATATATAGTAATATATATTATATTTATAGATATATATATATATACATATTATATATAGATATATATATATAATATAGATCATATATATAAAATATATTTATATATATATCATATATATATAATATTATATATTATATGATCATTATTTTATATGTCATATATATATGTCATTTTATATATTCCACTGCCTCCTTTGAACGGAAAAAAATTCAAAGCAAAATTAACAAAAATTCAAAATAAGCTTTACTTGATTTTCATTCTTGTCTCCTGACTAATATTTTCCTAAACTATTCCTTATATAAAAATAGCCTAGTTGTCTTTCCTCGAATTTATGTGAAGCGGTTGGACCTGGAATGGATAGAAACATCCATATTGGATCCTTGACGAGTTAGGGTTAATAAAATTCAAAGAGAGTAAAGTTTATCTTCTCCTAGACTACGATCCGATTCTAAAATAAATTGGTATAAATATGCTTCATATCAAAGCGAAAAATACTGTGTTCTTTAAAAGGTTCGAAATCCACCTCTTCCCTTTTCGAGCATTTAATGCCATTATTTCAAGTCCTATTTTCCCCGGTTAAGAGCAAGCGATTAAATGTATCCATTTTGTCCAATAATAAATAGGTAAAAATAACATTTTATTCTAGCATTATGACGTCATTCCGTTTAACCATCTATTTTAATAATTTCTTATTTTAAATTATTTAAATGTCGTCTGCATAATTTTCATACCTTTTATTACTGAACTTAGATATGTCGTAAATAATTCTCTTTTACATTTGACTTAAATAATAGTTATGTACATATGTGATAACTTTAAAATTAATCATCGATTATTTTTTGTTGCAATAAAATTTTTATTACTGGTATTAACAACAAATTCTTTTCATAAAAGTAGGCATCTATTTCACGGACTAAATTTAGCGTTTAAGTTATATATCTTTGAAAATTAAAAAGTTTGTTTGTTTGGTGTTTGTTTTTTTATGCATGACCCTGCGGTTTGCAATCGATTCGCTTAATTTTGGACATCATTCTTATATACCGCTAAATAATCACTGTCAATATTAAAGCCTCTGCTGTTCATCGTTTCATTTAATATGACACGATAAATTAAAGTTGGAAACTAACATAAGGTTAGTAAAGTTTTTTTAAACTTTAATTTTATATTTTACCATGTCCAAAAGTTTTAAGATAAATTCGAGGAAGATAAAGTGACGGAAAAATAAGCATGTATCTTATTACTGATTTAGGTATTGTAACGTAGTCGAATGAAACAGACGTCAGATGGAAAATGAAGAGTCGGTAGCGTACACATTTAACATTTATTCGACGTCACACACACTACAACAGCTACACACTAAACAGGATTTTTACACCGAGAAGTAACAGGCCTCGGCCTAAGCTCTCTCGGGAGCTACAAATGAACAGTTAAGTTTCAGCTCTCATCTCTCATCTTTCTGTTCGTTCTTGAATATATACCTTAGCCCTTGAAGTGGTTTGAAGGATCACTTAGAGAAGGAATTCAAGGGCTTCCAGATGACTTAAAGTTTATGATCCAATAACTGTTCGGGTAATGTCAAAATCTGAAGAGCAGTGCTATTGGATCGAACTTTATGGGTTCTATAACGTCATACAGTCCCCTTGAGATTGAGTTTATGAGGGCCTGGCCACAAGAGGTATAAACACACGTGACAGACCACTCTGGACGTTCCGAACTTTACGATATATCAAAGTCTCAAAATCACTCGAGAAACAGTTTATGGGACTGTACAGCTGCACGTTCCACTTATATAGTAAGGGAATGCTGTATTGGTACAGTATATCAAGAAATTATGTGTTCCATTTTCTAACTTGATTCTAAATTGCATCCACAGTATCGGGAAACTTTAGAGGAGTATGAAGATAAAGAAATTATTGCGCTTGTACCAGATAATTCCCAGACTATAAACAAACTATGATTTTACCTGCCTCATAGGATACTTTACAATTCTGGGAAATCGAAAATTTTACGGATCCCGTCATATGACGGGCTATATGCTAGTATACTGTGAGTCTGAAAGAGTTTAGCGCAATTAAACAGATTTCGATAACTGTGCTAAAAATGGCTTTGCATGTGTTATTAGTATGTTTCAAATTCTGGGTTTTTATTCCCCAGTTTTCTCTAGAAACATAACGGCTAATACACTTTGTTATTTACTGAGTAAACACAGCTAAATTATAGAATAGTTCTTGGAAAGATTATTTAACTTTTCTAAGATTATTATAAAGATACTGAAAAACAAAATAAAATTTCTACGCAATTGAATAAATTTTCATAATTATGAAAATTTAGTTAATTGCGTAGAAATTTTCCTTCTCGTGGAAATTCACTCTTTCTACGTAAATTGCTTAGAAAGAGTTTCGAAAATAGCTTTGCATACTTTGTTAGTACGTTTCAAATGATGGCTTTTTCACAGTTCTCCGAAAACTTAAAAAAGCTGATACAATCTGATATTCACTGAGTAAACAGAGATTAATTTTACAGTAGTTTTAATGAAGAATAATAACTTTTTTAGGATTCTTTTAAAGGTATTCAAAGATTGAAAGAGTTCAGCGTATTTGAGTTTGAAAATTGTGCCGTTATTAAGCATATTTCAACTTATAGGTTTTCATTTCAGTTTTCTTTGGAAACATAAAAGTTACTACAATTTAATATTCACTCAGTAAATGCAGTTTAATTCTAGAATAGTTCTAGTGTTAAATACTTGTAACTTTTCTAGGACTCCTTTAAAGATTTTTATAGACTGGAAAAGTTTGGCATAATTGAACAGATTTTGATGACTGTGTCGAAAGTAAAGAAACTTCAGATTTACTAGTTTATATAACAGATTTTGGCAGCTGTGTCAAAAGTAAAGAAATGTCAGATTTACTAGTTTATATAACAGATTTTGACAACTGTGTTGAAAGTAATGTCATATTTACTAGTTTGTATAACAGATTTTGGCAGCTGTGTCGAAAGTAAAGAAATGTCAGATTTACTAGTTTATATAACAGATTTTGACAGCTGTGTCGAAAGTAAAGAAATGTCAGATTTACTAGTTTATATAACAGATTTTGACAACTGTGTCGAAAGTAAAGAAACGTGAGTTTCACTAGTTTATATAACAGATTTTGACAACTGTGTCGAAAGTAATGTCAGATTTACTAGTTTATATAACAGATTTTGACAACTGTGTCGAAAGTAATGTCAGATTTTACTAGTTTGTATAACAGTTGACACTGTGTCGAAAGTAAAGAAATGTGGATTTACTAGTTTATATAACAGATTTTGGCACTGTGTCGAAAGTAAATGTCCCGTTTATTGTTTATATAACAGATTTTGACAACTATATCGAAAGTAATGTCAGTTTTCGGTTTAAATAACAATTTTGACAACGTGTCGAAAGTATGTCAGATTTACTAGTTTATATAACAGATTCAACTGTGTCGAAAGTAAGTATTTACTAGTTATATCAGATGGCAGCGTGTCGAAAGTATGTAATTTACTAGTTATATAAAGAATTTTCAACTCGAGTATGTCAGATTTACTTTTATATAACAGATTTTGAAACTGGCGAAAGTAATAAAAGTCAGATTACTATATATAACAGATTTGGACAACTTTCGAAAGTAAAGAAATGTTTTCTAGTTATATAAACAATTTTGACAACTGTGTCGAAAGTAATACGTCCGTTTTACTAGTTTATATAAGATTTTGACACTGTCGAAAGTAAAGAAAAGAGTTTACTAGTTTATATCAGTTTGATCTTTTAAAGTAAAAAATGTCAATTACTAGTTTATATAACAGATTTGACAACTGTGTCGAAAATTGGTCAGTTTCACTAGTTTATATAACAGATTTTGACAACTGTGTCGAAAGTAAAGTCAGATTACTAGTTTTATATAACTTTTGATAACTGTGTTGAAAGTAAAGAAATGTCAGATTTACCATTATATAACAGATTTTGACAACTGTGTCGAAAAAAGTAAACGAGTTTCACTAGTTTATATAACAGATTTTGACATGTGTCGAAGTAAAGAAAAACGATTTATAAAGAGAATGTAGCGTTGCTGTTGCTTCTGAAATCAGAACTTGATAAGCATTTATGAAGAACTAGGAAAATAAAAAAAGCTGAATCTCCGTAACACCCTGTCTTGGTTTGCGAAGTGACGGATCACCATTACACAAAAATAATCCGGTGTCAAGGTCTCAAACAATAGCCGGTACTATTACGCACATTGTGTTGTTCGTGTCAGAGTGCGCTGCGGTTGAGTTGAGAAGGAATTCCCAGACGCCGAGAGTATGGCATTTCCTTCATTATTCAAGGAAAAGGAGTTATCGTATTCACTTCTTGATACACCAACGGGCCGCGTTTGTTTTCTTTTAATGCAATTTCCTCTTAACACCACCCACCCCATCGCCATTATTCTCTACCTCTACACACAAACCGGGGTATCATAACAATGCGCCAGAGACGTAGCCTCTTGCGCAACAACGCCAGAGGTAATTATACGCAGATATAAAGAATTTAGGCACCCGAAACGCCATCAAATACATGACTCAGGAGAAAAGAGTTTTATGTATAGCTTCTGTATTTTGGAATCGTCTAAAACTTCATCTACAAGTATTGAAGTGTTTAACACTAGAGTGCCCTTTGGAGTCATTTCGACTCGTGATTCATAAAACAGTAATATTCTGTTTTATATCATTTTGTCTAGTTTAACATAGTATACGTAAACAGGAAAAATTTTCATTGCTTTAAATACCCATTTTGATCATTTATGAATGTAGCCGAACGATGGCCGAATGGTTAGGGTGCTGGCCTTCGGAACCGGAGTTCATGGGTTCGAATCCCACTATGGCGTGGATGTTCAAAGCCGTTCGGAATCGGCTTCAAGCAGTAGGTCCCGGTCTCATTAGCACAAAGTAGACCGTAGCGCTCCAAACCAACCAACCTTTCATGAATGCTGTACTTATTTGTCAGACGATGTAATCTTTTACGTATCTCGTATAACTAAAAGACGATAATCCGTAGAATATGAAAAAACATGAAGATTTTTGTAATAGTTGCGCCTTTTTAACGATTTGCATAACGAAAATATAGGTATAACAAATTAACGCTTTGGTCGCCGACTACAAAAACACGACTGTAAGCAGCGCGTTCCGTCTTTGTCAGAAAGAAACTTGAAAAGCAACTTTTGTTATAATAAAGCCCTAAGAACAATGAAAACGCAGCATTGTCCAGTAATATTTTGACGCATACATAGATTTAATTACCGTTTTGTACCAAGAGACAGAGAAAAGAAATTGCGCTCGACCAGTCGGCTGTCGCCATAGGGCTTTCGGACCCAAACGTCAAGGTGTCAACCTCCCCCTAAAACCGAGGTTTCCTGTTTGGGAAAGGAAGAAGCGAAAGGGACTCCCGGCTGAACTTCTAAGGAAGGAGGTTGATCTAATAGTGATTTCTTCTCTGGACGATAGATTGCATTTGCATTATTTTTAATATTTATTTAAATGCTTTTTTTAGTTGTAATAAATCATTTGTTACGTTTAACCTTCTACGGCTGGTCATTTCGTCTCCATACCTGCTCCTTATACGAGACCTATGCGAAGTCATAGCCAAAATGACTAGGGTATGACTTACAATCGGAAGTAGAAACATCGCAAACCGCTCGGCGAGGCTAACAACGACATAAAGCTATCGATGCATTTATATGCAGTTGTAAGGATGCTTTTAAAGTAAATTTCTGGTACAGAGTAAAAGTAGTATTGTAATCGCGAAAAATTTCAGTTTCTAAGAAAATATCTGTATTGCTAAAATATGAATAAATTGGTGGCTGGACGATGGTCGAATAGTAAGGAGTTGCTTTACCGGAGTTCGTGGGTTCGAATCCCGCTGAGGCATGGATATTCGTAGCCGTTTGGAATCGGCTTTAAGCTGTAGGTCCAGGTCTCATTAGCCCTCGTGTTGCAAAAAGTAGACCGTAGCACTCCAAACCAAACTTAATCAAATCCTGCTGTTGGGATGGATGTCCGTAGCCTTTCGTAACAATTTTAAGGAGTAGGTACCGGTCTCATTAGCTCGTGTGATAGCAAAATAATAGAATGTAGAGCTCTAAACCAAACCAAACCAAACCTGAATATAATGGTTATGAACGTTTTAAGCCGCCACCAGATGGGAGTACAAGAGCTCTACTGAGACATCACTGTTACTTTGAGAAACGAAACTTTGAACCTTGAAGGGATTTTGCAAATTATTATTATAATGACGCTCCATATAATTAAAATAAAAGTATATAATTTAATTAGTGTATGAGGAAATCACCTGTTGTCCACATCAGATTTTTAGTACGTACCCTGCTTCTTACTTTTAATTACCTTTTCTTCCCGGATTCTGAATAACTACCTGCTAGTTTTAGGAAAATTATGAAGCGATTTCTCAGATTGTGACCGTCTTCTGTTCGAAGAAGAAACGGCTGGCAATCGTCCAAAACGTAGTTATCTTTCGTGCCTGTGTGTGTGACGTTTGCGGGGGTACACAATATCTAAGCGCTTACTAACACTGGCTGGCTATGTTAAATCCAGACTGAAACACCTGCGCCTTTCGGCATCGGTATCGAATTTCTGTTGAGCGAAAGACAATTTCTGACACATCTACCCCAACGCCTTACGTGTTCGTTCTTTTTTCTGTTCACATTGTTTCTAGTTTGTTCTGTTCACATTTTTTTTTAGTTTGAACTTGGCCATGGAATATTTGAAAGTGCAACGGTTTGTTTGAGAAATATTATTAAAGACTAATTTCAGGAATTATGTTTTTTATGCATTGAATTCTTGTTGAAATATAATGTGTGAAATATTTCAGTATCATTAAAATGTCTAGAGTGTTCTTTCTTTTTTGTTCTTTACAGCGTTTACAGAACTTGGCCATAGAATAATAAAAAGTGCAAAGATTTGTTCGAGAAATAATTTCGATGGCAAATTTCGGCAAATATCTTTTGTATGCATTATATTCTTGTTCAGAGAATATCAAAAACATTTCAGTACCATTACACCAACAAGTCTCGCATGTTCGTTCTATTCCTTCTTTACAGCATTTTTGATTCGAACTTGGCTATGGGATAATTGAAAGTGTAAACATTTTGTCGAGAAGTATTTTTGATGGTAAATTTTCTCCAATATCTGAAATTTTATTAAGAGAACATCTGAAGCATTTCAGTACCATTACATCAACACGTCTCGCGAATTTCCTCAGATGTCTATTGTATTCATCGAAACTTTGTTCAGAGAACATCTGAAACATTTTAGTACCTTTTATATCAACACGTTTCGCGTATTTGTTCTTTTTTCCTCTTCATAGCGTTTCTGATTTGAACAATTGAAACGGCAAAGATTTGTTCGAGAAATAATTTTGATGGCAAATTTCGGCAAATATCTTTGTATAAATTAGATTCTTGTTCAGAGAATATCTGAAACATTTCAGTACCGTTACATCAACACGTTTCACATATTCGTTCTATTTCCTCTTCACAGCATTTCTGATTTGAACTTTACTATGGGACAATTGAAAGTGTAAAGATATTTCCGAGAAATATTTTTGATGGCAAATTTCCTCAAATATCTTTTGTATGCATTGAAATTTTGTTCAGAGAACATTTGAAGCATTTCAGTATCATATTACATCAACACGTCTCGCGTATTTGTTCTATTTCTTCTTCACAGCGTTTCTCATTTGAACTTGGCTATGGGACAATTGAAACTATAAACAACTGTCCGAGAAATATTTTTGATGGCAAATTTCCCCAAATGTTTTTTGTATGCATTGAAATTTTGTTCAGAGAACATTTGAAGCATTTCAGTACCATTACATCAACATGTCTCGCGTATTTGTTCTATTTCTTCTTCACATCGTTTCTGATTTGAGCTTGGCTATGGGAGAATTGAAAGTGCAAACATTTGTTTGAGAAATATTTTGGATGGCACATTTCCTCAAATATCCTTTGTTCTCACAGAAATTTTGTTCTGAGAACATCTGAAACATTTTAGTACCATTTATATCAACACGTCTCGAGTATTTGTTCTTTCCCTTCTTCACAGCGTTTCTGACTTGAACAATTGAAAGTGCAATTGAAGTGAAAAATTTATTCGAAAAATAATTTTGATGGCAAATTTTGGCAAATATCTTTGTATGTATTCGATTCTTGTTCAGAGAATACCTGAAACATTTCAGTACCATTACATCAACACGTCTCGTGCATTCTTTCTTTTTCCTCTTCAGCATTTCTGATTTGAACTTGGCTATGAGACAATTAAAAGTGTAAAGGTTTTCCCGAGATATATTTTTGATGGCAAATTTCCTCAAACATCTTTTCTATGCATTTATATTCTTGTTCAGAGTATATCTGAAACATTTCAGTACCATTGCATCAACAAGTCTCGAGTATTCTTTTTTTTTTTCTCTTCAGAGCGTTTCTGATTTGAACTTGACTGTGAAACATTTGAAAGTGGACAGATTTGTACAAGAAATATTTTTAAAGGCAATATATTTTGCTTACATTGAATTCCTGTTGAGAAAAAGATATCTGAAACATTTGCATATCATTACGTCAACATGAGACACTTGATCGTTATTTTTGCTGTACAAAAGCATTTTTGCTGTGAACTTGGTCGTGGAACTTGAATGTAATAAAAAATATTTCAAAAATAATTTTAGGTTAACTGAATCAAATATTTTGTGTGCATTGAATTTCTATTGAAACACTATTCTTGAACTTGTTGAAATTACGCCAACATATCTTGCGAGTTCGCCGTGAAACATTTTATTTTGCAAAGATATGTCGCAAAGATATTTTACAGAAATTAAGACAAACTAATCCGAGCATATGATCCCTCCGGAGCTCTCACGCGAAGGTTAAATGAACTTTGGCAATTTGTAGCGATGAATTCTGAGTGGATTTTATAATACGATAAATCAAATAGAACAGACATGCGGGTTAAGTACTAGTACGGATTAGTGTAACAACATGGGTTGTTTGTGGGTACAAAAATAACAATATATACAGGAAACGAAGACGAATGTACTTGTCTACAATATAGATTCTGGAAACATTTAGACTAAAACTAGTTTTTACATCAGTCGATGCGGAACCCCAGAACGGAAAGCTTGATAAAAAAATCAATTTAGATTTAAATTTTTATTTATCCTTGCAAAAATTATATATATATATATATATATATATATATATATATATATATATATATATCAGTGGCGTGCGGTCCATATGTGCAGGGTGTGCACTGCACACCCTGGAAAAATTATGAGGGACAATAATTTTCTGCACCTATGTCTACCTATCTTTATATGGTATATAATAAATATTATTTATAATATATTCAAATATTATGTCGATTTGCTTGCTTGAACATAGGAAATTTTGATGTGTACGCACTGCGCACTAAATTGAAAATCACGCTTTATATGTATGGGCTACTGGAGAAGAACAGCATACGATGGCACTGAGGCAAGTGCAGCTATTTTTCCTGCACTTGGCATTCAGAATCATCCGAAGGTACGGTTTATTAAGCGTTGTATTAGAGCGCGGACTTACGTGCTGAATTGCTGTTGGTTTTTTAACTGATTAACTGGTCATACGATTTTGCAGACAGTTAATGTTTAAATTTATATATCGTAAGATTTTGTTTTCATGGAAATATAAAAAAAGTATTTCATCAATATAAAGTGAAATGTTTTAGTGTGGTAAATTAATTTCGGTGATGTATTCTATTTATTGAAATAATTAGCTGAAAAACAATGTTGTTTTGTTTTAAAGAAACGAATTTTAACAGAACAGTCCAAATTTTACCATTCATTGTGTCTTACAGACAGTATATAAGTTATATTAAGTAACACCATATCCCTGGTTTTGTTTTTAAAAATTGTTTTTCGCAGAATATATGATTTCCATATGTTAAAAACTTCTGCTTGGCGCTTATGTCCTAAATAGGACCTTCCGCCGTAAAACTCCAACCAACCAACTAAATGCTAAAAACAATTGAAAAATATAATTTAATACACTGACCGAACAAGAAACAGTTCGCTCTATTGTGGCAGCGTGCAGCGAAATCCTCTGCACGTGGAATAGACTTTCGGTTTGTCGGCCCCGCATCGGCGGGCGCCATGTGGTGCTACGTTTGCTGAACATATCGTGGAAGCCCGAAGCTTTGCTTTTTCGACGCCGATATGACACCATACAACACAAGACATGATTTTTGCTTCAGTGCTAGTAGAATTCTCATAAGTTAAGCTGTTTTTATAGTTATAACTCGACTACTCGTAGGTAAATATTTTATTTATTGTATTCTTTAAATTTATATTCATAATAAATAACCCGTTTCAAAATGGAGAACTCGGATGTCTCAATAATTAAAGATTTATTGGAAAATCCATGTTCTCTGCACACCCTGCATGAAAACCTACCGCACGCCACTGACATATGGTACCCCGTGCAAGTCCATACCGGGTAGACATAACAGTAACTTCACTCAGAATTACAAACTAAGACTTAACTTGACGAACACAATTTAATAATGGACATTAATAAACATTCAATAATCTAGTTGCACTAGTCCAGTCCTTTGAAATTGATGGGAGACCTGCCGTCTGCAAGCTCTGTTGAACGCTGAGAGGACCGTTGTCCGCTGCTCTCCCAAAACCACGAGCGTCTCTCGAGGTCAATCGTATGTCTCTCGTCGCGTTTCGCCGAAAACTACCCGCGTTGCCCGATGCACGCAGCGAACCTTGTGTTGGGGGTCAGTCAGGGCATCACATGTGTATATATATATATATATATATATATATATATATATATATGTATATATATATGTATATATATATGTATATATGTGTATGTATGTATATATATATATATATGTATATATGTATATATATATATATATATATATATATATATATATATATATATATATATATATATATATATATATATATACAATATACACATACATATATATGTCTATTTATATATTTGTTTATATATTTCAATATAAAATACGAAAAGTTGGTTAAAAGATTAAATACTCTTCGATCTATTGAGATTTAACTAAACTAAATTTATGCGCAAAACCCCACTGACGGTACAATTCCGCTGGTAAATGTATCGTCACACAATGTGTTAATGTGGAATGAGATCCCTCCGCATATTACAGTTTAAGAATCTCTGCGATACTATGGGGCTACAGCAACTGATCTCAAATTATTGCTAAACTCTGGAAAGACGCAAATATTATTTTAAACATCTTATGTAAAGTATATAATTGATATACTGATTATTGTCACTAAACATCGAAGTGTGAAAATATACAGTTGTTATGGTATATGTTTGCAGCGACCATTCTTCTGTGAGTGACTAAATGAAAAGAATATCAGCTTATTCGCATTTTATAGGTAATTCTTAACACATTTTGGGTCAGAATTAAAACTAAGACTTAATTTGACGAACACAATTTAATAAGGGACATTAATAAACATTCAATAATCTAGTTGCACTATTCCAGTCCTTTGAAATTGATGGGAGAGCTGCCGTCTGCAAGCTCTGTTGAACGCTGAGAGGGCCGTCATCCGCCGCTCTCCCAAAACCACGAGCGTCTCCCGAGGTCAATCGTACGTCTCTCGTCGCGTCTCGTCGGAGACCCGCGTTGCCCGATGCGCGCAGCGAACATGGTGTAGGGTGTCAGTCAGGGCATCACTTGTGTGTATATATGTGTGTGTGTGTATATATATATATATATATATATATATATATATATATATATATATATATATGTCTGTTTATATATTTGTTTATATTTCAATATAAAATACGAAAAATTGGTCAAAAATTAACTTTCGATCTATTGAGATTTACGCGAAAAACGCCCGCTCCTGGTACAATTCCGCTGGTAAATGTACCCTCACACGATGTGTTAATGTGGAATGAAATCCCTTTGCATATTACAGTTTAAAAATCTCTGCGATTCTATGGGGCTCGAGCAACTGATCTCATATTATTGCAAACCTCCTTAAAGCCGCCGCGAACATGCAAATATTATATTGAACATTTTCTGTAATAATGTATTGAACATTTTCTGTAACTAAACAGCAAAGTGTGAGAATATACAGTTTTGTTGTTATGGTATACTTGCAGCGACCATTCGTCTGTGACTAAATGAAAAGAACAACAGCGTATTCGCATTTTACAGGTAATTTCTTATTAACTGTGACAGCGGGCAAATGTCACTTTTCTCGGCCATTCTATAACAACAGTTAGCCGATTCAGTACCAGATTTACGACTTCCTACGGAAATAAATTGGCGATTGTAACGTCGTTGGCTTCCCCCCCCTCAATGCTATTATGCCATAAGTGGATTTTCAAATCGATCGTTTACAATGAATGATGCCTTTCTTGTCTGTTATCTTGAAATCTAACACTCTTAGATAATCTACCTATTGGGAGAAACAGAACGAAAATTTGAAAGATATTTTCTTTTATATAAGAAAAAAAAACACTGCAGTTGGTGTCATTGGAACCCTCTCTACAAATGAGTAGAATCATATTCTAGTGAGCTAGTTGGGGATAGTTTAGAGACGTTATGTCGAAGGGCCGAATGTTTAGGGTGCTGATCTTCCGTACCGAAGTTCGTGGGTTTGAATCCCACAGCTGGCATAGATGTTTGTAGCCATTCGGAATCCTGTTTAAGCAGTATATCCTGGTCTCATTAGCTCTTGAGTTGTAAAAAAAAAATCGACCTTAGCGCTTGAAACCAAATTAAACCAAAACAAAACGTTATGTGGAAGGATGTCTGAAAGGACGCCAATTCTTCAAATGACTAGCATATAGCCCGTCATATGACGGGATCATTAAAATATTTAATTTTCCAAAACTGTGAAGTATCCTAGGAGGCAGGTAAAAAAATGGTTTGTTTTGTTTGTTTGGTTTGGAGTGCTACGGTCTCCTTTTTGCAACACGAGGGCTAATGAGAACGGGACCTACAGCTTAAAGCCGATTCCGAACGGCTACGAACATCCATGCCACTGTGGGATTCGAACCCACGAACTCTGGTACTGATGAATGGTTTGTTTTTTGGATAAAAATTATCAGGTACACACTCAATTTGTTTATCTTTACTGACCGCATATATGTTGCCAACTTTAATTTATTAGACAGCAGAGTTTTTAATATTGGCAGTGATTATTTGGCGGTATATATGAATGATGTCCAAAATTTAGCGAATCGATGGCAAACCGTGTGGTTTTGTATAAAAAACAAACACACAAACGAACAAACTTCTTAATTTTCAAAGATATATAACTTAAAAGCTAGATATTAGTCCGTGAAATAGACTCCTAGACTTTTATGAAAATAATTTGTTGATAATACCGGTGAGAAAATTTTCATTGCTACAAAAAATAATCGATGATTAATTTTAAAGTTATCACATATGTACCTAATCTATTATTTAAGCCAAATATAAAAGAAAATTATTTACGTAATATCTAAGTTCCATGATAAAACGTATGAAAATAATACCAACGATATTTAAATAATCTAAAATAAGAAATGATTAAATGAGATAGTGAAAGGAATGACGTCATAATGCTAGAAAAAAATGTTATTTTCATCTACTTATATGCTGCTACCATATTACAGTCGACTTATGTTATTGGTGACTTCTGGGTCATAATGATGTTAGAGTGATAAATTTATGGTACCGAATTCCCATCTCTGACGAATTTTGACGTCATTATGACGCGGAAGTCACCAGCCATATGATAATTTGATGAATTTAATCGTCGCCTGCTCTTAACCGGGGAAAAAGGATTGAAATAATGGCATTAAACGATCGAAAAGCGGGGAAGGGGTGGATTTCGAACGTTTTTGAACTAGCTTTGAATTTTGCTAACCCTAACTCATTAACAATCCAATATGGATGCCCCTATACTTTCCAGGTCCAACCACTTAATAAATTCGAGGACAGACGGATAGATAACTTAGGTTATTATTATATTGGAGATATGGTAGTTGGTATAATTTAAAAGTATAATATTTCTAAGTGAGTACATATATGTATATATGTTTGCATATTTGTTCTTTACATAAATCAACAAAGGTTTGTTGTGTAATCCCCAAAATTTGAACAGTCATTTTTCAGTATCGCCAAAAGGTCATTCTTGATATTAAAACTTCTTGTGTTATCTATATAACGTAAAATCTTTAAATAATGAATTTTGATGTTATCAATCGCCGGCAGGTGGTATTACTTGAGCTCTTCAAAAATCAGTATATGTTAACAAATAAGAACCATTACTGAAAGTTTTATACATACTTCAAGTACTTCTAAAGGACTTCTAATTGATAAATAGTTTATCGAAATTAGTGGTTAAATGTTAAGTATTTTAAGATTTTTTTTCAATAGAATGTTAATGTAACTCTTCTGCAAATGAGTTTTAAAATTTTTTCTGTATCTAACCATCGCTTTAATACATTTGATCCTATGGTCCTTGAGTATTACGAGTACTACAGTTTTAACATATGATTTAAAATTTTCGATCAAGTAGTTCAGAAATTAAGTTTTGAATTTTTACATATGAAATTTCCCTTAATGATTGAACTTATTGCTTTTGAAGTTTTATATATTTGCAGCTCATTAATTGAAATTATACAATTTTTGGGGTTATTGAATAGTCCTTAATTTCTCAACAAGCTGATGATAATTTTAAAATTCAGAAAATTTTGACTATAAAATTTATAATCTCTACTATGTATATAAACTTTAATTTTCCGTTCATATTTGTAATTCAGTACTATTACTGAACTACAGTGGACTGTGCTTAATGTGATCGCGGTTAACCCACTGAACGGACACGTCGACGGGGGTTCGACAGCGAATTCGTGTTCGAAAACGGACCTGTCGACCCCTTCTCGTTCGCACTCGTATAACACACTTTTGAGGAAAAAAAAAATATGGCAAAGCGATAATAAATGAAAGAAACTAATTTTGTGTAACGGAACTCCTTTACCTTGCAGGGAAAATAACTTAAGAGTAGCCTGACAACTTTTAAACCGGCAACTCTAGTATGGTACGGTAAATTCCATCTGGAATTTACGAAAAGGGTGACTGTTTTGAAAGGGAAAAAGGTGGGGAGGGTGGTCGGTGGATGGGTTAATGTTATCAATCGCTTACTGTTATCGAAATCACTTGGTCCCGATTTTCTCTATTCATTTATATGTTAAAATTATCTCTTTATGTGATCGTTACATCGGTTAATGGGATCAGTTTTCTAACTTCATTTTAACTGGCAAAGGAATATTCACAATATATTCAGAAGGAACCCATTCTTTTCTTTTCCTTCGTTGTTTGAATTTTTGAAAATTCTCCCTCTTCCCCTTAGGAAAATGGGGAATGAACAAAGGAGAGGGGTTTTACACATTCCTAGAATTTTTCAGAAATAGAAATACCCTGCTGGTGGTCAATAGTTGTCAGATAAGAAGAAGGCAGCACATTATTATCGGAACTGAGAAGGAGCGTATTCACATTTTATGCCTTGCTCGCTTACATGCAGCTTGTCGGTATGGCAGCCAGAAAGCGAAGTGATTTAACATTAAAACAAAAGACCGAAATTTTAAATCGACATGGCAGGTTGATTATGACTGCGAACAATTTATCAATGAGCTTCTTAGAAAAAATTGTAGACAGTCAACAATTGATCAATTTTTTAAATTATGTATACAATTATTATGTTTTAAAGGATAATAGACATAAATGCAGGATAATATAAGGTGTTTTTTTTTTATTTTGTTTCAAAATTTACTACGTGTGAATTAAAAAGGGGGGGTAAATTAATTTTTCATATCGTTTATTGTTATCAATCTGTTATTGTTATCAAAATCGCGGTGTCCCAAACTGATTTAAAAAGGGGAACTGAATTAAAAAGGGGGGGGGGTAAATTAATTTTTCATATCGTTTATTGTTATCAATCTGTTATTGTTATCAAAATCGCGGTGTCCCAAACTGATTTAAAAAGGGAAACTGAATTAAAAAGGGGGGGGGGGTAAATTAATTTTTCATATCGTTTTATTGTTATCAATCTGTTATTGTTATCAAAATTGCGGTGTCCCAAACTGATTTAAAAAGGGGAACTGAATTAAAAAGGGGGGATAAATTAATTTTTCATATCGTTTATTGTTATCAATCTGTTATTGTTATCAAAATCGCGGTGTCCCAAACTGATTTAAAAAGGGGAACTGAATTAAAAAGGGGGGTAAATTAATTTTTCATATCGTTTATTGTTATCAATCTGTTATTGTTATCAAAATCGCGGTGTCCCAAACTGATTTAAAAAGGGGAACTGAATTAAAAAGGGGGGATAAATTAATTTTTCATATCGTTTATTGTTATCAATCTGTTATTGTTATCAAAATCGCGGTGTCCCAAACTGATTTAAAAAGGGGAACTGAATTAAAAAGGGGGGTAAATTAATTTTTCATATCGTTTATTGTTATCAATCTGTTATTGTTATCAAAATCGCGGTGTCCCAAACTGATTTAAAAAGGGGAACTGAATTAAAAAGGGGGGTAAATTAATTTTTCATATCGTTTATTGTTATCAATCTGTTATTGTTATCAAAATCGCGGTGTCCCAAACTGATTTAAAAAGGGGAACTGAATTAAAAAGGGGGGTAAATTAATTTTTCATATCGTTTATTGTTATCAATCTGTTATTGTTATCAAAATCGCGGTGTCCCAAACTGATTTAAAAAGGGCCCCTTCCTCCCTTTCTAACATTTAATGCCATTATTTCAAGCCCTATTTTCTCCGGATTAATTTTTCATATCGTTTATTGTTATCAATAGATTAGGTACACATGCAGTTAATTTTAATCATCGATTATTTTTTGATTTAAATGAAAATTTTTCTTTCCAGTCAGTATTAATAAAAAATTCTATCTACCATACCAGGGTGTAGTTGGAAATGATAGTACTGATTTAAAAAGGGGAACTGAATTAAAAAGGGGGTAAATTAATTTTTCATATCGTTTATTGTTATCAATCTGTTATTGTTATCAAAATCACGAAATTCGTAAAAAGAGATAGACTGTAAAAATAATTTTTCATATCGTTTATTGTTATCAATCTGTTATTGTTATCAAAATCGCGGTGTCCCAAACTGATTTAAAAAGGGGAACTGAATTAAAAAGGGGGGTAAATTAATTTTTCATATCGTTTATTGTTATCAATCTGTTATTGTTATCAAAATCGCGGTGTCCCAAACTGATTTAAAAAGGGGAACTGAATTAAAAAAGGATAAATTAATTTTTCATATCGTTTATTGTTATCAATCTGTTATTGTTATCAAAATCGCGGTGTCCCAAACTGATTTAAAAAGGGGAACTGAATTAAAAAGGGGGGATAAATTAATTTTTCATATCGTTTATTGTTATCAATCTGTTATTGTTATCAAAATCGCGGTGTCCCAAACTGATTTAAAAAGGGGAACTGAATTAAAAAGGGGGGGTAAATTAATTTTTCATATCGTTTATTGTTATCAATCTGTTATTGTTATCAAAATCACGGTGTCCCAAACTGAGTCCACTGTATTTTATTTAACTGTCTCTTTTAAACCTTTGCCTCTCCTGTATATAACATATGATATACACATTTAATACTTTTTTGACTTGTATGTCACATGTGATACAGAACGAACTCTATTTTAAGTGGAAAATAATTTGGTGCAGCCTCTTAAACTTAGTTATATTGTCAGTCAGAAGTAAGAAATTTAAAGCTTTATACCTTTAAAATATCTAGTTAAGTGTCCAGTCTGCCAGACGCATTTTCGATGGTTTGTCCAAGGCGCCGACGTGAACTTTTCATTATACGAGGCATATTATGCTGAAATATTGTCGTATATATACCCAAGAAAAAAAAACCCGTCGAGAAGCGTGTTATTTCTGTCCAGACTGTAAAGAGAAGCCATCCCTTTGTGTGGAAGACTGTTTTAAGAAGTTCCACAAACAAATTAATTTATTTCTTGAATTTTAATAAATTTTTTAGTTATATTTTTGTTCGTTTTTTAATAAATTTTCTGTTTATGTAAACCATCATTCATTTTTTGTTCTTTTCCCAGAAGCCATCTATCGATATTAGCACTGATATATTACGAGTTTATTCGTAGCTGCACACAAATGGCAAGTAAACACAGTTCGAGATAACTCGTAGTTAGCAGTCAACGTGTTAAGTTACGAAAAAATACTTTGAATCGTGACGAAAATCTGCAAATAATAATTCTGATGTCATACAAAATTAAAAAGTATAATATAGTCTTACAAATAATTAGGCAGTCCACATCATATTCTGTCAAACTGTGAAATAACAGATGTTTGAATACCATATAACATCTGACAAAAATATCATTAAATGTATTAAAATAACTCATTAAAAACCAAACAAGAGGTAAATAGTGAACGATATTTTAATATTGTCAACCGTGTTATGTACCAATTACATTATCTGTTATTGTTCAGTTAAATTTATAGAAAGCTTCTCCTAGTAACATGCTGTTTCTCATTAACTCAGTTTTATAATCACATTTTTTGTTCGTTTTTTAATAAATTTTCTGTTTATGCAAATCAACATTAATTTCTTGTTATTTTCCCAGAAGCCATATATCGATATTAGCACTGATATACTATTTATTCGTAGCTGCACAAAAATGGCAAGTTAAACACAGTACGAGATAACTCGTAGTGGGCTTCCTAGAAAAGAACGCAATATACGAGTTATCTCGTCTAGTTAACGTACTAGTAAGTGTTCCGCGTACAATGTGTTAATGGTATTTTAAAAGAATAGCAATCCTCTTGGAATTCGGTACCGACAGGCAGAATCACCTATAAATATTTCCCACAAGTCTTTCCCTTAAATCAGAACTCTCTTGTATGTTTTCAGACCACAATTTTTTCCAGTGTACTTTGCCTGTTTCTATTTAAGTAACAACAACAATAGCAACTCTATTTATCATACTCATGGAAATGATAATCATTGCTTATTCGATCGTTCCCTCACTTTATCTCTTCATTAAAAACAGGGAGAAGGAATAAGGGCCAACGAAGTAATCAGAACTAAATCCTTGCGTTCCACATGAAACAAATTATTTCTCTGGTTAGAAGCTAACATCCAAACTACTGCAAGATCCATAAAGCCGTATAAAATTATTTGAACCTGCCCAATTGGAGCATTTCTCATCTCTGTTTGCTTCGTGGGCTGACTCCTCTGAAGATTCCTTGATATGTCCAAATTCTTTCCTTGTTCAGATAAAAATTGTGTCATATTTTAGTGCATTTCTTATTTTCCCTTTACAATTGTCTTTTAGGAGTTCGGTTCTGTTCGGGCGGATTCTTGTAGATGATTCCTCACCGATCCGCCTTTTTGTGTTGTCATTTTGTATTATTTTCGTTTTTAATAAATGTCTTTCGGAAGAACACCGAAAAAGCCTTAGGAATGGAAAAGCTTTTCTTTTTGAGTAATACTGCTCCTACCCTGCAATTTTTCTCTGCCATTGAATGTATTTGCTAGGATCATTCCTCCATCTGTTTACATATTGACCCCTTTTTTATGTATTAGTTCTACTAGATTTATCCAAAGTAATCAGCTTTATTGGAGAGTGGTAGGAACTTTCTTTTCTCCTTTTTCTATATTTTTAAAATTGTTTTATAACTTTTTCAAAATATTTAACAGATTCTTGTTTGTAATAGTACATATTTCCCAAGATTGATGAGCTATCATATATTGGGCCGAACGATGGCCAAACTGTTAGGGCACTGATCTTAAAAACTAGAGTTCGTGGGTTCGAATATTACTGGGGAATGGATGTTCGTAGACGTTCAGAATCGGCTTACGGCCCGCGGAAGTAAACCGCATTATGTAAAGTGATAAATTCTGCAATCAGATGTCAAAGTCAAAAAGTCACCAGAATTTATTTTTCTTCCTTCGACTGCGTGCCTTATGTTCGGAGACACCTGTCAGGTCATGATTACAAAACAGTTGACCTCGGCTGGGTCAAAGCTCACTGTGGCATCCGGTAGTTTCAGCTTGAGGATAGAAAACCTTAAGATTAAATCACGTAACAATATGCCTATTTTGTTTCTCGTAATCAAAATAAATCTAATTTTTCATCCATGTTATCATTTTTAACAATATACTAGCATATATCATAAATTTTTAATTTTCCAGAATTGTAAAGTACCCTATGAGGCAGGAAAAAAAAGGTTTGTATTTTGACGGAAAACAAAAACTTAAGCATGAGATGCTCCTCGAGTGGCAAAATTACTGGGATTCGGCCACTACAGGCAGGGTCTCTATGGATTCTTAAGAAATGCACCCTAACCAATCAGCCATCGTTCGGCAGTAAATGCCCTTCTTACGAACCATGGATCTTTCCCTCAGTATCTCCACAGGTTCCAGGTCTCAAACCGTGTGGTTTTTTATAAAAAAACAAACAACAACACACAAACGAACAAAGGTATACGGTGCACTCGGTGACTCCAATCACTACCTGCACGACTGCCCTTGACACATGACTTGAATCGGCTTTAAGCAGTAGGCCCGTCTCATTACCCTACCCCTTCACGAATGGCCATCACAACTGCCCTGTGCAGATTTTAGTTTCTCTAGGTTATATTTTTAGTTACATCTCCTGTGGAGTATCCCCCGCACTTTCGTAAACTGCATTACATCAGTATATTTTAAAAATTTTTTAACGATACATTCTTTTATTATTTGTGACAAAAACGCATTGTTGCCCCACTCTCCCCTATTTAATAATCGGTAATCTCGCGTGTGGGGGTTTTTCACTAGTACGTTCCGGTCTCATTAGCATTCGTGTTGCAAAACAAGGTTCTTTAAAAATTGTATATGTATGTGCATATACAGATCATGTGTTCGACGACCTTAATGAAGTTAGGGAACAAAAATTCTGATATGCCAAAAAAACAACGAAATGTCTGCAAATATTTTCCAGTGCCCTAAAATTACGCCGTAATCTAGATAAAAGCAGTTGAGGACCTAGATTATGGGTCACTAGACTTCCGAGAGAGAAAAACCAAATGGGCAATCGAAGGTATCAGAAAGCTATTGTATACATTTACAATATTCACATAATAGATACAGGTAGTAGTCTAAAGAGCCGCAAATACTTATACAAACAGCCGTATGCGGCTCTAGGGTTTTTATGAACTCATTTTATCAGCTGCAAATAATATTTCAGCACTGTTTTTGCCGATGAGAACTTAACTGCAGCGATTAATATTAAAATCAGTATGTTTTCTGACGATTGATAGTGTCCATCCCTTTACACCATACTTTCTTGAGCAGGAAAACGAAGCAGAATGTTCTTGTCTACTACATAAATTCTGGAAAAATTCATACAAATAAAAACTAGTTTTTACATCTGTCGATGCGGAACCACAGAACGGAAAGGTTGATTAAAAAAATCAATTTAGATGTAAAATTAATTTTTTATTTATCCTTGAGATATCTCATTACCTATATAATAATACGTTAAGTTGGTTAAAAAATTAAATAATTTTCTATCTATTGAGATTTAACTGAAAGTTTATCTTCTCCTAAACTATCTATCCGATTCTAAATAAATTGGATTCCGCTGCGAAATGTACCCGCACACAGTCTGTTAATAAATAATCTTTTCCAATATTCGATTGCTTTATTTAAGTAAAACAATGGCATGCAAATGTGAGACTTGATTAAGTCGATCAGAACACCGATGGATCCGAATGCTTTGAAAAAGGTTCACGTTTAAAGCCAAATCGTGAGGAGTTTAGATGTAACATCTTTCATTTTGTTATTTTAATTGAAATTTTAATTTTTTAAGGGTAATGAGGACTAAAAAGTTAAAATTACATCGGTTATTGTTATCAGTTTTCGAACCTCACTTTACCTGGGAAAATTAAATACAGCGCTGGAGTTTAAAGCAAAATTGTAAAAATTATGCTAATGTACTTGACGTAATTCCGTAAATAATTTGAATGAAAGGTTAGAAGCAAATTATCCGTGAGAATGACCAAAGAAGTGGGGTATTAACGGTTCCTGGAATTTTTTAGTCAAGACCGTTGTGACCGCTTATCGGAACTGAGAAGGAGCGTATTCCCATTTTATGCCTATACGAGTTTTTAAATAGTTTACTGCAAACTCCATGCGATTACTGGAAATCAGAACCCATAGCATAACATCACATCCAAGATTTTTTTACTCAAGAATTTTTTTTCCTTTTGCTGTAATTTTCTTCAACCTCGAATTTCTTAAGAATCTTCTTGCTTTTTTGATATCTTTCTCAGACATTTTTTTTTCGTTTCGGCGAATGTGCGAAATAGTGCAGTACCCCGTCATCTCGCTAAATATTTAATATCCTCCCTTTTTACCCTAGCTGAGAGAAAATGGTATAACGTCATCTCAACTTGCGGTTTAGGTGCGGTTACGTTGGCTTTTAATGCTCTACCCGGCAGTTTTTCTCGGCCACTCTATGTATCTCTGCGCATCTTTGCTCGATCTGTTTATATCTTACTCCTTTTTTATATATAATCTCGTTTCGCATGTATCCAAGGTAATCAGATTTATCAGAGAGTGGAAGGGCCTTTTTTGCTTCTTTTAAAATATAAATTTTTGTTTTATAACTTTTGCGAAGGTTAAGTAAAGGTTAACTTTTTTTTTAAACTAGTTTAAATTGTATTATCGTGACATGGTTTTTATGTGTTGAATAAATGAAAATATGTATCAGCTGGCGTCTGAAACACAGAGTATTTATTTTTAAACAGTATTTTTGTCGTAAATAATGTCTTATAATCTGACATGTACAACATAAAGCTGTTTTGTAGATTATTTAAGGTTAACTCTTCATTTAACTTATTGCCTCTAGCTTAAAATACAGGGTAGGAAACTTTCACAAATATTTACATAAAAAATGTAAAAATGAATCTTCTTCAAAAGAAAAAGAAAATGATTTTGTTGTAGGGGGAATAAGAAAACCTTCCATGCACATTATTCACTTAATATTGCCAGCAAAATTACGTTTCACGCACAGCCTTAGATTTGGGTATATATAATTAATGACGTTATGTGTTACCCGAAAACCAGTTTTATGGGGCATTTTAATTTCAGATAAATTATGGCGTGTAAAATAGCATTATTTGTTAATATTCTGCGATGCATTTTTTATACTCTTCTAACTGGAAAGGATCATTTTTTGTATATAACAATCCCATAAATTCCATGATCTTTTTATCAAATAAATCCAAAAGTACAGCGCAAGCCGGGGTTAAGCCACTGGAAGAAGTGAAAACGTTTCAGAATAAAGCTGCAAAACTTTGACGATAATTACGAAGAACTTAGCACACCAACTGTAGTTTTATTAAAGAAATAGGTTTGGGACAATCTCTATTATACCACGTTTTTAAATAAGTTTTTTTTTTCTATATGTATGTGTATAATATGTGACGCGCGAAAAAAAATCAAAACTCAAATTTTATACAATTATTTTCATATCTTACTGTGTAGACGATTTACGGTATTACAGTCTTACGGTTTTGATAACGAGGACTAATGGGACCAGGAAGACTTAATTTTAAACGGAATTAAAACATTTTCTGATTATTTAGTAACAAGGATACATTATTAACAGGCCTAAGTTAAGTGACTGTAAATATTTTATAAATTACCTCCATTAAAACACAGGGGAGCAGGCAGGGGCTTTTCTCACATTATGCGTCGGTCTTCAGTTGGTGCAGAGGGTCAGGTAGAGGCTTTCCTCATGCGGTTAGTCGGTCCGGGTGTTCGGTGGCACGGGACGAATCGGTGCTGGTGGATTCTTGTAACACTTCTCTCGAATCCTGATTTCAACTCCTCTCCTTAACTTCGTTTCCAAACTCCTCACCTCGGTTTTAACGTCCCTTTTTTCTTTCTTTCCAATCGCTTGTTTTCAGGAAAATTTCCCACATCTGCACTCCCTTCGGGAGTGTAGGTGGGCTCATTAAAGTAGCCCCTTTTGTGAAATCTGACATTATTTTTAACCCCTGCCCCCATAACTCACGGTTACATCTCTGTGCTTAGTTCTACTTCAATATATATGGGTTCAAAAGGTTATAACTCTTTACAATCTGTAGGGGTCCCTAAACTTGACGCGAACAATTGGAGTCCTAAATTACTCTAGGAAAATGCTCCCACAGCTGTGCATGCACGTGTAGATCACCTTGGGAAAGTATCTCGGTACAAACGTGTATGTATTGCCATCTGTAGTTGACCCGCAACGATGATTTCTGTTATACTGCCATATCATGTGACAGACAAGGTGTGAGAAGTTTCATAATATCGGCAGTGACGGTTTAGTGGTATCCAAGAATATCCTTCCAAAGTATAATTTTTCGAAGGCAGACCGTAGGAATTGGTATAAAACACACACATACAGACAAAAATGAAAAATCTCTTATAAGTAATTATATTTTAACGAAAAGGTGTAAGGCTCCAAGTGTAGTAGAACTAACTTAATGTAATTTCACTTATTATTTCTCTCATCAACATTCACCTATATCTTCACTGTCTTGTACAGTAATTTAGTAATAAAAAATCCCTCGTGTTGCAAAAAGTAGACCGTAGCATTCGTCTTGCTATCCTTAAACTTTCTTCTTTTTATTTTAAATATATTTCATCTTAATTTATTTAACTTGTTAAGGGCTTAGCAATTTATCTCATCCCATCATTAATACCTGCATTTTTATACTTGTTGTTTTTCATCTTAACCCTTTAAAGGTCACCAAAATAAATTCATGGGAATTTAATGCAATTTGTTTATAAATGTTATCTATAAGCCTTGTATATGTAAAATATATAAATTTTTTTACATTCCTTAGAAGGGTTTGTCTTAGAGGACCAAATTAGGGTTTGAGAAATGGTTTAACTGACTAACCCCTCCTTTTGTACAGCTTGAACATTATGCCTTTTTAAAAGTTTAACTATACTGGAAGAACAATAAATGATAATTCTAAAACAGGTATAATAAATAAATAGCTTAACAACTTAAAAGAGTTGTTTGTACAGATACTTTTATTTGAGGTCATAAGTAAGATAAATTGAATCTGACTTCTCAAGTACAGAAAGTTTAACCACTTGCGCTACGATTTAACTGCCGGTGGCCGCGCCGCGCTCCGCGACATAACTTTAAAAAATACTTCAAAAAATACTGTAGAACTGTAGCTGGAAGAATGAACGGCTGAACTCTTACGATTAGCCGAGGTACCACGCACAAGTCGCATTTGTTTCTGCGCGAAGTGACTATCGACATGGTATTCACGTCGCATTTGTTTCTGCGCGAAATGACTATCGACGTGGTATATACGTCGCTTTCGGTTCTGTAACAAAAGCATCTCGTCGTGCCTGGCACGTCTTTGTAGCGCAAGTGGTTAAATACATATATTTAAATAGAAAAAGAAATAAATAAGTTAAACGTAGAACTATCATCTGTTATATATTGAATAATTAAGGTTCTACTAAACTTATAGATTTATCTTAATAACTATATTTAGAATTTTAGAATATTTGAATATATCTTCTAAAGTCCAAACTGTTAGTAGAAATTAAACTTGATATAGGCCTATAAAAATCTATAAATGTATAAATCTATAAAGTGTCATATACATATATATATATATATATATATATATATATATATATATACACACATATATATATATATATGTAATGAGACTGACTTCTCGATGGGGGGTTGCAGTCATGGCCATAAAAATGATACCGTTTCAGCTAAAGACCTTTATTAAGACAACTTTGAAGGACGGGTTCCCACTTCATCATAGGGACAAACTGAAGGGTCAGCTAGCATGAAGTTTTATGTACAAGACAAGTAACACCTGGGTCAACATCTGTGGGAAAATATCTCTAAAAAAATCTGTCTCCGCTAGCGTGTATCTCCTTTTTATTTGGAGATTTCCTAAATTGTCCGCTAGGGCCATGTAGGTTTATAATTGGCCAGGCCCCTTCTCTGAGGGCGTAACCTGTAGCCCCAGTGGTCAATTTAGGTGAGGGGTTAAAAAGGGGAATGGAAAATGACGCGGGAATTTTTACCCTTGATTCAAGTTTTGAAAACCCCTGAGAATTTTCCTTACATATATATATAATCGAAAACTCATCCATGTCTCCAAAAAGTTTTTTTAATTGCAAAAGCTCTTGATTCTACACCATTGGCTTCCACATATCACAGATGTATGAGATTGTAGCCGTAAATAATTATAAAAAGATAATGTACAGTAATCCAAAAAGTAATATTAAAAAAAGAAGATGCTTAATAGGTGGTTTTGTTACGAAACCACTGTCCGTTAAAGGGTTAAAAGACTGGACACCTGATTTTGAATTCTTAACTTGCTACAGGGGATAAGGCCTTCGGCCAAGGTACCCCGGTCAACTCTTCAATAGCTGCAGTAGTGTAGTAGATGCTAAAAAGTAGTGGTTGCATAGTCATCTTAAAGCATATCGGTTTTTTGACTTGATTTGGTTCCCTAGAAGTACTTTAACTCTACTCACAACACGGTTATCCAGGAAACGTAATCTTGAATGTTGAAGACAAAGTGCAAATGATTATAAGGCAACTAGCATATAGCCCGTCATATGCCAGGATCAGTGAAATATTTAATTTTCTAGAATTGTAAAGTACCCTATGAGGCTGGTAAAAAAATGGTTGTTTTTTGGCTGACAATTATCTGGTACACGCTCAATAATCTTCACACTCCTCTAAAGTCTCCCTATACTGTGAATGCAGTTTAGTATCATGTTGAATTTAGTGCAAAAGATAATTCAAAGTTTTCTTAGCTACTTCGAGTTCTTTCCATTTTTTTCCCACAATAATTAATGGAAGTAAAGGAATGAAACTATCATTTCTACTACATCCTGGAGGTTGATAGAATTTGTTGATAATACCGGTGATAAAATTATCATTGCAACATTAAATAATCGATGATTAAATTTAAAATTATCCCATATGTACTTAATCTATTATTTAAGCCAAATATAAAAGAAAATTATTTACGTAATATCTAAGTTCATTGATAAAACGTATGAAAATAATGCAGACGATATTTAAATAATTTAAAATAAGAAATGATAAAATGAGATGGTTAAAGGAATGACGTCATAATGCCAGAAAAGAAGTTATTTTCATCTACTTATAATGTAATAAATTGATGAATTTAATCGCCTGCTCTTAACCGGGGAAAATAGTCCTTGAAATAATGGCATTAAACGATCAAAAAGGGGGACTTAATTTTGCTAACGTTAACTCATCAAGAATCAAATGAATGCATCTATTCATTCCAGGTCCAACCGCTTCATAAATTTGAGGACAGACGAACAGATAACTTAGGCTATTATTATACAGGGGATTTGTCTCAACGTCACGAACTACTACAATGCCCTTCCCATTCATTTTCATGTTTACAACAGCCAGTAGATAAACAATAAACTGCCTTTCCATTTGAAACTAAAGCCAGAATTGTCATAATTTGAGAATTTGCCCTACTGCGTGAAATCGCCTTATTCTGATGTCGAATCATACAAAATAAAATAGAAAGATGCCTGATATAATATGCGTATAAGGAATTCAAACGCTGTCCACAGCAGTTGTTTTATTCAACTTAATTTTATGTAAAAAAATTATGAATGTACATACTTTATGTATCCAAAGTCATATCTGCAGATAATTTCAAAGAAATGAATTAAAACCACATCTGAATATACGAGATCTCCGTAACGCACATTTAGGCATGAATCACCCTTAAAAAACCATACAAAAATTACATAATCCCATCTTACGTCATTCCATTTGCGACGTTAAGGGGCTACATCTTTTCCAAAAGCGTCTCTGAAAGAGGTTAGACAGTCTCCGGATTTGATTTACGTTCGTCTCGACAATGCATAACTCGCATTTTCATGTATCTTTTATCTAACTAAGTCGACGTCAATTTCCTGGTCGTTATGGGGGAGCAGGAAGATATTTTAGGCACTGAGGAAGACATTTCTATTTTTTTTCTTTCGAAAGCTTTGCTTTGTAAAAGTGAATTTTTTTTTTAAGAAAAGGGCTGTTTTACCTATTTCCATTTAAATAATTAAATTGATCTTTCGATCGTACTTCTGTAGTTTTTCTTTTCTTCAGGAAATTGTTCGCTATTTGAATCATAAGATTTCTCGGGATTATTAACACATTCACAACTGGCAGTTTTTTCTAATATTAACACACTAGCATATAGCCCGTCACATGACGGATCAGTAAAATTTTTAATTTTTCAGAATTGTAAAGTACCCTATGAGGCAGGTAAAAAACTGGTTTGTTTTTTGGCTGAGAATTATCTGGTACATGCTCAATAATTTATCTTCATACTCCTCTAAAGTCTCCCGATACTGTGAATGCAGTTTAAAATCACGTTGATTTCAGTTAGAAAGATAATTCAAAGTTTTCTTAGCTACGTCGAAATTATCGTAAAGTTCTTCCCAGTTTTTATCCACAGTAATTAATGGAAGTAAAGGAATGAAACTATGATTTCTATACACCCTGGAGGTAGATAGAATTTGTTGTTAATACCGGTGATAAAATTTTCATTGCAACAAAAAATAATCGATGATTAAATTTAATCTTATCACATATGTACCTAATCTATTATTTAAGCCAAATATAAAAGAAAATTATTTACGTAATATCTAAGATCAGTGATAAAACGTATGAAAACAATGCAGACGATATTTAAATAATTTAAAATAAATGATTAAATTATATAGTCAAAGAAATGACGTCATGATGCTAGAAAAAGTTATTTTTACCTATGTATTATGTGATTAACTTAATAGCCTGCTCTTAACCGGGGAAAATAAGGCTTGAAATAATGGCATTAAACGCTCGAAAAGGGAGGGAAGGGGTGGATTTCGAAGGTTTTAAAGACTTGCTTTGAATTTTACTAACCCTAACTCATCAAGAATCCAATAAGGATGCCACTATCCATTCCAGGTCCAGCTGCTTCATAAGTTCGAGGATAGACGGACAGATAACTTAGGCTATTATATAGGGGATTGATGGACATTAAGAACAAGTGAAGTTCTAAAATTAACGCAATATGTTTTTGTAATTTTTAGAATATTAGAAATATAGTTTTACTCTTTCTGCTTAAATAAACTTAATTTTGTTTAATTCAGCATCTTTAATTAGGTTGCGGCTATAACTGTGATGGCGCCAGCGGACTCTAGACTCTAAGTAATGGGACGGGTATAACATGAAAAATTTAAAAACTTAAATGACAGGTTTAATGACTCAAATAAGCCATTGTTTGTGTGCAACAAAGTATTTTTTTGAGTTTTACGCGGAGTGTTAGTTCATAATCAAACAAATATAAATAAATGACAAAAAAAAAAATAAATTCAAGAGAAAACACGATCGCAACTATTCCCTTCAAAACCACGTGCATACTGATGCTGCAATTCTTGTAACAGGTAGAAAATGAAATTCAACCTAAAAATTTGTTTCCAAAACATGACACTGGGCTTCTACTTGTACGCCGGTAAATACATATTTGTGCGGCTGTAGCCATAGTGTCTAAAAACGTCCGTTTCGTTTTGGACGGCTATTGCCGTCATGCCACATAGCTTTGACGGCTACAGACGCAAGTGTCCGTCAGCGTGTTAAGTACCAGTTAAAATATTGGAGTTCTGAAACTGGTTGCCGCAAACTTTTATTAAGGCAAAAATAAAAATTTAATGTAACAAGTTGAAACATGAAAGCACTGGAATATTAAAATGCAACCTAAATAATAAATAAAATGATAATGGAATTATGTAAAGTATATTTCTCTCTTTTATTTGTATTTTCTTAGAACACATGTATGTGATAATGTAGCCACATTCAGGAACAGCAATAGTATTGACATGAATTTGCGTCAGCGTCAACTAGAAATAGAAATTGAAATGATCTGAATTCACGTCAGCAGTTACGAATCAGTTCCTAAACCAAACCAAACCCTTTGATTTTCTGGAGGTTCAATCAACCAGTTCAACAGTCACTAACTGGCAAGAATCTGGATATCTTCTATCATTCTTAAAGGTTAAGGCTGTACATGGTTAGTGTATTGTCATACAACAACATCCACGATCCCGTAACAGCTATTACTCTATTGCAAATAATGTTTTGCACTTGTAAAAATTTCATAAGAGGTGGTGCTCACTGATAGTTCAAAGGGAGGATGGTCTTATTATATGTCTTAGCTTCTACTATTCTGTATTTCTTCAATAGTTCTAGACATATGTAACCCCGGAAATTTTGTATCCTATTTTTTAACGAGATCTTTTTATAGTTTCTGAAGAAGGCGTACTAGATTCTGCAAAATACTCTTTTCCCCAACGCAACAGGCGATGCAGATATTATCCTAATGCCTTAACAAGGTTGTGAACCTGTTACTCATTTAGCACCACCCGAGGAGCACGTGTAGCTTAAGGTATGCTACGGACGCGAGTAACATTCCCCCGTTGAGTCCTCGTAATTTAGAAGCAGGAACCAAGCAGAAGACCAACAGGCTTGGCCTGACACCCCCAGAGGTATCGTTTGAGAACTTGGAGGACTTTGTGACCACGAACATATTTTACGTGCCCCAGTCACCTTTAGCGAACACGGCTTCTGCAAAATACTGGTACTACCGCTTTCTCGAAGGTTCAGTGGAATATAAGGTTTTATGATAAAAAAGTTACAAAGTTTCCACATTCAGTACAGCGTACCAAGCTTAGTAATCATACAGAACACCAACCATTCAGTTCATTAAAGAAAACCCGATACCTTATTACAGATTTTCTATAACGATCTAGCGTATTTGATCGCTAGAAAATAATAAAAAGGATTTCCTTGGAAAATATATACTTTGTAAAATGTGTGTATTTAGGATATGTTCGACACAGCCAACTTCCAGACCTTCAAGAAGATGGTAGAATTGCATTCTGTGGGCCGATTCCTCTAATTCAGAGATTTTTTATCAGTAAGCACAAAAAGTGAAAGCGATCAGAAAATAAACAGTTAAAAGATGAAAGAATAATGAAAAACATGAGTACATAACACATATCATGTGAGTAGAAAGTTGAGGGATAGGAAAACACAAAAATTTATGTGGCCTGGAACATCCGTACACTGCAGTGTCGTGAGATGAAATGGAACTTTTGTGATTCTAAGAGATTCACCCGAAACCAAGAGAGTAAATCAGAATGCACAGAATTGTCCAATAGAATTTCAAGAAATGACAAGAAATGGACCAATGAGAATTCAAGGCAGAAATGATGGGGTAAAGTACGAAAAAGTAATGTGTGGCTCAGATTTTAAAAATTTTAAAGAGTTTTTCTTACAATTTTTAAAGATTCTATTCATTAATTTTAGAAGATATTTTATATTTTACACGGCAAACTTTTTGCTAACATGGTGGTGACTCAATAAGATCCATAAATATTTTTTGTGCTTATTCGTAGTTTGGAATCCAGGCGATTCAACATTTATAGACGAGTGTATAGTTTTAAGAGTTTGCAAATAAAGTTAGTTTGTAGCTAATTATATATGACTATTTAAATTCAGAATCCATAACAAATAAGTATTTTTTCTTTTAAAATACACCCTCTCATTGCTGTAGCATTCCCATATGGTGGAAGGGAGAACATAGCTTCTACTCCCCTCATACGCATTCCATGGAGGGAAAACCTAATGGTATTTTGTTTCGCCAAAATCTTGCATTTTTAGAGGTACATCAACATAACTGAAGAAACAATTAAGATGAAAATTTTTCAGGCATGTTCATATACTATTTTTCTATAAGACGAGAAATTATTACGAAATACGTCACTGATCTTCGGACTCGTGGGTTCGAATATTTCTGGGGAATGGGTGTTCTTAGCCCGTTAAGAATCGGCTTTACGTAGTAGATTGTTTCATTACCCTTCGTGTTGCAAAAGTAGACCATAGCGCTTTAAACCAAACCAAACCTATCATGTATTGGACGATCCTAATGAACTAGCATATAGTCCGTCATATGACGGGTTTTTCGTTGGGAATTACCTGGTACACGCTCAATAATTTATCTTTACTGATCGCATGTTATTTGCCAACTTTAATTTATCTTGTCATACTACGTGATAGGATGGACAGCGGATGTTTTAATATTGACAGTGATTATTTGGTGGTATATATATGAATGATGTCCAAAATTGAGCTAATCGATTGCAAATCGTGTGCTTATGTATAAATAAACACACAAACGAACAAACGTCTTACTTTACAGAGATATATAACTTAAACGCTGGATGTATATTGGTCAGTTATATATATTAGTAGTATATATATTAGTAGTATATATATATTAGTAGTCATAAGTAAAGTTAGTTTGTAGCTAACAATATGACTGTTCAAATTCAGAATACGTAACAACTAAAAGTATTTTCTCTCTTTTCAAATACACCCTCTCATTGCTGCAGCATTCCCATACCGTGCAATGGAGAACCAAACTTCTCCCCCCCCCCAGACGCGGGAAATCCTAATGGTATTTTGTTTCGCCAAAATCTTGCATTTTTAGAGGTACATCAACATAGCTGAAGAAACTCTTAAGATGAAAATTTTTCTGGCATGGTCATACTACCTATTTTTCTATAAGGCGAGAAATTTTTACGAAATACGTCACTGATCTTCGGACTCAGAGTTCGTGGGTTCGAATATTATTGGGGAATGGATGTTCGTAGTCGTTAAGAATCGGCTTTAAGTAGTATATTACGATTTCATTAGTCTTCGTGTGGCAAAAGTAGACAATAGCGCTCCAAACCAAACCAGATCTATAATGTATTGGACGATCTTAATGAACTAGCATATAGTCCGTCATATGACTAATTCTTCAGTGAATACACATAGCACTGGTTTGTAGATCTTGGTTTTTTGTCTGTAGGTGGAATTACCTCTAAAAAGTCTCTCTCGGTCAGTCTCCCGAAATCTCACGCCAAAGTCAAGCCAAAAACTCATAGATAAAAACTCGCAGAGTAATACAAAACCTATCAGAAAGCCTGCGCTTTTAAATCAAACAGAATACACTTCGAAAACAAACGTCTTGTAGACATCTATATGATTAATTTCACATTAAAAATACAAAAAAATACAGCCATAACAGTGAGAACGACAAAGAAATCAGATTGCCCGTACGCCGTACGGGCAAATCATTAAAGGCACGGTAACTGCGGCCTTTCGGTGTATGTGCAAAACAGGTAAGGGGTTAATGAACTAGCATATAGTCCGTCATATGACGGGTTCAGTAAAATTTTTCATTTTCTAGAATTGTAAAAAACCCGATAAGGAAGGTAAAAAAAGTTTGGTTTTTGGCTGGGAATTATCTTGTACACGCTCAATAATTTATTTTTACTGACCGCATGTTAGTTGCCAACTTTAATTTATCTTGTCATACTACGTGATAGGATGGACAGCAGAGGTTTTAATATCGACAGTGATTATTTGGCTGTATATATGAATGAAGTCCAAAATTTATGAATCGACCGCAAACCGTGTGCTTATGTATAAATAACAAATACACAAACGAACACACGTTTTACTTTACAGAGATAGATAACTTAAACGCTAGATATATATTAGTCAGTTATATATATATATTAGTAGTATATATATTAGTCATCATAAGTAATGTTAGTTTCTAGCTGACTATATATGACTATTCAAATTCAGAATACGTAACAACTAAAGTATTTTTTTTCCTTTTCAAATGCACCCTCTCATTGCTGCAGCATTCCCATACCGTGGAATGGAGAACATAGCTTCTATCCCCCCCATACGCACTCCATGGAAGAAAACCTGATGGTATTTTGTTTCGTCAAAATCTTGCATTTTTAGAGGTACATCAACATAGCTGAAGAAACTCTTAAGATGAAAATTTTTCAGGCATGTTCATATACTACCTATTTTTCTATAAGACGAGAAATTTTTACGAAATACGGGCTGACGTCTGCAGGGTTTGTGTTTTTCGCATTTGCAATATTTTTGCCGTGCGTAACTAAAACGGGATGATTTTGTAAAAAGACTATTTGAGATTTAAAGTCACGATATTATTTTTCTTTTACTAACTCCAAAACTTAATGTGTGTTATAAAGCGAGTATTTACACTGGGATATTACTGTAGTCGAATATTCAGCTGTACTGTTCAAAATAATGTGCCTGGGAAGGTACGAGGCATATTTCTATAAGTACCCTATTAAAATTAAAAATACACTACTTTACTTTATTGAGTTTATATTTGTATGAAAGTAATCTACTTTTTAACACAATATCCATTAATATTTAAGTAATTGTTATATCGTAGAACCAACTTATAATTTTAATACTTAAGTTGTCCGGTTTTGTGTCCCTAATTCAAAATTTTCGGTCTCCAGAACGAGAATCCCTTATATAATAATAGCCTAAGTTATCTGTCCGTCTGTCCTCGAATTTATGAAGCTGTTGTCTCTGGAATGGATAGAGGCATCCATATTGGATTCTTGGTGAGTTAGAATTAGCAAAATTTAAAGCCAGTAAAGTTTAGCTTCTCCTAAACTATAGATCTTATTCTAAAATAAATTGTTATAAATATGCTTCATATCACAGCAAAAATACTGCCTTTAAAACGTTCGAAATCCACTCCTTCTCTCTTTTCGAGCGTTTAATGTCATTATTTCAAGCCCTATTTTTCCCGGTTAAGAGCGTGCAGAACAATGCCCAAATAGTTAGGGTGCTTCCCTTTGGTACCGGAATTCGTGGGTTCGAATCCCACTGTGGTATGGATGTTCGTAGCCGTTCGGAATCGGCTTTAACCCCTTCCGGTAAAATGACGAGTCTAGCTCGTCATTGGTTTTTCATTCCATACCGCACAATGACGAGCTACACTCGTCATGCGACTAAAGTTACTGATAAATATGATAATTTAGTTTAAAATTTCTAGTGTACTGAATTTAGCAACACTTTTGTTACTTGTGAAAATCCCAGGTCACTATTACATATTGTTTATTTAAAGTTTCTTGGTACAAGTCACTGCCAAATTGATGAGTCAGAATAAAAGAAAACTTACTAAGAAATGCCGTGTGTGTTACAAGAATCAAATTAGAAGTGAGACTCCCTGGCGATGTAAACAATTCAGAATTCCTTTGCACTTTGTTTTGAAAAGTACCACTAGCTTGAAGACTATTATCTTAATTTTACGGTTTCTGATACTTAACACTATGTAAAAAGTGGATTTTAATTAAGAATATGTAAGAATTGTAAAATAAAACAAGTTTTTTAAATAAAAAATAAATGGTTACTTCACGCACAGTTTTTCATTATTAAATCGTACCAGAAGGGGTTTAAGCAACAGGTCCCGGTCTCATTAGCCGTCATTTTGCAAAAAAGTAGACCTTAGCGCTCCAAACCAAAAAGTCCTCGTTAAAAGCAGGCGATTAAATTTATCAATTTATCACATAAATAGGTAAAAATAACATTTTTCTAGCAGTATGGCATCATTCCTTTAACCATATTTTATTTAATAATTTCTTATTTTAAATTATTTAAATATCGCACAGTCTGCATGATTTTCACACTTTTTATTACTGAACTTAGATATTACGTAAATAATTTTATTTTAAATTTGGCTTAAATAATAGATTAGGTACATACGTGTGATAATTTTAAATTTAATCACCGATTATTTTTTGTTGCAATGAAAATTTCATCACCGGTATTAACAACAAATTATTTTCATAAAAGTCTAGGAGTCTATTTCATGGACTAATAAATATCTAGTGTTTAAGTTATATATCTTTGAAAATTAAGAAAAGTGTTCGTTTGTATGTTTGTTTTTCATACATAACCACAAGGTTTGGAACTATAGGGGGCATTCAAACAGCCCGATCGCTGTATCACTAATCTAGCTCGCTCGCTGTTTGGGATTTAACTGTAACCCTCGCTATTTGACATAGCTGTCTGAGTATTTCTGTTGAATTTCGGTAAACTTCGTAAGATTTTCCCCGAACCTTGATCTTTAAACTAATTACATTCCGAGGTGGTCAAAAGAACTGGAATGGATAGAGGCATCCGTATTGGATTTTTGATATGTTAGGGTTAGCAGATTTTTACTGATCCCGTCATATAACGGGCTGTATGCTAGTAATTTATGATAACGCCGTATTTACTATCTTGACTATACCAGGTACAAGTGCTCCTGAGTTATATTTAAAAATGGTATTCACCGAGCTGTAATTTTAGAATTACTTCATATCCTAACCCTCAGAATCTGATCCATCGGTTTATTCATCAGACATGCGGCCAAACGAGGACCAAATGGGGTGGATGGATGTTCGTAGCAGTTCGGAATCCACTTTAAGCAGTAGGTCCCGGTTAGGCCTCATGCAGCGGTACAGTAGACCGTAGCGTTACATACCAATCCACACACGTTAAAAATGCGACATATTCAGTTTACCGATTTCTTTACCCGATGAAGAATGAGTGGGTATCTCAAATGATACCGAAATAATTGCAACCGATTTGTCTTGGATCAAGTTAGCGTGTGATAAGGCCTTTGATTGATTGAAAATTCGTATGAAAAATCCACGTATTCTCCATACGAAAAAGAAATTATAAACTGAATATGTTTATGCTGAATATGCATTTATGAAATTTTTAACATAAGCATAAAATTTACCATCCAAATGCCTTTTCTGTTTAGTTCAACTTGCAGACCCACTCTTTTTAGCCATTCAAGCCTCTTATAAGGTCCTTTGATTTTCATAGAATAAGTAAGAAATGAGGAGATTAAAACATGTAAATGTCCTTATTTAAATTTTTGTTCAAACCCATGTAATTAGTTGAAATTGTGCTATAATATTCGATGCATTGGTTTTGAATTTCACAATTTTTCTTTTCTTATAGGTAAGTGCCTTGGAAGATTGAATAAATTTTATAAAATGTGATAAACTGTTGGAGTATTCATGGAACTTGAGGTAACTTTTCTGCTTTATTACTTTCTGATTTCGAAAATTAATCTTTCAAAGGATCATTTATTTCATTTTTTAAAATTCCTTTCAGTTTTCTGCACTTTTTTATCAATTAAAATAGTATTTAAGAATATGTATATCGTGGTCAGTAATGTAGGCAACTATCACAAATCTTTTTTTCACAAATCTAATTCACAAATCTAATCACAAAATCTCCTTTTCTTTTTAAAATCATGCTTTATTAAATTTAGTCTTTTCGTTAAGCTGTAACGTAGTCGAATGAAACAGACGTCAGATGGAAAATGAAGAGAGGGTAGCGTACACATTTAACATTTATTCGACGTCTCACACACTACACAGCTACACACTAAACATAATTTTTACACGGAGAAGTAAGTAACAGGCCTCGGCCTAAGCTCTCTCGGGAGCTACAAATGAACAGTTAAGTTTCAGCTCACATCTCTCTCTTCTCATCTGTCCGTTCTTGAATATATAGCTTAGCCCTTGAAGTGGTTTGAAGGATCACTTAGAGAAGGAATTCAAGGGCTTCCAGATGACTTAAAGTTTATGATCCAATAACTGTTCGGGTAATGTCAAAATCTGAAGAGCAGTGCTATTGGATCGAACTTTATGGGTTCTATAACGTCATACAGTCCCCTTGAGATTGAGTTTATGGGGGCCTGTCCACAAGAAGTATAAACACACGTGACAGACCACTCTGGACGTTCCGAACTTTACGATTTATCAAAGTCTCAAAACCACTCGAGAAACAGTTTATGGGACTCTACAGCTGCACGTTCCACTTATATAGTAATGGAATGCTGCAATGGTACAAAGCATTGGCTACGCCATTAAATATACTCCTTTGTTCAATTACATCGTCGACTAGAGTGTAGGCTGTTGCCCAGCCCAGCTTCCCACTCAAAACTGCGCCAAAAACTTGCTTGCGTAAACTTTTTCTTCCTGATGTCCTTTCGCATTAACTTGGTTTCGGTGTGTACATCCGCCCGAGGGTGCGTCTCTCTATTCTTACGTGATATTTAAATAATTCCACTTATTTTTAAAATATAACTCCCTTAATTTTTAAAACCCCATTTTAAGGCCTGACATGTATATATTTTGTTGACTTTTACGTTTATATTTAAATTCCTAGAGGAGAGTATACTTCATCTGGAACCATTTACGGTCACACAGAAAATTCAATTTAATTGCGATTGTCTGCCACGGAAAAATAAAAAGCATGTTGAATGCCCAAGGTACATCATATTATGTTCACATGTAGCGAGTTCTTTTTATTTGGGCTTTTGTGTTACATTTCCTTCATTGTTTACAGTTAGAAACCAACTTTGGTGTATGGATTTCCCGAACTATTAATTAAGACTAAATATTAATCCGAACATTACTTTTATAAACATTTAAGGAATTATATACAGAGAGGTTTAGGGATAAATTTTATTAATTTGGGCTCAATTAATTTTCCTCTCTCAACCACAAGTCACTCAGAAATTAGAATATACACATTCTTCCCCCCCCCCCCAAAAAAAAAAAAACCCTGTTGCCAAATAAGGAAGTTGAACTGATGACTTGGCGATGAGACTCTTCTACTCTGGAGTTGTAGTGCTTCGTTTAGGAGTGCGGTAAGAGGAATATGTTCATATATATAAACTCCCCAAAAACAATATTTGGCAGTTCTGGCGGCTCAGTTCCTGAGGCCTTCTTCGAAGTTGTGGACCATCCTGTTCAAACCTGCAAAAGGATTCTGGAATCTGAAGGTGCACGAATTATATTTATAAGGATTGGTTGAATTTATTGCAGAATTTTCAATAAAGTGAATGTAAATAACAAATTTGAAGGATGTTATGAAATACATTCACGAAGAATTTGTGAACAAATTTAAGTTTCAAAAGAAAGCGAATTAAAAAGTAGGTGTGATTTAAAAGAAAATAATTAAAATTGCAAAACATTTAATTTATTTTAATATTATACAATATTGTGTTCAAATGTATATGTTACATGCTTATTTATTTTAACATACATACACCCAGTAAATCTATATGTATGTTGATGATTTCTGTAAGCAGCACACTTTCTTAATCCCGAAATCAAAACTGAAATTTCATGTGTTTAGAAAACTATATTATGTATATCTTAATTTGCATACAATGACCTTCTCCATATTATCCATTTTTCGTTCTCTGCATCGTGTTCCACTGTTAATCACTTCTCCAATGGCCAAATTAGCTCGTTTTCTTCCGTTTTTCTTCAGGTACTATGCATTTTCATGCAGACAATCAGCGGAAGCTCTCTCTCTCCTCTCATAATCTAGTTACCACCCATAAACAAACTCGTCTCCTTATGAAACGCAATATTTATGATTCCACCCTGAATATATTATTTCTCCATTTCTTGCCGCCAGTTTCGCCAAGAATAATGATGATGATGATCCCTTCCGGCTCGTCTTTCGGAAATTAAGAATTCCCTAGTCACGCCACCCGGGCAATATTCGTCCGTCTCAATTTTCTCCATTCGGCTTCCATTTTAGCCGAATTCTCACGATCGAATTGGGTTATAAAAGAACCACGTGCGGATTTATTGCGCCAAGCGCCTCTTGGAATATCTGCCGGCATGGGAGTTTCGCATTTAGAAACGGAGCTTAATATCTGTAGTGCGCCATTTTGTTCCTGGACAGTCAAACTTTTACATTACAGCTGTTACATTTATGGATTTTCTTTCTTGATCCTTTTTTCATGTCCCGTCCATTCGGCTGTAAAAAATATAAAAGGATTTTGGAATGGAGGACTAAAAAAGTTGTTTCCTTTGGTCTCAAAGGATTGTTTTGTCCTCTAAGTGTCCCGAAACCGGGAAATCTTGTTGGATTGGTCCAACTCCAAGGATTCCTTATGAGTAGTAAATAGGATTGTTTATGTAGCTTTTGCGAAATCGATTATATAATATAAGATATAAAATGATCTTTTATGTCAAATGATTCAGAATGTCTTTTTTGGTACGCTGCCTTAAATAAACTGAATTTTACTTGCGGTACTAATATTTGATAAGTATTTGTTCTCAGGAATACGTTAGTTCAGGTAGGTTGATGACACTTTAGTTTTGTCTAGCAAAGTTTGGCAATTCATGTATTTATATAACTTTGTGGTTTCTATTTCTCTTCTTGTCAGAAATATAGTCCAGTTTTTACTGTGTTTAGTGCCATATTCTAGTGTTTTATAACCTTTGTTTCATCTTTTCGTGCTGCTTATTGTAACATATTCCATTGCTTATTTCCTCTACTTTTAGATGTTAGCGCCTTAATCCAGTTGTTTGGTACAGTCTTATTGCCCATCCGTAGTCTTTTGTAGTTGGATGATGCCTGAATTCACAGAGCATTTCCCTGTGAATGAAACGGAGTTTGCGAGTTCGAATCATGCAACGGGTTTGGTTGTTTGTAGCCCTTCGAACCGACCTTATTCACTAGGTCCCATTCTAATAAGTCCTTGTGTATTCGAAAAGTTAGTAGGAACACTCAAATCCAAACCAGATCTGCTGTTTTTCTTTTTTTTTATACCGAAAGTTATTTTATTCCAGTGTTTTAGTATCTTATTCCAGCTAATTATTCAAATGTTTTGCTGCAACCCCATGATTTCTACTTCTTGTGCTAGCAATTCTAACTTTACGCTATGTAGACTGAAAATCCTTGCATTGTCTACGTCTGATTACCTGATTTACAAGTGTGATCTACTCAATAATTTTGTATTTCTCTTTTATAGCTTTGATAGTTTTGTAGTATTGTTAGCTTTTATAGTTTTGTATATTCTCTTTTATAGATCTTTTATAGCCATTGAAATACAATTGAAGCGTGTATTGTTTTCTACTCTACAAGTATATAGAGAAAGTATTGTAGTCAGGAAAAAAAACCATTCTTGATTTGTTAGATTTCTTCTTACCATTATTTAGGAGTAATTTTTTCATTTTTAGGATTACTCTCGTCTTCAATGCAATATTTTTTATTCGAGAATTGGAACATCAAATTTTTGTAAGAAGCTGCTTTGATATTGGACCTAAATATCGTATATTGGAGCTAAATATCGTATCTTTAATATCGTAGGAACGGCATATAAATTTAATTTAGCGAAATATAAATTAATACAACAAGTAAAATGGCATGAACTTTGTAAATGCAGAAATTCTATATGAATTTAGACGGAAATTTTGATTTCTGCCCACTTAACACTCCATATAATTTCTAGAAATTAATGTAAAAATGCGTCAAGTGTAAAAGTCGCTATTGGGTTCTGTATTAAATTTGTACCTTTTATGCAGATGTTGTATATGCTCTATTGACGCATTTTGAAATTTTGGATCATTTTTGGTGCGTTACCGAGATTATTTCACAGATAAGACTCATTAAACTTTTTTTTGTTAACCCCCCCCCTCAATTTCAAAGTTTTGTAGAATTTGTGTCCGCAATTATATGTTTACTTTATGTAATTTTTATGCTTTTTGGGTAACTTCTCGGTTATTTTTTCTGTCATTTTACGATTTGGCAACTTTTTGGTCGCCAATGGCAGTAAATGTTGGCAAGTAGTACCTATTCTACATCTCTTTGGCTTATTTGAATTTGGTGGATCGCTTAATTTTAAATACTTCAGAGTTCCGTTTATTAGGAAACTGAAAGAATAATATAACTGTCGCCTCACCCCCCCCCCAAAAAAAAAGTTTGTAGCTTGAACTTGTTTGAGAAGGAAATTCAAATGTGGTTTATTTCGCATTTTTATATTTAACTCAATTACAATATAGCACCATACTATGATATTTTGTATTGTCGACTTTTAACAATTGGTGCATCTGGTAATCCGAAATTAATTTTGTATTGGCGACTTTTAACAATTGATACCCCTGGTAATCCGGAATTCATTTTGTATTGGCGACTTTTAACAATTGGTGCATTTGGTAATCCGGAATTAATTTCTTTCAGATTAAAACAATTGGAGAGCTTCAAGTATTGCTGGGCATGTAGATATGTTCTGGTGAAGGATTCTCTCCAGGGCGATTGTTTCAAATTCTATACGTCGTGGTACGTCTTTAATTTTCCGGCCACCAAAGTGACATAGTTCGTAGTCTAGTTATAGCACTGAAAATTTCTCTATTGGCATTAATATCACATACCTAATATTTTATCTCAATAGAGTTCTCTTTCATTCAATATCTGGTATGCTCAACGATGGCCGAATAGTTAGGGTGCTGGCCTTCGGAACAAGAGTTCGTGGGTTCGAATCCCATATGGCATTGATTTTCGTAGCCGTTTGGAATCGGCTTTAAGCAGTAGGTCCCGGTCTCATTAGATCTCGTGTTTCAAAAAATAGACCGTAACGCTTCAAAACAAAAAAAAAAAAATCTGGCATGGTATTTGCTTAGTTTAGGGCAATGTCTCGCAAACACTCTCGTACGGACCCCTACTAATCCGTAAATAAAAATTAGTTTAAGGGTTCGTGGAAATCATTTGGGGTTAATCCAACGTTTAATTCAAATTCAAGTAACTGTGACCCATTATCATTTTGATGTTCACTAGTACTTTTCTGTTTCAGTTTCGCATGAAACTAATTGTATAAGGCATATTCAATTCACGTGAATGTTTAGTTGTTCAATTATGATTTCGATAATGGATAACAATGCCAATTCTCGCCGTTCTCTACTCACCACTCGTATTGTACTTGCTGGTTAATTGTATCAATTCACATAGTGTACAAATTTTAAAAAAATCTTCTGAATTTTGATAGAATTACATATTTTGTTTATGATAGAATTATATTTTTTAGTACAAACACGAATATGCATAGTGTGAAATTATTTATCCAGAACTGAACCGAAAACAGTTATGTTTAGCGGAACGAACATCGGAGCTTTACCGATATACAGTAGAACCTCGATTATCCGAACCTCGATTAACCAAAGCTCTCTGTTAACCGCAGTTTTTTTCCCCAACTATCAACCGAAATTTTCTCTTTACAAACATGTATTTTTAAATTTTCTTTTTTCTCACATTCCTTTTGTATGCAAGCCGTCCTTTCCAAACTACGAGTGAAGATAAATATTTTGGAATTCCCTTTTTTTAGAATTCCTTCTCGCAAGCATAGTTCTCTGTATGAGTGTACTCTTCCCACTTTCAAACATCCTTCTAAACAAAAACCGCACCCCATTTCGAAATTTGGAAGGTCATACTGCCGAGTCCCAGAACAATCGAATGTTATTGCTCCAATGACGATACTACATATAAACATTTTCAAGGACAGTGGTTTACAGTAACCCTTGTAAAGACAGCGAAACCACCTGTTAATACTTTTTCTTTATTTTAAACACATTAATTTTTTCTTTGTTTTTGACACTTTAACCTATAAATAGATGACATCAGTACAATATATTTCTCTTTGAAATATACTTTTTTGAATTTGATTTTGAATTTTGAAAATGAAAGAATCAAGAGTTCGATTTTCTTCATGATTTCATATGAAAATACTTACCCCAAACATTACTTATAAATTGTTTAGCTATTTATTAATTACATTATTTTAAGGTTAATTATTCATTGCTCTCGAAGTTTAATTAAAGTTTTAAGAACGATATATTTTCCTGCTGTACAAGGGGAGCGTTTCACAGTTAAATCAACCACTCTAAATCTCACCCCCCTCCTAAAGAATGTAAAAAAATTTTTTCCATATGTTTCAAATCTATAAGGCTCATAGATAAAATTTATAACTTAATTCCATTAAATACCAAAGAATTTGTAATCGTGATCTTCAAAGGGTTAAACTAAAGGATAATTGATGAATTATCGATTACCCGAAGGAGGTTCGGTCACATTTCCTTCGGATAATCGGCGTTCTACTGTATAATAGCAAAAAGATGAGGGGCTGTATCGAAATTTCATATGTTATCAAAAATTTCACTAAATGAGTAAATATTCAATATTTCTTTCACTACTTGATATTTTAAAGTCGAGACTGTCATAAGAGCGAATGCTTGTTCTGGCTGCAGAAGACACATTGATACTGTTCTCAATATAGCGTATGTATATTTTGTATTTATACAAAATACTATATTTACATACAGTCCCTCTTCTTTTTACTACTTTTTAGGAACAACGGATTTCGAGCTTCTTATTGTCGATCACTTTCAGAGTTTTCTAGCTGTGTTTTTAGGACTTTCACAAAAGTTTATATTTAGCTAGTACATTATGCACATTATATTTTGATTGCATTCGTGCATACGCAGTGAAAATTTATTTAGTAAAACTGTTCATTTTTCATTCAATATTATTGTTTTTTTAATTCCGATTGCAGGGTACTGTGTACAATGTTGTTTGTCACGTGTCCTGAAAATAACACTCTTTGGTATTGAGAACTCTGCAAATTATAAGTAAAACACTCGGAGAAATTTGGAATTGTTTTTATAAAAACCTTAATTTCACCAAGAGTATACGATGAACACAGATTATTACAAGAAGAATCCTAATCATGTGCTAAAATTTCAACGCTTTTCATACGTTTCTTTTCACAGGGTTATCCAAAAAATATTCTTTTTCCTTCAATTTGTTGACAGTCCCCTATGGGGTTTCAGGAAAAATTCTTTGCTTCAATATATGACGTCTGCCATGCTGTTTACACGCCTGAGGTTTCAGAATAATTCCTCTTGTATTTTTCAAGATATTGAACAATGTCTAAAATCTCAAGTGACCGGTCACCTTTGGCAATATAGTGTAATTTAGTAGAACCGGAACGAAAAAAAATTACGGCTCCATGCTCTGCGTAGAACAATCAAATGTGAATAAATTTAACTGCCATTAAATACTTGATTTATGGTTTATAACAAACAATTCTAAAATAGCTTAATAAAAACAATATATTAGTTTTAACACACAGGGAAACTTTCTATCCAAAACCGTGAATTATTTACTTATTTTATTGCTTTTATAAACATCGTTAACTGATAACTGTGTTAGAAGTAATTTGCATAAGTTAAAAGAAATTTACAAACAGTACAAGTTTTCATTTTACAGCAAATGTAATGCCGTTGCAATTTGATATTCACTGAGTAAACACATACCTTAATTGGAAACTGAATTATAGAATAGTTCTAGCGAAGAATATTTAACTTTTCCAAGATTCTTTGAGAGATACTCAAAGACCGAAAAGAGTTTAGCGTAATTTGAACAGATTTTGATAACTCCGCGGAAAATAGCTTTGAGTTCGTTATAGGAAAATTACAAACTATGGGTTTTCATTTCCATTTTCTCTACAAACGTAACACGAATACAATTTGGTATTTACCGAGTTAATACAACTTGATTGTAAATTAGTTCTTGGAAAGAATATTTGTAACTTTTAAAGAGTAACTTCTAAAGTGCATTCGGTGCATGCGGAAAATGATTCTGTTTCAGTAGACCAGAAATCTTTAAATAAACAATAAAATTATACTAGTATTTGTGAACAATTTAAGACCTATTTTAACTCTTAAATAATAATTTATTATAATGGAAAAGTAGTGCAATTAATATATTAGAATCATGAAAAAAATTATATGCTGTACTGCGGTCTATATGGTAATGTAATAGACCAGAAATCTTTAAATAATCAATAAAATTATGCAAGAATTTAAAGCATTTAAGACCTATTTTAACTCTTAAATAATAATTTATTATAATGGAAAAGTAGTGCAATTAATATATTAGAATCATGAAAATTATATGCTGTACTGCGGTCTATATGGTAATGTAATAGACCAGAAATCTTTAAATAATCAATAAAATTATACTAGTATTTGTGAACAATTTAAGACCTGTTTTAACTCTTAAATAATAATTTATTATAATGGAAAAGTAGAGCAATTAGTACATTAGAATTATGAAAACATTTATATGCTGTACTGCGGTCCACACTCTAATGTAATAGACCAGAAATCTTTAAATAATCAATAAAATTATACAAGAATTTGTGAAGCATTTAAGACCTGTTTTAACTATTAAATCATAATTTATTATAATGGAATAGTAGAACAATTAAAACATTAGAATTATGAAAAAATTTATATGCTGTACTGCGGTCATACGATAATGTAATAGACCAGAAATCTTTATATAATCAATAAAATTATACTAGTATTTGTCAACCATTTAAGACCTGTTTTAACTCTTAAATCATAATTTATTATAATGGAATAGTAGAACAATTAAAACATTAGAATTATTAAAAAATTTATATGCTGTACTGCGTTCCACACGGTAAGTAATTGACCGGAAATCTTTAAATAATCAATAAAATTATACTAGTAATTGTGAACAATTTAAGATCTGTTTTAACTCTTAAATGATAATTTATTATAATGGAAAAGTAGAGCAATTAATTAATACATTAGAATTATGAAAAAAGTTATATGCTGTACTGCGGTCATACGATAATGTAATAGACCAGAAATCTTTAAATAATCAATAAAATTATACTAGTATTTGTCAACCATTTAAGACCTGTTTTAACTCTTAAACTATAATTTATTATAATGAAAAAGTAGAGCAATTAATACATTAGAATTATTAAAAAATTTATATGCTGTACTGCGGTCCAAGCGGTAATGTAATAGACCAAAAATGTTTTAAATGATCAATAAAATTATACTAGTATTTGTGTACGATTTAAGACCTATTTTAACTATTAAATTATAATTTATTATAATGAAAAAGTAGAGCAGTTAATACATTAGAATTATAAAAAAAATTATATGCTGTGCTGCGGTCCATACGGTAATGTAATATATAGCCCAGAAATCTTTAAATAATAAAATTATACTAGTATTTGTGAGTCATTTAACACCTGTTTTAACTCTTAAATTATAATTTATTATAATGAAAAAGTAGAGCAATTAATTAATACATTAGAATTATGAAAAAAGTTATATGCTGTACTGCGTTCCACACGGTAATGTAATAGGCCAGAAATCTTTAAATAATCAATGAAATTATACTAGTATTTGTGAAGCATTTAAGACCTGTTTTAACTCTAAAATTATAATTTATTATAATGGAAAAGTAGAGCAATTAATACATTAGAATTATGAAAAATTTATATGCTGTACTGCTGTCCACATGGTAATGTAATAGACCAGAAATTTTTATATAATCATTAAAATTATACTAGTATTTGTGAAACATTTAAGACCTGTTTTAACTCTTAAATTATAATTTATTATAATGGAAAAGTAGAGCAGTTAATACATTAGAATTATGAAAAAATTTATATGCTGTACTGCGGTCCAAGCGGTAATGTAATAGACCAGAAATCTTTAAATAATCAATAAAATTATACTAGTATTTGTGAAGCATTTAAGACCTGTTTTAACTATTAAATTATAATTTATTATAATGAAAAAGTAGAGCAATTAATACGTTAGAAATATGAAAAAAAATTATATGCTGTACTGCGGTCCACACTATAATGTAATAGACCAGAAATCTTTAAATAATCAATAAAATTATACTAGTATTTGTGAACCATTTAAGACCTGTTTTAACTCTTAAACTATAATTTATTATAATGGAAAAGTAGAGCAGTTAATACATTAGAATTATGAAAAAAATTAAATGCTATACTGCGGTCCACACAGTGTAATTTAGTGTATAAGTATTAACTAACAACTTATATTTACAGGGAAAACTGTATTCTATGGAATGAATTAATAATATATAAATAACTAGCATAACCCGTGATAGGACGGGATCAGTAAATTTTTTAATTTTCCTGAATTGTAGAGTACCGTACGAGGCAGGTTAAAAAAGGGTTTGTTTTCAACTGGCAATTATCTTGCGACAAAAAATGATTAAATTTAAAATTACCACATATGTACCTAATCTATTATTTAAACTATAATTAAATAATTTATTTAAGCAATAATTAAATCTATTATTTAAGCATAAAAGAAAATCATTTGAGTAATATCTAAGTTCAGTAATAAAACGTACCAAAAAATGATGCACGCGATATTTAAATAATGTAAAATAAGAAATGATTATATGAGATGGGTAAAGGAATGATTTAATCATTTTTCATTTTAGATTATTTAAATATCGTCTGCTTTATTTTATCACTGAACTTAGATATTACGTAAATAATTTTCTTTTATATTTGGCGTAAATAATAGATTAGGTACATATGTGATAATTTTAAATTTAATCATCGATTATTTTTTTGTTGCAATGAAAATTTTATCACCGGTATTAACAACAAATTCTTTTTATAAATGTCTAGGAGTCTATTTCACGGACTCATAAATATCTAGCGTTTAAGTTACATATCTTTAAAAATTAAGAAGTTTATTCGTTTGTGTGTTTGTTTTTTATACACAACCACACGGTTTGACTAAATGAATTCAACGTGATTCTAAACTGCATTCACAGTATCGGGAGACTTTAGAGGAGTATGAAGAAAATAAATTATTGAGCGTGTACCAGATAATTCTCAGCCAAAAGAAAAAAAACCCCATTTTTTTACCTGCCTCATATAGTACTTTACTGTTCCGGAAAATTAAAAATTTTACTGATCCCGTCATATGGCGGGCTATATGTTAGTATACTGAAAGTCCGAAAGAGTTTACCGCAATTGAACAGATTTTGGTAACTGTGTCAAAAATTGCTTTGCGTTATTAGTATGTTTCAAATTATAAGTTTATTTCAGTTTTCTCTGGAAATGGAACGACTAATATAATTTGATTTTCACTGAGTAACAGCTAAATTATAGAATAGTTCTTGGAAAGATTATTTAACTTTTCTAAGATTAATTTAAAGATACTCAAAGACAAAATAAAATTTCTACGTAATAGAAAATATTTTCATAATTGTGTCGAAAATAGTTTGCATACTTTATTAGTATGTTTTAAATAATGGCTTATTTTACAATTCTCTGGAAACTTAACATCTGATGCAATTTGATATTCACTGAGTAAACACAGCTAAATTATAGAATAATTCTTGGAAATATTATTAAACTTTTCTAAGATTATTATAAAGATACTCAAAGACGAAATAAAATTTCGACGTATCTGAATAAATTTTCATTGTGTCGAAAATAGCTCTGCATACATTGTTAGTATGCTTAAAATTATTACTTATTTCAGAGTTCTCTGGAAACTTAACGGCTAATACAATTTGATATTCACTGAGTAAACACAGCTAAATTATCGAATAGTTCTTTTAAAGGTTATTTAACTTTTTAAAGATTATTATAGAGATACTCAAAGATAAAATAAAATTTCTACGTAATTAAATAAATTTTCATAATTGTGTCGAAATAGTTTGCATACTTTGTTAGTATGTTTCAAATGATGGCTTATTTCACAATTCTCTGGAAATTTAATGGCTAATACAGTTTGATATTCACTGAGTAAACACAGCTAGCTTATACAATAGTTGTTGAAAATATTATTAAATTTGTCTGAGATTATTATAAAGATACTCAAAGACAAAATAAAATGTCTACGTAATTGAATAAATTTTCATAATTGTGTCGAAAATAGCTTTGCGTACATTGTTAGTATGTTTTAAATGATAGCTTATTTCACAATTCTGTGGGAACTTAAATGCTGATACAATTTGGTATTCACTGAGTCACAGCTAAATTATAGAATAGTTCTTGGAACTTTTAACTTTATTTAACTTTTCTAAGATTAATTTAAAGATACTCATAAACAAAATACGAATTGTACGTAATTGAATAAATTTTCATGGTGTCGAAAATAGCTTTGCATACTTTGTTAGTAAGTTTCAAATGATGGCTTATTTCACAATTCTCTGGAAATTTAACGGCTGATACAATTTGATTTTCACTGAGTAAACACAGCAAAATTATCTAATAGTTCTTGGAAAGATTATTTAACTTTTCTAAGATTATTATAAAGACACTCAAAGACAAAATAAAATTCGTACGTAATTGAATAAATTTTCATTGTGTCGAAAATATCTTTGCATACTTTGTTAGTATGTTTAAAATGATGGCTTAATTCACAATTCTCTGGAAACTTAAAGGCTGAGGCAATTTGATAGTCCCTGAGTAAACAGAGATTAATTTTACAATAGTTCTAGTAAAGAATAATAACTTTTCTAGGATTCTTTTAAAAATATTCAAAGTTTGAAAGAGTTTGGCGTATTTATGCAGAGTCTGAAAATTGTACCGTTACTACGCATATTTTAAGTTATACGTTTTCATTTCAGTTTTCTCTGGAAACATAACTGCTAATACAGTTTAATATTCACTGAGTAAACGCAGTTTAATTCTAGAATAGTTCTAGTGAAGAATGTTTGTAACTTTTCTGGGGTACTTTTAAAGATATTTATAGACTGGAAAAGTTTGGCGTAATAGAACAGATTTTGATGACTGAATAGAAAATAACTTTGCATATAAGTTATTAGAATATTACAAATTATGAATTTTCATTTCATATTTTTCTCTGCAAATGTAGCGATTAATACAACTTGTTATTCACTGAGTAAACACAGCTAAATTATCGAATAGTTCTTGGAAAGATTATTTAACTTTTCTAAGGTTATTATAAAGATACTCAGACAAAATAAAATTTCTATGTAATTGAATAAATTTTCATTGTGTCGAAAATAGATTTGCATACTTTGTTACTATGTTTCAAATGGTGGCTTATTTCACAATTCTCTGGAAACTTAACGGCTAATACAGTTTGATATTCACTGAGTAAACACAGCTAGCTTATAGAATAGTTCTTGTAAAGATTATTTAACTTTTTTAAGATTATTATAAAGATACTCAAAGGCAAAATAAAATTTATACGTAATTGAAAAAATTTTCACTGTGTCGGAAATATCTTTGAATACTTTGTTAATATGTTTCAAATGATCGCTTGATTCAAAATTCTCTGGAAACTTAACGGCTGAGGCAATTTGATATTCACAGAGTAAACAGAGATTAATTTTACAATAGTTCTAGTAAAGAATAACTTTTTTATGATTCTTTTAAAGATATTCAGAAATTGAAAGATTTCAGCTTATTTGAGCAGAGTTTGAAAATTGTGCCGTTACTACATATATTTCAAGTTACAGGTTTTCATTTCTGTTATCTCTGGAAACATACTGCTAATACAATTTAATCTTCACTGAGTAAACACAGTTGAAGACTAGAAGAGTTCTAGTATAGAATAATTGTAACTTTCTAGGATCCTTTTAAAGATGTTTATGGACTGGAAAAGTTTGGCGTAATAGAACAGATTTTGATGACTGAATAGAAAATGGCTTTGCATATAAGTTATTAGAATATTACAAATTATGAGGTTTCATTTCGTATTTTTCTCTGCAAATGTAACGACTAATACAATTTGTTATTCATTGAGTAAACACAGCTAAATTATCGAAATGTTCTTGGAAATATTATTTTACTTTTCTAAGATTATTATAAAGATACTCAAAATACAAAATAAAATTTCTACTTAATTGAATAAATTTTCATTGTGTCGAAAATAGCTTTGCATACTTTGTTAGTATGTTTCAAATGATCGCTTATTTCACAATTCTCTGGAAACTTAACGGCTGAGGCAATTTGATATTCACTGAGTAAAAACAGCTAAACTATTGAATTGTTCTTGGAAAGATTATTTAACTTTTCTAAGATTATTATAAAGATACTGAGACAAAATAAAATTTCTATGTAATTGAATAAATTTTCATTGTGTCGAAAATAGATTTGCATACTTTGTTACTATGTTTCAAATGGTGGCTTATTTCACAATTCTCTGGAAACTTAACGGCTGAGGCAATTTGATATTCACTGAGTAAATACAGCTAAACTATTGAATAGTTCTTGGAAAGATTATTTAACTTTTCTAAGATTATTATAAAGGTACTCAGACAAAATAAAATTTCTATGTAATTGAATAAATTTTCATTGTGTCGAAAATAGCTTTGCATACATTGATAGTATGTTTTATTTGATGGCTTATTTCACAGTTCTTTGGAAACTTAACGGCTAATAGAGTTTGATATTCACTGAGTGAACACAGCTAGCTTACAGAATAGTTCTTGGAAAGATTATTTAACTTTTCTAATATTATTATAAAGATACTCAAAGACAAAATAAAATTTATACGTAATTGAATAAATTTTCACTGTGTCGAAAATATCTTTGCATACTTTGTTAGTATGTTTCAAATGATGGCTTAATTTTCAATTCTCTGGAAACTTAACGGCTGAGGCAATTTGATATTCACTGAGTGAACACAGCTAGCTTACAGAATAGTTCTTGGAAAGATTATTTAACTTTTCTAATATTATTATAAAGATACTCAAAGACAAAATAAAATTTATACGTAATTGAATAAATTTTCACTGTGTCGAAAATATCTTTGCATACTTTGTTAGTATGTTTCAAATGATGGCGTAATTTACAATTCTCTGGAAACTTAACGGCTGAGGCAATATGATATTCACTGAGTAAGCAGAGATTAATTTTACAAAAGTTCTAGTAAAGAATAATAACTTTTCTAGGATTCTTTTAAAAATATTCAAAGTTTGAAAGAGTTTGGCGTATTTATGCAGAATTTGAAAACTGTATCGTTACTACGCATATTTTAAGTTATAGGTTTTCATTTCAGTTTTCTCTGGAAACATAACTGCTAATACAGTTTAATATTCACTGAGTAAACACAGTTTAATTCTAGAATATTTGTAGTGTAGAATACTTGTAACTTTTCTAGGATCCTTTTAAAGATATTTATAGACTGGAAAAGTTTGGCGTAATAGAACAAATTTTGATGACTGAGTAGAAAATAAGCTTTGCATATAAATTATTAGAATATTACAAATTATGAGTTTTCATTTCATATTTTTCTCTGCAAATGTAACGGTTAATACAATTTGTTATTCACTGATTAAACACAGATTATCTAAAGAATATTTCTTGGAAAGAATAACTTTTCTAAGCTTATTTTAAAGATTAAAAGATGGAAAGAGTTTAGAGTAATTGAATAGATTTTCAAGGGAAATGGCTTTTTAAATATCTTTATTAAACAGTAAAAAGTCGTCTGATAACCGTTAAGAACGAAATTAGATTAGCTTAGTATTTCTTAGTCAATTACTCAAACGCGTTTGTTTAATGGAGATTTCTTTCAAATGAACGACGTGATGAAAAATCTAGTTTCTTCTTTTTTTTTCCATTCTTCTGGCGTTAATTTTCCTTGCCATGCATCATCTTTCTCATGCCGAAGTTTCATTATGGTTAATGACGTTAGACTTAGGTTCGATTTGTTACGAAACTTTGCTGCCATTACCGTATTTCACCTTAGTGGTGAATTTTTTTTTCAAAGATTGAAATTTTGTTTGCCGAATACGCTAATTGATGGACCAGTAGGAAAGATCGTGCCAAATTTGGCGAAATTTTGTTTACGTAAGGCCGGAAAAACACGGCGCGTGCGTAAGCATAGGTCGGAACACCAGATGCCTTTTCCCAGAATGCAACTGCACTCGAAAATGGATTTTTCCACTCCAGCCGAAATTCAAAATGGACCGAGAAAAATTCGAAAGAAAAGATGAAAAGTGTAAAAAATAAAAAAGAGCTTTCAAAAGGAGTCAGGTATAAGATTGAAGATTTCACCTCTTCATCTGTACAGCTAATGATGGATTTCTTTTCAAATACACAAGTACTTCCGCCCCTTGAAAATGTTCTCACTTCGTTTAGAGATTTTATTTCCGTGATCACAGTTAGGGGTTTTGATAGCTTTCGACTTCGATTTGTTTGTTTCGTTCAAGTTCATTAGCAGTTTTCAAGATTTTCAAAGGGTTGCGAAAGATTTCGTGAAATTGTTAATGTATAGAACTAACTTATATTGATCTTATTCATATAAATTTGTTAAGGTTTTTCTCTCTATAACACCTTTTAACAGCAAATAAGTGGTTTTTAATCCTTTTGAAAATCACGAAACATTTACCAATTTACAAAATTTTGCACAACTTAGACATAAAGTAAAACCGTGTGTGTGTGTGTGTGTGTGTGTGTGTGTTAGAGATACAGAAGGAGAGAGAGAGAGAGAGAGAGAGAGAGGGAGGGGAAGGAAACAAGTGATGGAAGGAGTGAAGAAAAAGGAAGCGAGAAGGAGAAAGGGAAAGAGGAAGAGCGACATTGGGAGTAAATGAGGGAGTCAAGAGGAGTGAGTGAGGGAGCGAGAGAAAAAGGGGAGTGACAACCACCGAGAGCGATAGAAAGGGGGAGAGAAAAATAAAGGAAGGGTTCGAATGAAGGTAGAAAGAAGGAGAGTGAGGAAAATATAAGGGAAGACTGATGGAGATATAAGGGGAGAGTGAACGATGTAAAGGGAGAGAGTAAGGTGATAAAAGGGGGAGAGTGAATGAGATATAAGGTACGAGTGAGTGAGATAAATAGGAGAAGAGAGAAAAAGTTAGCAAGCAATTGATTCAAATTCGTTCATTGCTTAAGAAAAAAAGAATTGAAATTAAGCTTACATCATTGGCTAGTATGATGTTACTGATTGTCCGTCGCATTCGATAATAACCTCTTTAATACCGCTATAAAAATTTATTAAAGAAAAAAAACAAGAATTTAAACGAGAATTTTCCTTTTTCTGATGCAAATGTTTTAAGAAGGAATGTTTGCATTTAGTTGTAATTTTACCCGTAGTGCTTACTGTGTTACCATAAGTAGTATTACAATAGTATTAGTTTGGTTAGTTTTAGAAAGCTGCGGTCCATTGTTTTGTATGGGAAGGTTAATGAGACCGGGACCTACAGTTTAAAGCCGAATCCAAACGGTTTTTGAATTTCCATGCCTGCAGTGGGATTTGAACCCGCGAACTCCGCTTCCGAAAATCAAAGCCCTACCATTTGGCCGTCTTTCGGTTAAGTAGCAATAGTATTGTTTTTTGTTGTTAAAATTATTCAAACAGCCTTCATTGTGTAAGGCTATTTCACAGATTTGGCACATCGTGTATATATATATATATCATTCATATATATATATATATATATATATATATTAATATATAATAGATTATATATTATATATATTATAAATATAAAATATGTTGTCGGGAAACGAGAATTCTCGTTTCCCGACAACATTTTTATATTTTACAGGCTAACTGCCAGACGCATTTTCGATGGTTCTCCCAACGTTCATTATGCGATGCATATTATGCTGAAATATTATTTGCAGGAGATACAATGAGTTATAAAATAATGCTTGTATCAGTTTTCGTGGTGGGGGTCACCGGCGACTCTCACGGCGCGGTAAGCATTTGTTATGCTTGTAATTTTTTTCAAATAATCATGCTTCGATTGCTAAGGGATCACTCTCATTCTTTAGCATTCAAAACAGCTAGGAAGAACTAGAGCAAAGAATTTGACTGAAAAAAGTGGTGTCATATTGTTCCGATTGCCTTGATTCACCTTTTCTTTGCCTTGAATGTTTCAATCTGACTCATCGCAATATGCACTGATTTTTCATGTACTAATAAAATCATTTTTGTATGTTCTATATTGCATTAATTTCTTCAAACCATTATAACAACAAAGGTATTATTGAAAAATTTATCAGTATCCATATTTACTATAATTATGTATTTTTATTATTTTTTGCTTCGCCGGTCACAAGTGGCCCCCACGGCACTGCAGCCAAGTCGAGTCCCGGTTACCGGTGACCCTCATGACAGTCATAGTGTTATGCACTTTTTTTATTTGCTGCTTCACCGGTGCCCCCCACGGTGCTGTAGCCAAGTCGAGTGCCGGTCACCGTTGGCCCCCAAGGCACTGTAGCCAAGTCGAATGCCGGTTACCGGTGACCCCCATGGCAGTCAACGTGTTATGCACCTTTATTATTTGCTGCGTCGCCGGTCATAGCTGTAACTAAATCGAATGCCGTTACGTGACATGGCAGTCAATTTATGCACCTTTTATATGCTGCGTCGCCGTCACCGGTGGAACGCAGAAAAAAAATGTTACCGGAGATCATGGCAGTCAACGTGTTATGCACCTTTATTATTTGCTGCGTCGCCGGTCACCGGTGGCCCCCAAGGCGCTGTAACTAAATCGAATGCCGGTTACCGGTGACCCCCATGGCAGTCAACGTGTTATGCACCTTTATTATTTACTGCGTCGCCGGTCACCGGTGGCCCCCCACGGCGCTGTAGCCAAGTCGAATGCCGGTGATTCCCATGGCAGTCAATATGTTAAAAAAGAGATTTCTCGTTTAAGTTCTCGTTTTGTATTAAGAATGAATGTTTGTATTTGCTGGCAATTTTTCTCGTATTTTCATTGAGTTACTCAGCTATATACCCGTATCCATCTGTTGGACATTTAAAATATGAACAACGCACTTTTATATGCTATCTTAGAAAAGATAATCCGATAAGAGAGAACCGCAGAAAAAAAATGGGTAAACATCTCTTCCTCAATTTTTCAGCAGAGTTATTTGATAATTTCCATTCTTTGGAGTTGTCAGGGGGCTTAATGTGATTTATTAAGAACACGTGCTGTGCAGAAACAAAATGGGAGGAGACTGCGAGGCTTTTAAAGAGAAGAAACCTTTGCGAAACTGAATGAAGAGCTGTGCGCAGGAGGGGTTGCCGGACTAACAATTTTCAAGGTTCTCTCGCCAATAGGTAAATGTAGGGCGCCCCGAAATTTAGGGTTTGTCGCCAAAGAGAGAGGGGTTTATTTATAGCAGCTGCTAGCGCTGGCCTCGACAGTTGGAGGATTGAAAGAGTCGAGTAAGAGGGGAACCACCGAATGGAAATGTTTAGATTCGGGTTCAGGACGTTCTTTTTTTCTATTTTTTTTCTTTAAAACGCACATTTATTATGAGTTAGGAAATATGCAATTCATGGCAAAAAAGAAAATTTTTTTTCTTGAGGTTTGGCCATTTACTATTTTTTAGGCTTTTTTTTCAAAATAAAATAGTACTATGCGAGTTATAGAACTTTCTTTTGAATGGAAGATGCATGATATTTCGAATGTGGAAGGGTGGAGGACTTTGCACTTTCGAAAGTTAATGACCCTGCACGGTTAAGGAAAAAGTATACCGTCTGAATACCTTTTAAGTTAATAAATTTTTGCGTAAAGCAACGTCTACTTTTCAGCGTGGGGTACTTCGTTAAAAAACGTAGAATTTGAGAACTGATCGTAGATTCAGTTCATTTTTTTCTTTCAAATTCACTTTTTTAAAATTGAACTGAGCTATTTTTCTTTAGTTGCTAAGTTGCTTTAAGCCAAGTGAGACTGGATCTCAATTATTGACCTTACAAAGTCTGCATAGTGGGAAGTCTGGGTTCTGGAGTCATAGGATGCTGCTGCTTGTAAAGATCCCCTATATAATAATAGACTAAGTTGTCTGCTCTTGAATTTATGAAGAGATGTACCTGGAATGGATAGAGGCAGCCATATTGGATTCTTGATGAGTTAGGGTTAGAAACGTTCGAAATCCACCCCTTCCTCCCTTTCTAACATTTAATGCCATTATTTCAAGCCCTATTTTCTCCGGTTAAGAGCAGGCGATTAAATTTATCTATTTATCACGTAATAAATAGGTAAAAATAACATTTTTTTTGTAGAATTATGACGTCATTCCTTTAACCATCTCATTTAAACATTTTTTATTTTACATTACTTAAATATCGTCTGCTTTATTTTTATACGTTTTATCACTGTAATTAGATATTACGTAAATAATTTTCTTTTATATTTGACTTAAATGTTAGATTAGGTACACATGAGTTAATTTTAATCACCGATTATTTTTTGATTTAACCCATCCACCGACCAACCTCCCTACCTTTTTCCCTTTCAAAACAGTCACCCTTTTCGTAAATTCCAGACGGAATTTATCGTACCATACTACAGTTGCCGGTTTAAAAGTTGTCAGGCTACTTTTAAGTTATTTTCCCTGTGAGGTAAATTAGTTCCGTTACGCAAAATTAGTTTCTTTCATTTATTATCGCTTTGCAATATTTTTTTTCCTCAAAAGTGTGTTATACGAGTGCGAACGAGAAGGGGTCGACAGGTCCGTTTTCGAACAAGAATTCGCTGTCGAACCCCCGTCGACGCGTCCGTTCAGTGGGTTAATGAAAATTTTATCACCAGTATAAATAAAAAATTCTATCTACCTCCAGGGTGTAGTGGAAATGATAGTTTTATTCCTTTACTTCCAAACAAAATCTGACGAAATTCGTAAAAGAGATATTGTAAAAAAATTAATAAAGTAAGAAATTGTTACTAATACTCTTGAAGTAAAACAAAATACGACTAATAATTTATTTCATATATTATTAAAATTATGTAAAGTGATAAATTCTGCAATCAGATGTCAAAGTCAAAAATTCACCAGAATTTATTTTTCTTCCTTCGACTGCGTAGCTGTTTTCATACTTTTATTTTAATGGAACATTTATGATTCGGCTGAATAGCGGTGGATTATGTTCGGAGACACCTGTCACGTCATGATTTCCTTTGCTTAGCCGTCAGTTGAACAAACATGTCACAAAATAAGGATCTTAATCTATGGCTATATATTTTTTCGGTAGTTTCAGCTTGAGGACAAAAAACCTTGCTTAGATACTTAGTGTTTGTATTTTTAGACATCTTCCATGACTTAACAGATGTGACATCAGAATTAGGTTAATGGATGCGTAGTCGAATGAATTTAATATATTTTTTCTAACTGTTTTAGATTAAATAACGTAACAATATGCCTATTTTGTTTCTCGTAATCAAAATAAATCTAATTTTTCATTCATGTTATCATTTTTAACAATATACTAGCATATATCATAAATTTTTAATTTTCCAGAATTGTAAAGTACCCTATGAGGCATAAAAAAAGGTTTGTTTTTTGACGGAGAATTATCTGGTACAAGCTCAATAATTTGTTTATCTTTACTGACCGTAAGTTAGTTGCCAACTTTAATTTATCTTGTCATATTACGTAGTAGGATGGACAGCAGAGGTTTTAATATTGACAATGATTATTTGACGGTTTTTATGAATGATGTCCAAAATTTATCGAATCGATGGATTTGGTTTGGTTTGGAGTGTTACGGTCTACTTTTTGCAACACAAGGGCTAATGAGACCGGGACCTACAGCTTAAAGCTGATTCCGAACGGCTACGAACATCCATGCCACTGTGGGATTCGAAACCACGAACTCCGGTACCGAAGGAAAGCACCCTAACCAATAGGCCATCGTTCGGCTAGCGAATCGATGGCAAACCGTGTGGTTGTTTATAAAAAAACAAACACACAAACGAACAAAATTCTTAATTTTCAAAGATATATAACTTAAACGCTAGATATTTATTAGTCCGTGAAATAGACTCAGACTTTTATGAAAAGAATTTGTCGTGAATATCGGGATAAAATTTCATTGCTACAAAAGGTAACGGATGATTAAATTTGAAGTTGTCACATATGTACCTAATCTATTATTTAAACCAAATATAATATAAAATAATTTACGTAATATCTAATATCAGTGATAAAACGTATGAAAATGGTGCAAACGATATTTAAATCATTTAAAATAAATGATTAATGGAGATGGTTAAAGGAGTGACGTCATAATGCTAGAAAAAAATGTAATTTTCATCTACTTATAATGTCATAAATTTATGAATTTAATCGGCTACCTTTAACCGTAGAATATAGGGCTTAAAATAATAGCATTAAACGATCGAAAAAGGAGGAAGGTGTGGATTTTGAACGTTTTCGAACTCGCTTTGAATTTTGCTAAACCTAACTGCTCAAGAATCCAATATGGATACCTCTATCCATTCCAGATCCAACCGCTTCATAAATTCGTGGACATATAACTTAGGCTATTACTATATAGGGGATTATATGTTCAGAATTTTTTTAACAAAACATAAGATTGAAATTCGATGTTCATTGCATAGGTTATTCAGTTTTTATTAGCACACTCATTTTTATAAAACATATTAATTTATGGTTTGAAAGTTACAAGGATGGTTATTGTTTGTAGTATAGGAAATTTCTTTTTCGTAGTTCAGTATCCGTTTGATATTTTCTTTTTTAAAAGAATTTGTAGATGAAAGCATAATAATGGGTTTCTAAAGGACCTTCCATACTATGGTCCACTACAAGCCATTACCACCATCTGGAGGAGGTATGGCTTATCGTGGTCGATGGTGGCAGACGATAAAACAGCCTTGGCGGACGATGGCTTCGGAGGCGGTTTTTCTCCAAAGATCAAAGACAGTAAGATGCGCTAGTAAAGAGCGCAGTAGACCCTATGGATGAATCCACGCGCTCGGTTCACTTAGTGGCCCAGCGTGGGGATGCAACCCGTGAACCATTGTTCAAGGTCACAATCAGGAAGTGGTGAACAATTGGCCATAGTGTGGAGGTTATATAAGAGTTGGGCAATGGGCTGCATGTGTCGTGAGAAAGTTTTTTTTTAATAGGAAATATTCGCATATCTTCAGTTTTTTTCTTCATTTAATTTTATTAAAAATCAGTATAGAATACGACTTGCAAATTCATCTTTGCTTTGTCTTCTGAAATTAGCATTAACAGAACTAGAGGTAGATATATTTTCATTAGTTAATGTGGGGGATTATTCCAAATACACTCACTAAATCATCTTTTTTTTAGAATATTTTGATAATGGTATTAATTTTAGTTTCTCTAGGTTATATTTTTAGTTACATACAAAAATTAGGAAAAAAAAGATTGAATGCTTTATAAAAATGTTTTTTAAAAATTCAATACATGGGATTTATTTAGTTATATTTCAGTGTATATGTCAGGAGTATCCAAGCTCCTTGATAGTCCGAGCTATCTTTCAAAATTTGAAATTTTTCGCTAGTCGCAATTAAATACGTATTTAAAAGGTATGCAAAAAAGGTATTACATTTTTTTTACAGAAATTGTATTTATATAATGTCATTTGGAAGTTCTTCGTCAAGTTTTAATTGTCGATGATTTTTTGCATTGGTGCGAATGTAATTTACAATGTGTTACACTGTTTTCATAACATCAGTATATTTTAAATATTTTGTAACGAGATGTTCTCTGTGAATTATGCAGTGAATCGGTATGAAATGTGGAATTTGAAAATTATTTCTTAAAAGCCCAATAAGACCGATTTTTTTTTTTTACCCAGCATTGCCGGAGCTCCATCAGTTGTAATAATTTTTTAACATATAACACAAAAATGAAAAGGGAACTCGGGTATATTTATCGAGAGCCACAAATAATCCTTCAAAGAGCCGCAGGTTGGCCACCCCTGGTATATGTATAAAAGTTTTCACAACTCTAAGCTAATAATTTTTAAAGACGCTTTGCAAATATCCCTATTTCCTTAAATGGATTTATGAAACTTTGTAAGCTTATACATTGAAGCATAACTAAATTAGTACGATTTTTAAAAAATGACAATCATACGATTTAACACTAAACATACCATTAACGGGTCAAATGACCCATAAGGTGTATGTAAAAAATGCGATGGAAAATGAATTAAAAATTCTTATTCTTTCTGTTTATAATACATAAAAGTTGACTTTTATGTATTATAAATACAAAGAATAAGAATTTTTAATTCATTTCCCATCGTATTTTTTACATATACCGTATGGGACATTTGATTCGTTATATGGTATGTTTAGTTCTAAAATTAAAAAAAAACAACTTTTATTTACTTTTTAGAATCTTTTTTGAATATTAATTTTTATATTGTTCTCTTATATTTGACATATTTTTTCTTAAAACTACCTTTTTGAATACTTTTGCATATTATGTTGGCAGTCGATAGAATAACTTTAGTTAATTTTTAAAGTGTTCATGGCATGTTAATTTATATATTTTATGTTTGTTATAATTCTACTTAAGAATAATTTTCAACACATCTGGATATCATTTTGTTAATAGCAATTTGTCTTGACATTCTTTTATTATTTGTGACAAAATTATCATTCGTTTGGAAATTCTTTTTATTGTCTGTGACAAATATAATGTCCAAAATACTTTTGTATATTATTTTGTCAATAGCAGTAAGCTTATATTTGCAATACTTTTGCTTAATACTTTTGGATATAACGGTGTCAATAGATTGAAAAGTCAATATGGGAAAATATCTTTATGCTTGTAAGATGGATTTTTCGGCATTATAATTGTATTTAATAATCTAACTAAATGAAAATTTAAAACGAATGCCTAGATATTTTCAAATGTGTATTAGAAATGTTTGGTAGACATTTTGTTCAAATATTGAAATATTAAATAATAAAAAGGCATTTTCAAAATTTACAAAAGTTTTCATAAAAAATACATTTTATAAAAAATATTACTCTATTTAAAAATTACGCGTTTTATTGACTTATAACTCATTTTATATGTGTACATATAAATTATTACATTAACACCGTCTAACTAAAATTGATTAAAGCAAAACCTAGATTAAATGACATACATTTATATTGCAGATAATTGTTGATTAGCTCTAATCAACAATGTTGAGGTTAGAGTGTTGGGGATTAAGATAATCGTCAGTTGCTTCAAAAGAGAAAAATAAAACATTTTATTTTCTTGGTTTTCCATTACTTCCTGCAAAGGTTTTTGAAAGAAAATCGTCTGCTTGTAAAGGATCAGAACCTGAGGTTTTAGTTCCCGAGTACAATACACAACCTTATCAACGTCCGAAAAAAAGAATTTATGGGAAATTCCATGGTTTTTTCTTATCTTGGAGACAGTTACTTGCTGGATTATTTTCGTTAACTGCTTTCATGAAGGAAAAATCTATTAAAAGGCGAGAACAGATGGAGGTTTAAATTGTTCGGTTGATAAGAAGAGAAAAGTTTGGCTATATTACTCGAAAATCCTGTTTGTTTTCGCTTCTGCAGCTGTAAAAACGAGGAAAAAAAACTCTTCTAACCAGAGTTAAAAAATGTAATAGAAAGAATTTTCTGCTGTATCCATGTCTTCTTTCCAAAGTTTTGCTTTTATTTTTATTTTTTTGCAACTTCCTGTTTGAGGATCATTCATCTAAGTTTTTATGTTTTGTTTCCAGGTTTTCGAAGTTTTTCCTTCCCCGTGAAATATTTTGTGGTAACACAAGCAAATGATTTCAGTTCCTTTTTCGTTCCGTTTATAACATTCCTCCACTTGTTTGCTTGAGGTATTTTTATTAATCTCGCGTGTGGGGGTTTTTCACTTTAAAAGGAGAAAAGGAATTTTTCAAAGTTTTCACAAATTGTAAAGATTTAATGCATTGTTTTGTGCGTGTTTGCTGTTGTGAATAAGACACACACAAGTTCTTTAAAAATTGTATATGCATGTATATGTGCATATACAGATGTTAGCTATTTTTATTGTCCATGGCTTGCGTGTTTAGTTTTTTTAGAGTGTTAGCGATTTTCGTAGTCCATGCCATGCGTTTAGGTTTGATTTATTCTTTTAAGAAATCAGACCTAGCGTTCTCAAACTTGTGAAATTTTTCTTTCAATATCAAGATATGTAATGTTTTTACGATCTCGCATGCGTAGCATAGATAACTAGCATATAGCCCGTCATATGTAATGAAATTTTTAATTTTCCAGAATTGTAAAGTACCCTACGAGGCAGTTAAAAAATGGTTTGTTTAACTGAGAATTATCTGGTACACGCTCAATAATTTATTTATCTTCATACTTCTAAAAAGACTAATGCTACTGTAAATGCAGTTTAGAATCACGTTGAATTAATTTAATCAAACCGTGGGGGTTATGTATAAAAAACGAACACACAATCGAGCAAACTTCTTAGTTTTAAAAGATGTGTAATATAAACGCTAGATATTTATTAATCTGGGGGATAGACTCCTAGACTTTTATGAAAAGAATTTGTTGTTAATACCGGTGATAAAATGTTCTTTGCAACAAAAAGTAATCGATGATTAAATTTAAAATTATCGTATATGTACCTAATCTAGTATTTAATCCAAATAAAAAAGAAAAATACTTACGTTATATCTAAGTTCAATGATAAAACGTAGAAAAATAATGCACACGATATTTAAGTAATTTAAAATAAGAAGTGATTAAATGAGATGGTTAAAGGAATGACGTCATAATGCTAAAAAATGCTATTTATACCTATTTATTATGTGATAAACTTAATATCTGCTCTTAACCGGGGAAAATAGGACTTGAAATAATGGCATTAAAGGCTTGAAAAGAGGGGGAGGGGTGGATTTCGAACATTTTAAAGAATTGCTTTGAATTTCGCTAACCCTAACTCACCAAGAATCCAATATGGATGCCTCTATCCATTCCAGGTTCAACCACTTCATAAATTCGAGGACAGACGGACAGATAACTTAGGCTATTATTATATAGGGGATGTATTGTATTCATACCAAAATTCGACATTGAGATTTTGATATATATTCACATTTGAACTCACATGAGTGGGAAAATACCATTTTTGGAAGTATGCTTGTCTCTGTGTGTGTGAACAGGATAACTCCAGTACACTAGACTTACAGAAAACAAATTTAGGATACATACATTATAGCAAAATTGTAGTTTTTATTGTCTCTTCTGTAGTCTGAAGTAGCGATGGAACCTGCGGTTTGAATTCTGGAAATCAAATTAGCGTTCTCACCGTGAAATC
>CM063501.1:100164685-100207185 GCA_032207245.1 Pardosa pseudoannulata | reverse complement strand
ATCTACTTTGGCACATGAGAAGACTGACGTCTCCCAGACGTCATTGTCTGTCAAGGGGTTAAAACATTTTCTGATTTTAAAAAATTGATACGATTACTTAGTTTTACTTTAATATACATGTGTTCAAAGTGTTATAACTATAAATAATTTAAAATATAGGATTTTATGACAAAATTTAGGGACAGTGGCTGATACTTTTCTCTATCGTATCACTGTCCTACTAAAAAGAATACTAAATTTAAATTATAAAATACTTTTGTTATTGTTGTTTATTGTTTATTGTTTTTGAAAACGTGTCTTTCATTATTTAACTTAGTAAGTCAGGGGTGATTCTGATCCGAGAGTTTCCAAGTTTTTTGAACATTATAAAAAAGATTTTCCCCCCGAAAATTTTAAAACAATTTTTGGAAAAATCTGTTACTGAAAATTGAAAAAAAGTTTTTTAAAACCATCTTCACCTTCAAATAAAAAATATATAAATGAATTTTGAAGATAATCAGAAAGTTTAACTTTTCTTACCCTTTTTTCTCTTTCGACGCGTCCACAAATCTTTTTTCTGTCGAAGAACATTAATAATATGTTCGTGATTTTCTTTTTTGAAGCAACATGTTAAAACTTAAATTTATGTTTTCAAATTAAGAAATTTAGTTTTTGTTTTTTAGATAACCAACACACACATTGATATATGTGTGTTTATATTATTTTATACAGAACACACTTATATTTGCAACTCTCTAATAAGGTGATATATATTAACGTATTAGTATATTGATATTTGGTAAACGATAAATCACAATATTAAAATTAAGATATCATCCTGTTTTAGTTTTAACAATTAGAAATTAACCTTAATATAGTTTTCATTTTAAATTAGTAGCGTATACTTTTTCAGAAAATTTTGAAGATGTTCAGAAAGTTTTTTTTTTACTTAGAATCACCCATAGTAAGTATAGTTAACACATTGCGGGACACGTACTAGTACATTTTCTGACGATTGATACTTAAGCGCGGGACATGTACTAGTATGTTTTCTGATGATTAATACTTGAGCGCAAGTCACGTACTAGTACGTTTTCTGACGATTGATACTTGAACGCGGGTCACGCACTAGTACGGGTTAGTGTAACAACATGGTATGTTTGTGGGTACAAAAATAACGGTATATACAGGAAAACGAAGCCGAACGTTCTTGTCTACTACATATATTCTGGAAAAATTTAGACAAAAACCAGTTTTTACATTATTAGTTTTGATTGCTCTTTTCATTTTTTTATAATGTAAAATTAATTATATATAACATAATTCGAAAAAATAAACTATATTCTACTATTTCTATTTGATTTTTCCTATTTACGATACTATTATAAATTTATCCACTAAAAAATATATTTTTTGCTTACAAAAATCTTATGGATGGTTCTTATTTATATATTTTTATTTATATATTTGTTTACATATTTCAATATAAAATGAGAAAAGTTGGTTAAAAAATTTAATAATTTTTGATCTACTGAGATGTAACGGAATAACTCAATTCATGCGCAAAACGCCCGCTCCCAGTACAATTCAGCTGTGAAATGTACTCGCACACAATGTGTTAATATGGAATGAGATCTCTGCGCATAGTACAGTTTTAAGAATATCTGCGATACTATGGGACTAGCAGCTGATCTCAAATTATTGCTAACCTCTGGAAATACTCAAACATGCAAATATTATATTGATCATTTTCTGTAAATTATATAATTTATGTACAGATTATTGTCACTGAACAGCAAACTGTGAGAATATATTGTTTTATTGTTATGGCTTATGTTTGCAGCGACCATTCTTCTGTGACTAAATGAAAAGAACAGCGTATTCGCATTTTAGAGGTAATTTGTTATTAACTGTGACAGCGGGCAAATGTCACTCTTCTCTGCCATTCTAGACCAACGGTTAGCTGATTCAGTACCAGATTTACGATTTCCTTCGGAAATAAATTGGCGATTGTAACTTCGTTGGCTTCATTTCCGCTGCGAAATGTACCAACACAATGTGTTAAAAAAATTTCGATTAAAAAAATCACAACTTCTATTTCCCATATACTAGCGTACTAACGGTCCCAGTTAGCTTGGATAATAAAGTTTCTACTGTACTTATAGTTTTTATCTTAATAATTATGTTTAGAATTTTAGAATAGTTGGATATGTCTCCTAAAATTCAAACTGTTTGTCGAAATTAAATAAAACTTGATATAAGCCTTTTAGAAATATCTATAAATGTGTTTTAACTTTAATATTTCCTTAAAAACCTCCTATCTCCCATTTTAATTCCTTAAAATCTTTTTCCCAGCCTCTAAATGTCTTAATCAAAGGAGCGTTCTCGACTTAAAATTCTTTCGATACATTTCCCAAAACTTTCTGTCCTATAGATGTAAATTTTCTGTCTATTCAACACGTTTCCCAGCTGTCGCCGGCAAATGGCTCCGCGTTTTTCCTGATTTTACACTTAAATTCGCTGAGTAAGTGGGAAAATTCTTTCAGTCTTCGCTCTTGGTTGCACCTCTGTTCCCGCAGAGCCGAACGATGGCCGAATGGTTAGGGCACTGACCTTCGGAACCGGAGTTCGTGGGTTCGAGTCCCACTGAGGCATGGATGTTCGTAGCCGTTCGGAATCGGCTTTAAACAGTAGGTCCCGGTCTCATTAGCCCTCGTGTAGCAAAAAGTAGACCGTAGTGCTCCCAACCAACCAACCTGCTCCATAAGAGTGATATTTGTGTCTTTCTCTTGTCTGTCGTTGACTAGTAAAGATGTCCGTATTAGCAGATCTAAAATAAAGTTTTAACTATACTTGTGCCGTTCTTTTCAATGTGACCAGACTGCATCGTTTGTTACTACTTCTAGCTGATTAGGCTTCTTCTTACCCAATAGCCCAGGCAAGTAAAAACAATAGGGCTACATAATTATTGTGAACAGCAGGTATTATTTTGAAGGATTACACACACACGCACACATTATATATATAATAGAGTGTTCCAACATGGCCACCCACATGCAGTAAACAAGTTAGACGTCTGCCTATGGTAGTAAAATTTAGGAACGGCTAAATTTCGTTTCTCAGTAATAAATTTTCCGTAAATATGTGTCGTAATTCAATTATGAATCATTTTTCTCATAACAGGTTTTAATAATTCTCTAAAACATTTAAATTTTGTTTGAAGTCTTGGGGTTAGCATTTCTGGTGTTTGCAAAAACGCTAAGTCCGGCCCTCATTTCCCCACCTTTTTTTCGGCGTTTTATCAAAATTTCAAACGAAATTCAAGGAAGTGTGATATTTGATCTATGAAAAACGATGTGTGTATCATTCTCGAAAATAACTTAACCAGGAAAACTTTTACTTTTGATACGGACTCAGAATACCATACCTATTTTTCGAGTAAATGTGCATGAGGATTTTTGCAGAGGAATGAATGTAATTGCCACTTAGACGAAAGCTTCGTGGAAAACTGTGACAATTTTGGCACTTCTATTCATCAAAATTTTTGGACCACCCTAAGATCTTTTCACCCTTTAAAGAACGTTGATCTGCACTTGCTCAAAGAACAGACAATCCGCCAAAGATAATAATATAAAGATTTTAATCTTAAAAAAATCTGCTTCGAACCGTAAAAAGCGCATGTGAAATAATTCGAGAAAGACTGATTGCACAGTGTAAAATTTCACAGTGCCCGAGCTACACTCGGGTTGAGCCAGGATGGTACATTTCACCTGCCTGAGTTCAGCTCGGGAAAAACCGGGAAGGAGTTAAAAAATAGCCGAACGATGGCTGAATGGTTAGGGTGCTGGCCTTCAGAACCAGAGTTCGTGGGTTCGAATTCCACTACGGCATGGATGTTCGTAGCCATTCGGAATCGGCTTTAAGCAGTAGGTCCCAATCTCGTTAGCCCTCGTGTTACAAAAAGTAGACCGTAGCACTCCCAAACCAAACCAATATTAAAAAAATACCCATACACTAAATGAAAAAATAGAAATCTACTAAACATAATTTTTGAGCGAAGTAATTCATAATATTTATAAGAAATAAATATATATTATCTGTGGATAATACACTTTGTTTAGCCGATAGATTTATGTTTTTATGTTTACGATTTTTAAAACTATTTTTTTGCATGTATGAAATAATGTCTTTTAACATTCTAGAAAATATTTTTAACTCCGAGTTGTTGAGGTACAAAGGGTTTCTAAACAACAAAAGCGATGTATGTATTTTGTTGTTTAGGTATACCTTTTGTCGTTAATGTTAGGCAAACGGTTGCTTTTGTGTATGTGTGTGTGGAGGGATTTATTGCAAAAATTTGTTATGCAGTAAAATAAGTAGATCAATAAAAGTTTTCGACCCGTTGGGCGCGATGGAACTGAGCATGGCCCCTGCGTCGAAAGTTTTACTGCAATAAGGCAAACGGTTGATTTTGTGTATGGGTGTGTGGAGAGATTTATTGCAAAAATTTGTTATGCAGTAAGATAAGTAGATCAATAAAAGTTTTCGACCCGTTGGGCGCGATGGAACTGAGCATGGCCCCTGCGTCGAAAGTTTTACTGCAATAGAACTCCATTTGTAAAGCAAATGGATATACAGGAGAGCGCTTTGTTTCCGGGAAGTTTAGTCAGATTTGTAGGGTGCAGGTGGTTGGAAAATGGTTGTTTCGGGAATGCGTTTTATTCCGTAGCGTAATGCGATTTTTGTTTTTCTTGAATATGGAATTTTCATGTATTGGCGTTGTTTCTTTCAGTAGTTCAATCTCAAAAGTGCTAACATTCTATATATTCTATATGTTTGGATTATCTATAGAATGCTAATAATAATTATAGCTTCTTATAGAATGAATTATCAATATAATAAACTTGAAATCGTCAGCTATTTTAGAAAAATTATAAACTAAGAATGGAAACAAATTTTAATTTAAGAAACTCAAGTAGTAAAATAGTTTTATTATATTTATTTATTCGGTAAATATAAAGCGTAGATTCAAATATGGATAATTTCAAGCAGAATTATTCATGACATTTTAAGTCCTATGAATAGATAGGAAAAAAATAGTTTCGAGAAAAAAAAGTCTTAATTAAATAACTGATAACTTATGCTAAGACACCTTTACTTTAAAAAAAAAAGGTAAAATAGTTTCATTATATTGATTCATTCGACTAATATAAAGCTTATATTTAAATATTTATAATTTTAAGCAGACTTATTCAGGATGTTTTAAATCTTATGAATAGTAAGTAAATAAGTTTCGAGAAAAAAAGGCCTGTAAGTTAAATAATTGATAAAGTAAAGGTGTCTTAGTATAAGTTAAATAAAATTTTAATTTAAGAAACTGAAATATTAAAATAGTTTTATTAAATTGATTCTTGCGGTCAACATAAAGTGTATATTCAAATATGGATAATTTGAAGCAGACTTATTCAGGAAATTTTAATTCCTATGAATAGTAAGAAAAATAATTTCCAGATAAAAAAAGCCTGTTAAATAACTGATATAGGTGTCTTATCATAAGTTACAAAATAGTAAAATAGTTTCATTATATTGATTTATTTGACAAATATAAAGTGTATATTCAAATATGGATAATTTCAAGCAGACTTATTCATGACATTTTAAAACTTATGAATAGTAAGGAAAATAATATTTTCGTGAAAAAAAAGCCTGTAATTTAAATAACTGATAAAGTAAAGGTGTCTTAGCATAATTTAAAAAAATGGTAAAATAGTTTCATTATATTGATTCATTTGACAAATATAAAGCGTATATTCAAATACGAATAATTTCAAGCAGACTTATTCATCACATTTCAAATCTTATGAATAGTAAGGAAAATAATAGTTTCGAGGAAAAAAGTCTATTAAATAACTTCTAAAGTAAAGGTGTCTTAGCATAACTTTAAAAGAAAACAAATCTTAATTTAAGAAACTGAAGTAGTAAAATAGTTTTATTATATTGATTCATTAGATAAATATAAAGCGTATATTTAAATACTGATAATTTCAAGCAGACTTATTCAGGATATTTTAAATCTTATGAATAGTAAGGAAAATAATAGTTTCGATAAAAAAGACTGTTAGTTAAATAACTGATAAAGTAAAGGTGTCTTAGCATAAGTTAAAAAAAACTTTAATTTAAGAAACTAAAATATTAAAATAGTTTCATTATATTGATTCATTCGACAAATATAAAGCGTATATTCAAATACGGATAATTTCATACTTATATAGGATATTTGCATACTTATTCAGGAAATTTTAAATCTTATGAATAGTAAGAAAAATAGTTTTGAGAAAAAAAGCCTGTTAAATAACTGATTAAGGTGCCTTAGCATAAGTTAAAAAAATGGTAAAGTAATTTTAATATATTGATTCATTTGACAAATATAAAGCGTATATTTAAATACTGATAATTTCAAGCAGACTTATTCATGACATTTTTAATATTATGAATAGTAAGGAAAATAATAGTTTCGAGAAAAAAAGACTGTTAGTTAAATAACTGAAAAAGTAAATGTGTCTTAGAATAGGTTAAAAATAGTAAAATAGTTTCATTACATTGATTCATTCAATAAATATAAAGCGTATATTCAAATATGGATAATTTCAATCAGATTTATTCATGATATTTGAAACCTTATGAATAGTAAAAAAAAATAATAGCTCCAAGAAATAAAAGGCCAATAGTTAAACAACTGATAAAGTAAAGGTGTCTTAGCATAAGTTAAAAGCAAAATACTTTATTTTAACATTAAATGCTAAGTTTTTAAAATCGGTTAATGCTAAACTTGTTTTTGTTTTAAGTACGCAAGTAGATATTGTTTGAGATACACTAACTTTGCAAACCATACCCACTCATTCGAAATAAAATAATATTTTGGAATATTTTTTAAAAATTGGTAACTTCATAATGATAAAAGATTTGTTTATAGTTCAGTTAGCTTTTTCATTACTTGATATATTCTGAATTTTATAAATTTAAGTAATATAATTAAAGTTATGATTGGATTTAATAATTTCGTCAACAATAGTTATTTATCATAATGTATTAAAAACATTAATTTTCTCAGTTCTTGGTTTCAGGACTTAACTTGGCTTCTTACTAACTTATATGTAAGGGGTTCCAAACCAGAATGAACAAATTCCCTTTCTCTTTTGTAAAGTGAAATCGTTTACAAGGATAACTTATAAGGCAGAAAATACCCTAGTTATTGAACATTTCTTCAAGTTAATTTGAACTTCCAGGAATTAATTTTGAAGTAAACTTTAACACTCAATTCTCCTGCGCTATTCAATATGGATTTGCTTCACCTTGCTTGTGAAATCAAATAGTTGAAATTTTGTACAGAAACTCTTTGATATATATATATATATATATATATATATATATATATATATATATATATATATATATATATATATATATATATATATATATATATATATATATATCGGTTTATGTATCGGTTTATGTATAGGATTTTAAATTTCGAGGAAAAACTTTGAAAGTATTTTTCCCACAACAAAAGATGACTCTGATTACATTTTTAAAAATTGATAGTTATTGAAAAACTTTGGCGACAATTTTTCCCAATAAAAATGCAGACTAATTTAAAATGATTTCTTTACACAAAAGGGTAAACATTTCGGAAGAGATCTATTTGTTAAAAAGTTACATTAAGACTTAAATATGCTTAATTTTTTTTTAATTTTAAGCTTTTAAAAATTTAAATTTGAAACTAAAAAAAATATGCCTACGCAATTTAATTGCTGAATAAAATTATATGTAGCGTAATAAAACCAAAAAAATATAGGCTCTTCGATAGCGGAGTGGCCGATTGGTTAGGGTGCTGGCCTTCGGTAGCGGAGTTCGTTGGTTCGAATCCCACAGTGGCATGGATGTTCACAGCCGTTCGGAATCGGCTTTAAGCTGTAGGTCCCGGTCTCATTGGCCCTCGTGTTGCAAAAAGTAGACCGTAGCACTCCAAACCAAACCAAATCGATAGCGGAGTTCGCGGGTTCGAATGCTGGTATGAATTTTCGTAGCCGTTCGGAATCGGGTTTAAGCAGTAGGTCCCGGTCTCTTTAGCCCTTGTGAGCAAAACAGAAGCCTGTAAAGCTTCAAACCAAACCAAAAAATATAGTAATAAAATATAAAAAAAATCTTAATTTTTTTTTATTCATGTCCTCTAAGTCGTGTTTGGTTTTTTTTCCTTGTAAAATAAGTTAGTGAAGAAAAAGTCAGAAATATAGTTCAAAATTTTGTGTGTTGTAAGATAAAGCGTATTACTCTTAAAATATTTTTAGGTTTTTTTCTTAAAATAAAATTTTTGTTATTAAATCAAATTTTAATAATTTCAGTTCCTTAGAATAACCAAATTTTTTCGTAATTACTTTATGTACGTTGAATTCACCTCATCTTTTTCCCTTTGTATGTAACCGAATGAGTAGGGCTCTGGTCTGTTCAAATCCCACTGTTGGCATAGATTTTCGTAGTCAAAAATTTAATCCCTATTATTTTTAATTACCCGGGCTTATTGGGCAGTGAATGAGCCTAATTAATAAGCAGCCATGGCTTCATTACAAGAAAGCAGTGAGTCCAACGTGGAACTACAAGTTTATTCGAGACTGAGAAAACACATCTTTCTCTCACAAGAGTAGAGCAAGTAATGATACATAAAAAAAACAACTTTTCTATTACAAAATTGGCCTCAAAGTGAGAGATTAGACGAATTCTTTTCCAAGAGAGAGTAGCTTGGTCAGCATTATTGACAATTCTACAGGAACTTAGATCATTGGAAAAAATGACCCATTTTATTGGGACAGCTAGATAATGTGGCGAGTGGACAGAAAAGTAGCGTTTATTTCAGAGTTAGCTTTGGGAGTCGGGTAGAAAGAATTTTAAGTCAGCGTACACTACTTTAATTAAGATATTAGACGGCTGGAATTTTGGAAAAAAGAATTTTAAGTGGATATTTTTAATTTTTTGGATATTTTTTGCGCAAACGAAGACACACGCACACACTCCACTATCCTCAACGATCTTTTTTTTCTTATTTTTTATTGATTTTATGCTTACTTTTAAGCATTTAATAAACATTTTTTATTACATTTGATAGACGTTTCAATTAGTTTATACTTGGTCATAATAGGTAGATAAAATAGTTAAGGTAATAAGTAACAATATTTTAAAACTTGGTACTATTAACTACTGTGGAAAAAGAGGCATTCGAAATTTTTTCCTTGTAAAAGTGGTGGTAGTTTTGGTAATAACTTTTTATATTTGATGGATCTTGCAGATAGTTTATACTTAGTGATAATAGGTAGATAAAATAGTTAAGATAATAAGTAACAATATTTTAAAGTTTGGTACTATTAACTACTATGGAAGAAGAGGCATTCGAAATTTTTTATTGTAAAGGTGGTGGTAGTCATTGTAGCAACTTTTTATTATATTTGATGGATCTTTCAATTAGTTTATACTTAGTGATAATAGGTAGATAAAATAGTTAAGATAAGAAGTAACAATATTTTAAAGTTTGGTACTATTAACTACTGTGGAAGAAGAGGCATTCGAAATTTTTTCCTTGTGAAAGTGGTGGTAATAATGGTAATAATTTTTTATTATATTTGATGGATCTTGCAATTATTTTATACTTAGTGATAATAGGTAGATAAAATAGTTAAGATAATAAGTAACAATATTTTAAAGTTTGGTACTATTAACTACTATGGAAGTAGAGGCATTCGAAATTTTTTCCTTGTAAAGGTGGTGGTAGTCATTGTAATAACTTTTTATTATATTTGGTGGATCATTCAATTAGTTTATACTTAGTGATAATAAGTAGATAAAATAGTTAAGATAATAAGTAACACTATTTTAAAGTTTGGTATTATTATCTATTACAGAAGAGGAGGCATTCGAATTTTTTTCTTTGTAAAGGTGGCGGTGGTCCAGAAAAGTTTGAAAACCTCTTTCTTAAACATTTCACTCAAATCGATCTACTCTCCTGGAAGCGTTATTGTGCGTAACTCCAATTCAAACCATAAAATAAATAAATAAATAAATAAACCCTGTGAAATATTAAAAGTGTGAACAGTTTCGTAATCCTTTTTCCAGCTCTCTGAACAAAACAATTTAACCGAGAGAAAATGTCTCTGGTTAAAATTAGCCCGGCTCCGCATCTGAAGATTGTCGTTAAGTTCATTTCCCCGGGGAGAGCGAGGGGTGCATGAAGATCAGAATTATGTGCCGAAAAGGGGAGTGATTTACGATTCCTCGCGAAGCTCCCCTCCAGAGTATAAAAATGACCCCTCGCATTAACTGGAGAGCGCCGAATCTGTGACTTGAATGACAGACGGTGGAAAAATGAGAGAAGATATTTGCCGACACAAGATTCGGTTTGGGACGTGATTCTTTTTTTAAAATTCCGCCCTCTAATTTTCTCTTGGAAAAAAAGGGGTAGATTCTCTAGGGAGAAGCTACTTAGAAGAAATCGTATAAAATGAGTAGCTGAAAATTTATCTGTATATATATTATATATATATATTATATATATAATATACTCACGTTATCTATATGTGTGTATATATATGTGTATATATATATGTGTGTGTATATATATAATGTGTGTGCATATGTATGTATGTATATATATATGTGTATGTATGTATATATATGTATATATATGTATATATATGTGTGTGCATATATGTATGTATATATATATATATATATGTGTGTGTGTGTATATAATGTGTGCATATATGTATGTATGTATGTATGTATATATATATGTGTGTATATAATGTGTGTGCATATATATGTATGTATATATATATATATATATATATGTGTGTGTATATAATGTGTGTGCATATATATGTATGTATATATATGTATGTACATATATGTATGTATATATATATATGTGTATACATATATGTATATATATATATGTATGTATATATATGTGTATATATATATGTATGTATATATATGTGTATATATATGTGTGTGTATATATATGTGTGTATATATATATGTATGTATATATATGTGTATATATATATGTATGTATATATATGTGTATATATATATGTATGTATATATATGTGTATATATATATGTATGTATATATATGTGTATATATATATGTGTATGTATATATATGTGTATGTATATATATATGTATGTATATATATATGTATGTATATATATATGTATGTATATATATGTGTATGTATGTATATATATGTATGTATATATATGTATGTATATATATGTGTATATATATGTGTATGTATATATATATGTATGTATATATGTGTATGTATATACATGTGTGTGTATATATATGTGTGTGTATATGAATGCATATATATTCATAAAAAGTATATATATATATATATATATATATATATATATATATATATATATATATATATATATATATATATATATATATATAATATTAATAAGCAGTCGTGGCTCCATTACAAGAAAGCAGCGAGTCCAACATGGAACATCAAGTTTATTCGAGACTGAGAATAGACACCTTTCTCTGAAAAAGGCAGAGCATGGAATGACACATGGATAACACTTTCCTTTTACAGAGTTGGACTCACAGCGAGTGATTAGACGAATCTTTTTTCCAAGAGAGAGTAGCTTAATCAGCGCTATTGACAATCTGACAGGAACTCAGATCATTGGAAAAATGATCCATTTTATTGAGACAGCAGAAAAAAGAGGTTGAAAATGGACAGAAACTTACCATTTATTTCAGAGTTAACTTTGGGAGACGGGTAGAAAGAATTTCATCCTCTCCTATTTTAAATAAGATATTAGACGGCTGGGAAAATAGATATGAAGGAATGAGAAGGGGAAATGGGAAAATTTTAGAGAGATATTTTAAGTGTAATAATTTTGATATATTACACACATACATTCTGCATATATATATATATATATATATATATATATATATATATATATATATATATCCTGTTAGTCGTACGACACACATAATTAGTAGTTAGATTTAACGAATAATTAATTATTAGTAGTAATGAGTATAATAATTAGATCTAAAATAAAAGCTAAAATATTTTAATTATTAATATAATTATTACAGGTTTAAGTAATATAATTTATTATATACTTATCTGTTAGAGTAAAGGTTACTTATATGTAAGAAGCCTGCTGATGTTGATCAAATTTTAATTCCCTGGTTTTATTTTTCTCTAATCCACTGGCAGTATTAGCGGTTTACTTCACTAAGTGTTATCTTCTTTGGGAGAAATCTTTATTTAGCACTGTAGCATGAGGTGTAACAATTTTTTTTCTTGTTTTCCTTCTAAGGATTGTATAATAAGAATGTGTTTATTGTATAGATACCATCTTTCAGAAACCATCCTTTTGTTTATGATTTTATGCTGATGAGACACTTCTTTAAATCTTTGATTTTTAGTTCTGTTTTTCTTTGTAATCATTTATCATTATCAACGTCTATTATATACATATGTTCACTATGCATTCCTAAAAGTTTGGATCTATCTCTACGAATTAACCATCTTTCAGAAACAATCCTTTTGTTTATGATTTTATGCTGATGAGACACTTCTTTAAATCTTTGATTTTTAGTTCTGTTTTTCTTTGAAATCATTTATCATTATCAACGTCTATTATATACATATGTTCACTATGCATTCCTAAAAGTTTGGATCTATCTCTACGAATTAACCATCTTTCAGAAACAATCCTTTTGTTTATGATTTTATGCTGATGAGACACTTCTTTAAATCTTTGATTTTTAGTTCTGTTTTTCTTTGTAATCATTTATCATTATCAACGTCTATTATATACATATGTTCACTATGCATTCCTAAAAGTTTGGATCTATCTCTACGAATTAACCATCTTTCAGAAACAATCCTTTTGTTTATGATTTTATGCTCATGAGACACTTCTTTAAATCTTTGATTTTTAGTTCTGTTTTTCTTTGTAATCATTTATCATTATCAACGTCTATTATATACATATGTTCACTATGCATTCCTAAAAGTTTGGATCTATCTCTACTAATTATTGCATGTAGTTTTTGGTAAATCCTGGGTAGGACTTAACCAGCTCAAATTGTTCGGGGATCAAGGTCATGATGAAGATCGAACGTTCTTTTGACCTCTATCGAACCTGGCAACGATGTGTAAGACAGCAGTGAATGTAGGTTTGTTTTAATAACTGTGCTAATATGATTAAAACTTAGTAATAAGTAAGATCATCTCATACTGTTAAAAATGTATCTTAAGATAAAATTTAGCATTTTTTTTTACTATATTTGCTTTATTTAATGTTTTATTTGGCATACTTCATTTTTATAAATTTCAATGTTTAATTGCCTAATCTATTTCGTTTCTAGAAGTAATAGAGAGGTCGTTTGCAAAATTGTTTTACATTTTATTTATGCGACGTGTCAAATCTATTTAAATTTCGTATTTATTTTATTCTGTGCAGTCCGTTATAACTTAGATCTAAGATATGCTTCGATGTGTAATCAGCAGAAATGACTCTGGTATTATGTAATCCGTTGGGCCGAAGCCCGGTATTAACCAAATTGGTTAAAGCTAATCAGCGATTATCTTTATATATAAAATTCTTCCGTCCGTGTGTTTGTAGAACTCCTCCCAAACGGCTGTATGATTTTGATGAAATTTTGTGTAATTAAGTTGATTCTAGAATGGTTTGGATTCACAATTTGGTCCTGTAGAAAATATTCTTTTTATTAAAAATCCAGAATTTAGAGATTAATATATAATGCCACTTGAAACCCTTCACTGCCAACGTATCTGTGGTTCACTGGTCACCGCAACAGTCTTCAGTACGAGAAATGCCAGGATCGAATCCCCGTACAGGCGATGTGGGAATTTTAACTTAACCTGATTACGTTTGTGATGACTTTACGCGTCGTGGCGTCAAGTATTTTTAAAATAATTTTTTCTTACACCTCCATCTAAACGGTCCAATTTATAATTTACTTAAAAACATTTTACAATTTTTGAATTTAGAGTGTTGAAACAGGAAAACATCTGGCGGGTTGTCTAGTTTACTATAGAAATATACGATAGCATATCTCTGATTATTTCTAATCTGCTTTGGTGAGTCTGAGATTTAAACAAAAAATCAAGGTACCGATAAAAATAAAAATATTAAAGTTCCCTAAAAAAAATCAAAGTGCTAGCATAAATTACCAAATATAAAGCTCTTTAAATTTAGTAAAAATGTATTTTTCGTTTTATGAAATAGAATGTTTTATTTTCGGCGTTATTTATATTGCTGATTAAATATGAAATCTAATATTAATTTTTATATTCATGGGTACCTTGAATCTGTTTAAACAATTTTTTTTTTTAAAAATGGGTTTGGGGTAAATTGTCGAACATTAAGCTGTGAGTCTCCACCAGATGGCAGTACTAAAACTAATCCTTTTTTCTAAGTGAAGCTTAAGTTACGAAACCTACTTTGAATCGTGAAGAAATTCTGCAACTGGTAATTCTGATGATACATCATACAAAATTAAAAATAAAAGATGTAATAAAATGGGCGCACAAAAAGGTAAGTGCTGACCACGTCAGATTCTTTCAAACTGTGAAATAACACATGTTTGAGTACCATATAACATTTGATACAGATATCATTAAATTTATTAAAACAGCTCATTAAAAACCGAGCAAGAGCTAAATAGTGAACAATATTTTAATGTTGTCGACCGTGTTGTGTACTAATTGATACACATATTGATACAGATATCAGTACATTTGATACAGATATCATTAAATTTATTAAAACAACTCATTAAAAACCGAACTAAAGCTAATAGTGAACAATATTTTAATGTTGTCGACCGTGTTGTGTACTAATTGATACAGATATTGATACAGATATCAGTACATTTGATACAGATATCATTAAATTTATTAAAACAACTCATTAAAAACCGAACTAAAGCTAATAGTGAACAATATTTTAATGTTGTCGACCGTGTTGTGTACTAATTGATACAGATATTGATACAGATATCAGTACATTTGATACAGATATCATTAAATTTATTAAAACAACTCATTAAAAACCGAACTAAAGCTAATAGTGAACAATATTTTAATGTTGTCGACCGTGTTGTGTACCAATTACAGTATCTGTTATTGTTCGGTTAAATTTATAGAAAGCTTTTCCTAGTAACATGCTGTTTCTCATTAACTCAGTGTTGAATTATAGCCTTAATACATGCACAAGGCGAGATGCTACGCTATTGTGTAAATTTGCTCGTTTAACAAGTGTGGCAAGAGCGTGCCGAGAGCAGCTGTTAGACTATAAATGACTGTAAATAATCACTTTTCATATAGAAATTACACTGGCAGGTGGTTAGGAATGCGTCATATGGAATTTCATATACGACGTACGGTTGTAGTTTCCCACCAGTTAATTTTTTACAGGGATTCCAGATTAATACGTAAACACTTGTTGTAATGAATACAGATTAAGATTAATGATAGAGATTAGATAATTAAGATATATTCGTCTGACCAGCTTAATCTGTCTCTTTTTGAAAATAATTTTCATTCACTGGTCCTTTCATTTTATATTGTTTTGTGTTATTTTCCACCCAAGCTCAAGAATTTTTCTATCTTCTTCTCCTGTACCGTTATTTAATTACATTGTAATTTCAAGCCAACTCAATATTCATAGTCTGAAACACATCATTACTAGAAACATTATCATTACTAGAAACTCCAGAACTAGAGGGCTTTGCCCAGGGAGTTCTGTTTCAAAATCTTCCTGTAAGATGAGTAATGAATAGAAAGAATTTGAATAACCATGAATCTTGAATTTTGGTCAATTAATTATTACAATTGTTCAACAGTAATCAATAATTAAATCTGGCGATTGCTTACCTTCTTTTTATCCTTTATAACCCTTAATTTTACAAGATGTTTTTTGAAATATTTTTTAATTTCTGTTATTTTCCCATGTCTGTATAGATATTAGACTCTGTAAAATAAACAAAAAAAAAAATATATATATCATTTTCCATTTTTGAAATAATTAATGTCCTCTGTGGCGAACACTGACAATTATGTTATATAGTAGTTATAAATATACATGTCTGGTGTAGTGGTCAAACTTAGCCAAATCAAGGGTTAATTTGATATGCAGCATAGAAAACGAAATGATGAATCAAAACAGAAGTCTATTGTCGAATAAAACTGTCTTTAATTAAGTAACATATCACGATGAATTGCAAGTACACAAAATGAATTAAGAATTATGAATTATGTTAGGTTTTAAACATGTTTACCAGATGAATACGAATGGAATACAGTAAAAAATGAATAGAATTACACACACACACAGAATAACAAACTATCAGCCATTTTTTGCTTTTCTCAGAGTGCAGTGGCGTACCCAGAAATTAATTTTGGGGGTACATATTGTCATTGTTAACAAGGGCACCCATATGGAAAGTGCAGAAGTAACTTGAGCTCCCTCCACCTCATTTTGTCAGTTCTTTGAACTAAATTTAACACGTAAATATACAAATGCAACACATGCATACGAACATTTTGATCTCAGATCCCCCCTCCTAAATTCTCTCATATAGGCGCCTATAATTGCCATGCAAAAAAATGGACTTCTTTAACACTAAACATACCATATAACGGGTGAAATTAACCATAAGGTTTATGCAAAAAATGCGATGGGAAATGAATTAAAAATTCTTATTCTTTGTGTTTGCAATACGTAAAAATTGACAATATACAATTTTGTTTAATTATAATAAAGTTTATTTGTTTATTTCCTTCCAATTTTCATATTTTATACATTTATAGTCAGAAAAAATAAAGTCCGGTCATTTGCCCGGCTATGGTAGAAATAGGTATGTATTAAGTGTTCGTATGCTTAGTGTTAATTTAGTATTATCGTTATGTAAAAACTAAATAATACATTATAGCAATCTAATTTCTCCATTGTAAAACTATTCATGCACTGATATAATTTTTATCAAGTTATAAAAATTAGAAAAATATGGCCATTTAAGAAAAATAATAGAGATAGTATGAAAACAAAATTTTTTACTTACCAGAATTGATAGAATCCTGTATCATTGAAAATTGATAAAATACCATTTAATGATTGGAAAAAAACAGTTGCAATTTAAAAAAAAAAGTTAAAAATATTCGATTACAATGCAATGAAAAAATCTATTCCTATTAGTTTTTACAAATTTATATTTATTTTCCGCTTTTGTTTTTGTAAAATATTTAAAACTTCATCTTCAGTTACAGGAATATTTTTATAGATATACAGCAAGCAGAGTCCATTTAAACGCATTTCTGATGTACTGTTTCTCAAATAATTTTTTACATATTTCATAGTTGAAAACGATTATTCGAAGAACAATGGCCGATTGGTTAGGGAGCTGGCCTTAGGTACCGGAGTTCCTGGATTCGAATTCCACAGTGTCATAGATGTTCGTAGCCGTTCGGCATCGGCTTTAAGCTGTAGGTCCCGGTCTCATTATCCCTCGTGTTGCAAAAAGTAGACCGTAGCACTCCAAAACAAATCAGAAACCAGAAAATGATCTTTCAGCTGTGCATGTTGTAACTGGCAAAGTGACCAAAAATTTTTAAAAGTATTCAATGATTGATTAAAGCAGTTGAAATTTAAAAAAAGGGGGGATGCATATGTTCCTTTGCACCTCCCTGGGTACGTCTCTGATACAGTGAAAACAAACAGTAATGCATTAGTACATAATTAAATTAAATAGTAAATCTTTTATGAAAAGTGAATACTTGTTTAAGAAAAGTTGAAAAAAATTGTTATACAGGTGTAGCTGCTTCACGCCCAGGCTCTGATTTGGGTAATTACTAACCCTTTAATTTCCGAGTCATTTCTGCAGATTCCATATCGATGCATATTTTAAATATAAGTTGAAAAAAAATTGTTATGCAGGTCTAGCTGCTTCACGCCCAGGCTCTGATTTGGGTAATTACTAACCCTTTAATTTCCGAGTCATTTCTGCAGATTCCATATCGATTCATACCTTAAATATAAGTTATTATGGACTGCATAGAATAAAATAAATATGAAGTTTAAACAACTGTGAATAATACAGCACGTCGCGTTACTGATTAGACAGCAATTTTAAACATCATAGGATACTATTAATGAAAAAGGAAAAACTTCGTTAAAAATTATGTAGTATTACATGTAAAATAAGTACTGGAAAATAGTTTTATAATAGATAAAGCAATCTGACAAAACTTCAATCTTTATACCTGCCGAAAAGTAAATTTATGTACGCTGTTTGAAAAATCATACAGGGTCGATCCAATGGAAAATATAAATATAATAGAAATTATTTGAAATTTTTTTAGATTGTTTTTAAGATTGCCCTGTACCTATTCTCAAAAGGAACACTTGTTCTAAGCAAACGTAAAAATTCTACAGGCTAGTTTTTTTAAGTGGTATCTGAAATGAAATGTTAGGCATTAATGGTTTAAGACAGGACTGTACCTGCCATATTAAATTCCTTAAATATTGAAGAAATATTAAATTCCCTCTATTCCACTCACATTTAAAGATTTCTAAAAAGTATGTACCACGTTAATAGAACAGCAGATTCTTTATGATGCTATATTTCCCTTTAAAAAACATCGAGAAAAGTATATTTAATTTTAATTTATTTCAGAGAAATTTTGGTATACCCTTTCTCAAATTCAAATAAGAACGTTTAACAGATATAAATTCAAATAAAGGAAAAGGTAACGTCCTAGAGAACTTGCTATTCTATCCCGTGATACAAGCTTTTAAAAAATTTTTAAACGAGAGTCAACCAAGCGGAATTTCATTTTTCCAATAGATTAATAATGAGTGAGAGTAACCATATATGGTAGGTACAGACCCACCGTGTAATGGTGATTAATGTCAGAGTCATTTCACCCGAATATAATTAATGAATACCATATATTTAAATTATTATGGATTGCCCAGGTTAAGTACAAATATGAAATTGAAATAGCTTTTAATTTTGCAGCCTCTCTTTATTAGTGAGATCAGCTCTCATTTAAATCATGTCTGGTGCCCATCTAAAGTAAGATGGTTACTTTCCTTCAACTTCACACTTCAAGTGTCAGAATTCATTGATCAAACGTTTGGTGAAAGTTGGATTGGTCGTATATTGGCTGAAAAATCTCCGGACTTTACGCCTGACTATGTGGCCATGTTAAAATATCTGGTTCATACTCTGAATCTACAAGTATTGCAGATCTAAAATTTAAGATCCGTCACGAAATAGAGAACATATCTGATAAACACCATTGTAACGTGATTATCGACTTTTTAAGACTGAAAAATTGTTCAGATATTTATGGTGCACAGATGAAAGAGCGGCGATAAAGATGATTGTAGTCTTTTTTCCGAGGCTCGATTCGGCCAAAGATCTACAGTGTTCATTAATGATGGCTGGGGCACATAAAATAATTGGCCGTGGCAATGCTCTCCAAGTTTCCAAACGATACCTGTAGAGATTCTGCTTGGTCCCCGCTGTTAAGTTACAAAAGACCCACTTTAAGTTACAAAGGCCACCAACAGTCTCCATTAGGTCATACCACCTCTAAATGGACACGGCACCAACTAAACTACCACTGTAAGCTTTATAACTTTTAAGGTCTCTCCTCGGCCTTATAAGCGTCATTTCATTAAAATATTCCTATAATTAAAATTATTGGCTTTTACTTCCAATTCAGACTTTTGGGTAACCTTGTATTTATCACTGTTTGTAGAATAGTTCGTTTTTAATCACAGTTTGTAGAATAATTAATGTTTTCATCACCATTTGTAGAATAATTTATATTTTTATCACCGTTGGTAGAATGTTTTTATCACCGTTGGTAGAATGTTTTTATCACCGTTGGTAGAATTTGTTTTTATCACCGTTGGTAGAATTTGTTTTTATCACCGTTGGTAGAATTTGTTTTTATCACCGTTTGTAGAATTTGTTTTTATCACCGTTTGTAGAATTTGTTTTTATCACCGTTTGTAGAATAATTTGTTTTTATCACCGTTTGTAGAATAATTTGTTTTTATCACCGTTTGTAGAATAATTTGTTTTTATCACCGTTTGTAGAATAATTTGTTTTTATCACCGTTTGAAGAATAATTTGTTTTTATCACCATTTGTAGAATAATTTGTTTTTGTCACCGTTTGTAGAATAATTTGTTTTTATCACTGTTTGTAGAATAATTTATTTTTATCACTGTTTGTAGAATAATTTATATTTTTATTACCGTTTGTAAAATAATTTATATAAGCTATTATGCATGTTATTTTTACCCAACTTATTCGTAAATTAATGGTTTTATTTTTCAATAAACTCTTATAAATGAAACAGATCAAAAATGACTATTTTGCAAGAAGTACATTTTAGAATTTAACACTGAACCACTTTGAATCTACATTCAGAAAGTTCACCCAAATCTGAAAAAAATCAAAAACCTCTGCTATGCCTTTTCACTGATAAAGTTATTAACCGAAATCGTGACATTTAATAAAATCCGGCTGTCAAATTTTAAAGGAAACTGCTTAGACGGTATTAAAGGCTGGATAAAAGTTTGCTGGCAAACTTCAACGGCACAAATTTAATTACTTTAATTTTAATTCTTTCATCGTAGCTGTTGGTACCTGACATTATCTTCAAACGAGAGTTTTAACGATGATTGCGATCTTGTTTTTTTTAAAGATAGGTAAATTTTTAAAACAAATTACAACGAGGCACGCAACGAGTAATTGACGCTGATACCTTTACCCCCCCCCCTCTTTCATCCTCGTGGCAGGTGAGCAGATCGATGTACATCTGTGTCAGATGGACAAAGTTGTATATGAAAAATTTCTTTTGTTTCGAAATAATTTCCTCGTGAAAAATGGAAGGACGGAAAAATGTTATCATCCTCCTTTAAAAATACACGATGCGAGTGTACGCATTCGAGCTAGTTTACTGTTGCCAAGACAGGAGAATAAAAATATTTTTTTTTTTTTTTATTTAAGGAGAAGCGTTTCTCTTGTAAACTATTACTGGCAATTCTGAGGCACCTGGTATTTTATGAAAAACGTGATGGAAAATATGTATCTATATTTTATTTTTTTCCATTTCGTGTCGTCCTAAGTAATAAGTGGATTTGTTTGTTCTTAGGATTTCGAACATGATACATCGATATCTCTTTTCTTGTGCACACCTGGGGAATTTTTAACTGTGCAGATACTAAAAAATTCATAACAATTCAGTCAATAAGTTAGCAATATGTCAATAAGTTTCTTTGAATCGCACTAGTACGTAATAATTATGTGTGTTTGTTGAAATTTGTGTGCACATACATGCTACATGTTCTGGTATGCGTAAAATGGAGTGGAGTAATATTTAAAGCAGAATTACGGGAGAGGGGGTTGCTCCTCATTCCTTAACTCTCCCACCTGCCTTATAGAGGGAGGTGTTCAGTGAACCTTTCAAGCTCGAATCTGACACCGAAGGATTCCAGCTTAGCAAGAAAATCACTAAGCCCACTGGTCACTGGTCACTTTTTACCGCAGTTTAAAATAACATAACTCCTTTTCTATACAAAGGATAGGAAAATTTTTGAGGGGACATTAGGCCTGCCCCTCGCTGAGGTGCATAATAAATCTGTCTCTCTGTATAGATAGAACGATAAATCTTTCTTCGTATGTGTGTGTGTATATATATATATATATATATATATATATATATATATATATATATATATAGATAGATAGATAGATAGATAGATAGGAGATACAAATATATACATAAGTATACACAAACACACACACACACTCTCTCTAACACACCACGCACACACACAGAGTGAGCGTGATGTGAGGTGAGGGGGGGAGAGTATATATATATATATATAGAGAGAGAGAGAGTATACATAAGAATATATATATAGAGAGTATAAAGAGTATATATATATATATATATATATATATATATATATATATATATATATATAGAGAGAGAGAGAGAGAGTATACATAGATAGAGAGTGTAAATAGAGAGATCAATCTATTGGATATAGATATATATTGAGATACCAATCTGTTGGATATAGATAGATATTGAGAGATCAATCTAGTAGATAGATATTGAGAGATCAATCTAGTGGATAGATATTGAGAGATCAATCTAGTGGATATAGATAGATATTGAGAGATCAATCTAGTGGATATAGATAGATATTGAGAGATCAATCTAGTGGATATAGATAGATATTGAGAGATCAATCTAGTGGATAGAGATAGATATTGAGAGATCAATCTAGTGGATAGAGATAGATATTGAGAGATCAATCTAGTGGATAGAGATAGATATAAAGCGATCAATGTAGTGGGTATAGAGAGATCGATGTAGTGGATATACATAGCTGTAGAGATATTGACATATTGGGTATAGATATCGGGAAATCGATATATTGGTTATAGATAGGTAGATATCTTCATAATTCTATCTTCTAATATCTAGGGATTTCGAAATGGTACAGCAAAAACACTAAGACGAATGCAGCATAAATGAACAATGTTTTAAATAAAGAAGCAATTCAAATTTTTTTTATAATAGCAATTATACTGAAAAGTACCTCGTCGTTGGTTTGTGTGAGCTCTCGAAAGTGACATACTTCATTTGCCATGGCCTCCACATTCATCGTATTCAACACCGTGTGACTTTTTCTTATTGTGCTATATAACTTATCTTGTTCTCTTATCCTCTTTACCACCTGATTTAGCAGGAATGAGTGAAAGGATTACACGGACTGTGAATACCGTTGGTTACACTATTTTAAAACAAAGTCTGGCAGGTCTTTCGGAAGGAGTATACGAAAGGATTTTGCAATCATGGAGAGAACATGACTCTGTTTTGGTCAAGAAAAAACCTTTATTACCAGATCGTCGGGTGGACGGGTTCCCACTAGGAATGAAACTGTTATTCTGACAACATATTATATCCGGCTACTGTACTGAATAATTGGCAGTAGCCTGAGGACGTAAACTGTAGCTCCAGTGGTCAGTTTAGAGTAAGGTTTAAAAGGGGAAAAGGCAGAGAGACGATGGGGTTTTGCCCTTAACTTTAGATTTGAAAACCCCTGAGAATTTTCTCGGGCCACAATGAGGGCTTTTGGCTCTAAATGTATTTCAGCATGAATGAACTATCACATTACGGATAGTTTTCTGATAGTATATTCTGTAAGGGGACGTATTCAGGTGTTTACAAAATCTCTACATTAGTTTACCGATTTACTTTACTTTCCCTTTATATATATATATATATATATATATATATATATATATATATATATATATATATATATATATATATATATATATATATATATATATATATATATATATATAATATATAATATATATATAAAGACTAAGGAAAAAAAATAAGGTGTAGCAGATTGTGTCTAAAGAAAAATGTCTTTTGAATGACAAATATTTTACCTCAAAAACACATGTTTATTCTTCTTAATCTCATTCAGAAAATGTAAAAATAAAGAGAAAAGCTATCTTTGATAGGAAGTGTACCGAATGCAGAAGCACGCATCTAATGCGCATAGCAACTGCGGATGTACTTCGAAGCCGTGAAAACAGTTGGCAATTAAGATGGAGACGGAATTCTTCCTTCCTTTTCAAATTAAAAGTGGTCGATATAGGGTCGGGGGAGACATTAACTTCATTAAACGCTTGAAAAAATTCAGTAGGGTTTCCCCACTTAACTTTACCGTGTACTCCAGGACCAGAACGTCATTTATCATTCGAGTGTTTTAGGCTATTGCTTTTATAATATATATTTTTAAATCGAACAGAAAACCATTACGCAAACAGAAATTCGTTAGATTACGAGTTATTTTGGTGTTATTTAAAAAAAAGTTGCCAAAGACTTAATACTTACTCATTAAAGGTGGCTCTGTGTTAGCTGTATAATTTTGCAATAATATCAATGATTGGGGGGGGAAATTGTTTAAAATTGTACTGTTTGGATGAACAATCTGAATGTTCAGTTTCATTCACTTATATCGTTTAAAAGTTGGATTAGTAAATCTGGTTACCCGTTTTTATCGTAAATTATTGGTTTTTATCAAATATTATTCCTGTTTCAAAAAATTCAACGTACTGTAACAGCGATTCAAAGAAACATTTTTTTTTTTTTAAATCGCTGAATCACATAATAGTCTTCCCCAAATTCCAGGATCAAGCTTCATCTTACTGTTGTATCCAAAGCCATCTGTGTTCCAACAAATTCATTGCATTGTAAATTCGGTCTACTTCAGTACTTTGATCCTTCGGTCTAGAACACGGAAGAATCCGACACTGTAAACTGTGTCACTTTCTCTGGAATCTGATTTTACGTTTTGAACTACGCTCCAAGCATTGTCTTCAACCATGATATCTTCCTCCAAATTACAAGATTACTCTCCTTCTGACTAATGTACCAAATACTATGTTCAAATAAAAGTAAATCCAACGTCCTATAATATCTATTCAAATCTGTGTTGTGACGAGCTCCAAACATTACATTCAGCCAAAATCTCCAACAAATTCCACGACCAATCTACTTTTCTCAACAGCTGTAAGAATGGTTAAGTACAAGAAAAAATAAATTTCAACAGAACTTTGGCCAAGTGCTCTAGTTCTAATATTTCTATTTGTACAAGCATGATTTGGTTTTGTTTGGAGTGCTACCGTCTTGTTTTGCAACACAAGAGAAAATGAGGCTGGGATCTACTGCTTAGAGCTGATTCGGAACAGTTACTAACATCCATGCTTGCAGTGGCATTTGAAACCACCGACTGTAGTACAGCAATGCCGTACTATTTCACTATCGTTTGGCCCTTACAAAGTATGCTCTATTTGGAAAAGAGCAAATATTTTTTAAAGCAAAAAAGGAAAAAGTTATATAAATCCATGAAGTCTGTAAAGAATAAAGAGAATGAAATTTAAGGATTGGACAAAAGTAGCACAAATTGGTGTGAGAGAGAAAACATAGCTACTTTCAGATTTGTTTTTCCTTTATGCAAGAAAGAGCATCAGTCGAATTAATTTCTTTATTTCCGATATGGGTCTACAACCAGATTTCAAGAGCCAATGGACTTTTATTTTCCTAGAAATTCCCAGAATGGGCTTAGACTATCTAGCCCTGTAGTTCCCACCGCAGCTGTTGCCATTCATGTTGCCGTAGATGTTGTAGAAATCATAGGTTTTTGTACAATGTAAGGTTAAAGGAGTAGAAGACGAACTGCACACCTTTGGAAAATACTCCCAAGATTACACAGAAGATTTGGATAAATGCTAAAAATAATCGAGCGAATTTTAAACAGCTTAACAGTTTAACTAGTTAAACAAATATTTCTAAACCAACATATAACCTGTCATTTGAAGGGATCAGTAAAATTTTTAATTTTCCAGAATTGTAAAGTACCCTATGAGGCAGGAAAAAAAAAATGGTTTGCTTTGTGGCTGAGCAACAACAAGATCAATCATTGTTTATTTAGCTGAAAATTATCTGGTATACGCTCAATAATTTCTTTATCTTTATACTCCTCTAAAGTCTCCTGAAACTGTGAGCCGAACAATGGCCGATTGGTTAGGGTGCTGGCCTTCGGAACCAGAGTTCGTGGGTTCGAATCCCACTGAGGCATGGATGTTCGTAGCCGTTCGGAATCGGCTTTAAGCTGTAGGTCCCGGTCTCATTAGCTCTCGTGTTGCAAAAAGTGGACCGTAGCACTCCAAACCAAACCAAACCTGAAACTGTGAATGCAGTTTAGAATCAAGTTGAATTTATTTAGTCAAACCGTGTGGTTATATATAAAAAACAAACACACAAACATATCAGTTTTCAAAGATATATAACTTAAACGCTAGATATTTATTAGTCCGTAAAATAGATTTCTAGACTTTCATGAAAAGAATTTGCTGTTAATATCGGTGACAAAATTTTCACTGCAACAAAGCATAAACGATGATTAAATTTAAAATTATCATATATGTAACTAATCTATTATTTAATCTGAATATAAAAAAATTACTTACGTAATATCTAAGTCCAGTGATAAAACGTATGAAAATAATGCAGACGATACTTAAATAATTTAAAATAAAAAATGATTAAATGAGATGGTTAAAGGAATGACGTCATAATGCTAGAAAAAAATGTTATTTTTATCTATTTATTATGTGATAAATTGACAAATTTAATCACCTGATCTTAACCGGGGAAAATAGGGCTTGAAATTATGGGATTAAACACTAGAAAAGGAGGGTAGGGGGGATTTCGAATGTTGCTAACCCTAACTCATCAAGAATCCAATATGGATCCCTCTATCCATTCAAGGTACAACCGCTTCATAAATTGTAGGACAAGCGGACAGGTAACTTAGGCTGTTTTTATATAGGTTATAGTTTAAAGTGTCAAAAACGTAGAAAATCCGAAAAGTCATTCATATATCTTTAAAAAGAAGAGGAAAAGAAAATTTAATAGCTGGTTTCGCTGCGAAACCTCTGTCCTTTAAAGGATTAACCAGTTTTTATTGATTATTACCACGACTTTTCTGGTATAAAATCATGGCAACCCGGGGTGCCGCTGAACCTAGATAAGAGCCCCCGGTTTACGGGATAACGCTCGCAAATTTTGTAATGCACGGAATATATTAATTTAGCAGCTCACGTATGCGGTGTCCCTACTCTTTATTGTGCTCCAGGACAGTATTAGAATAAGCGTCTACTCGCTCACAAAAAGAAAACTTTTTTTTCCTTTGCTCCTCAAACGGAAACTTCCTTTATCCATCCATGCAATCCCGGTATTAAGCAACTGAATTTCGAAAAATACCTCTGCCCCCCTCAAGAGGAAAAAAAAAAGTCTTTGCTCGACTGCGTTTTCCGCCCCACCCCCGATCCGTAAAAATAAGTAAGCAAATAAAAAGGGACGTGAGCCATAAATCTTTCCCTCCTCAGATACTGGGAAGAATGAGGTGTTCAATTCCTGGGGCTCAGTCTCACTCCCCTCCACACCTTCCTGAAGGCTGAAGGGGGAAAAAAAAAGTTGGTTTCACGTAATCACCTTTTTCAGGGTTACATTCTGCCCGGGATCTTGAGGATGCCAGAAAATGGATAAAGCACCATTTATATCCCTTGCCTTGAAAAGTGAAATATAGTATAGTAGTTAATACGAGGGTCACTCTGAAATTTTTGAGATATAACTAAGTTTTTAAAGTTATATTTACAAAAATTTAGGTGTTTCAAAGTAGTCTTCTCCAGCATAATGTTCTTTTGTAGACGAATTTTCCACAGATTAAATGCCTCAAACCATTCATTTCTTGGAATAGATGAAAAAATGCATTTATAGCCACATCTCTTCTTCTGAATGAAAACGACATCCAAATAAGTTCTGTTTGAGATTAAAGAATAACCAAAAGTCACACATTCCTACATCAGATGAATACGACGGATGTTCTATCACTTAATTTGTTTTTATTTAAGAAACTCAACTGTTAATCCGACTGTATGTGATGATTCATTGTCATGGTGAAGGATTAGTTCCCTAACATTCACTTCTTTCAGAATTTGTGGAAGACATTTAGTGGTATACCAGTTTGGTGTTACTGTCTTCTGTCCTTCCAACTTGATGGCTTTGACCAATCCCGTACTTCTGAAGAAAACGGCATACATCACTTTTTTCAGTGCTTGTTGTCTTTTCACCATTGTCGGCTTGGGATCATCTTCAAAGACCCATACTTTGCTTTCTTGACGTGTTGGAAAGTCAAAAAATGGTATGTACGTTTCATCACCCGTTACAATTTTAGAAATGATGCGGTGGCCACCATCATTTAGTAATTTAAGAGTTTCTTTACTGATTCTGACACGCTCCCCTTTTTGGTGTTCAGTTAGATTATGGGGAACCCAACGGCAAACTACTTTTTTCATATGTAATTCTTCATTAATAATTTTGTGTATGGCTGCGGATCCAATGTTAAGTTCCTTCTGTATAATTTGATAGGTACAGCGATTATCATCCATTAACATTTTTCGTATGGCAGACACATTATCCGGTATTACTGCCGACGGCGGCCTTCCTGTGTGTTCTTCATCCTGAAGAAAATTGCGACCTCTGCTAAATTCTTTAAACCATCTGAATACAGTAGCACGAGCTGGAGATTCATCACCAAATGCCAATTGCAACCGTTGAAAGCATTCTTCTTGATTTAATCCTGCTTTAAAATCGTAGAAAATCATAGCGCGAAAATGTTCTCGCGTCAACTCTATTTTCTGTTCTGTTTAAAATTTATTCTACGCTAAACAAGTTAAAGTAAGCCAGTAAAAAATCATCTCCTGTGTTTAAAATACTCTGTATTTTAAGATTAACCCGTAATTTTTATTTTGTAAATTCTCGTCTTAGAGTATTTCAAAAATTTCAGAGTAACCCTCGTATATGGTTAGCACATTTGCAAATTCTTTGATTAAAAATTACTAATAGTGAGTACTATCAATAATAAGGGAATTCTGAAGTTGATTGCTACAAACTTCCATCTTCAATCAAGGATGATGAAACAAAAGGCAACGATGCTAACAAGTGTATACATGAAAAAGAACAAGTATAGATATGAAAGCTCTGACAAAAAGCAGTATAAATGAAACAATAATGGATTATGTAAATTATATTTATTAGCCTGTTCTCTTACGATAATACACATTTATCTGATAAAGGTGCCTTATATAGAAATAGAATTTAAAAAGGCTTGAATTCATATCAGGAACCAGGACAATCTGAAACGATGTGAATTTACGTTAGTGTCAACCAGGAATAGAATTTGAAATGACTTGAAATCACGTCAGCAGCAACCAGGTCTAAAATGTGATATGTGATTTCCCGTCATTAGAAACCGAGAATACAATTTGAAATGACGCTAATTCACGTCAGCGGTCGCGAATGTGCAATATATGTAGTAAGACGAACTTCACGATGAGTGGTTGCAGTCATGGCCCATAAAAATGATATCGTTTTAGTTAAATACCTTTTTGAACAGGCCATTGGAGGATTCCCACTTCATTATAGGAGCAGGACAAACTGAGGGGTCAGCTAACATGAAGTTATAAGTAAAAGGCCCTTAACACCTGGGTCCACATCTCTGTCAAAATCTCTAGGAAAATCTGCCTCCGATAGCATGCGTCTCCTTTTTATTTGGAAATTGTCGGCTAGGGCAATGTAGAGTTATAATTGGTTAGATCCCTTCTCTGAGAGCATGAACTGTAGCCCCAGTGGTCAATTTAGGTTAGGGGTTAAAAAGAGGAACGCAAAGGGAAGCGGGAACGTTTGCCCTTGTTTTAAGATTTCTTGGGCCGTCTTAGGAGTTTTATACAAAAATGCTTACATTAGTTTCCCGATCTAGTTTACTTTATTTTGATGGCCAATTTAATTTCTACTTTGTTTTATCTGCCTACCTATCTATTAAGAATCCCAGATATAGATAGAAGCAAACATTGTTTTAATATTTGGTGTAATTACTTCTATTGAAGAGCGGTCGTTCGAATAGATATAGATAAAATGCAACAATACATTCCCAGATATAGGTAAAATGCAATAATATTTTGATATTTGGTACAGTTACTTCTAATGAAGAGCGGACATTCGAATATTTTTTTTTCTTGTAAAGGGGGCGATGGTCCAGAAAAGGTTTGCACCGTTGAGTAGGAACGCATTGTATAATTCACAAACTGAAAGTTCTGTTAAGTATATACATAAAAGAATGTGTCTATGTGTGTGTCATACAAATCCACACGAGTTATCGCAGTCACCAAATTTTGGACAGATATTCTGGGATACCACTGGACTGCCACCATCGATATTACATTTTTCCCGTCCTTACTATCACGTGAAGTTACAGTATAGCCAATATTACTGCTGCTGGAAGTAATGTTCAGATAGATTTTAAAGAGGGGCAGGGAGAACTTGACAAAAAAGGTCGTCACTTTTTAGAATGAAAAGGCATGCTTTATGTTAAAAGGCACTTCCTCAGTTTTTAATTGATTTCAGAACTTATATAAATTTAAAAAGAAAAAAAAAGGGCAGGGTGAGTCAACGTTAAAAATAGGTCAAGGCGCGGTACTCTTCAAAAACCGCGAAATGTGAACACTAGTCAGAAGAAGTCAGATGACACAACAGGAATTTTATTGTTGTATTTTACCACTTGAAAAAATTATGGTAGATAATTTGTAACTTAAGCACCAGCAATTTATATAAAGTCAAAATTATTCACATCGTGCTTTCAAAAATATCTTTTCATTAAGTTATAAATAAGTTAAAGAAAACAATCTTGTTTAAAAGTGTAGTATAATGAAAATTGTGCTGATACAACTGCTAAAAAGGAATTTTAGTTAAGACGCAATTCATTTAGAAAGATAGTTCAAAGCTTTCTTAGCTACGTCGAAATTATCGTTAAGTTCTTATTTTTTTTTGCCCCAGTAATTAATGGAAGTAAAGGAATGCAACTACTATTTCCTATCTACACACTGGAGGTAGATAGAATTTGTTGTTAATACCGATGATAAAATTTTCATTGCAACAAAAAATAATCGATGATTAAATTTTAAATTATTACATATGTGCCTAATCTATTATTTAAGACAATTATAAAAGAAAATTATTTACTTCATATCTAAGTCCAGTGATAAAACATGAAAATAATGCAGACGATATTTAAATAATTTAAAATAAGAAATGATTAAACGGATGTTAAAGGAATGACGTCATAATAATATAAAAATATTATTTTTACCTACTTATTATGTGATGAATTGATAAATTTAAAAGCCTGCTCTTAACCGGGGAAAATAGGGCTTGAAAGAACGGCATTAAATGTGAGAAAATGGGGGGGGGATTTCGAATGTTGCTAATCGTAAATCATCAAGAATCCAATATAGATGCCTCTATCCATTCGAGGTACAACCGCTTCATAAATTCGAGGGCAGATGGACAGATAACTTAGGGTATTATTACATAGGTGATAGTTTAAAGTGTCAAAAACGCAATCACTGCCAAATTTCGATACTCTTAGTATGGAAATGCTTTCACATCTTCTTGTAGCTTAAAACTGACCTTCGTTTACTTTTAGTTCTGTTGTTTGAAAAGCCGTCATGGGAAATGACTGTGAATAAATATATAAAAAATGGTACTTTTTTGTTAGACGAGTTTGGAGATAAATCTATAAATATTACTAAAACACGTCATAATTTATCTAAAAGTAAAATACTCCCAAAGCGTTTTTAGAGATTATGTAACATCACCAATTATGTACACTCAGACTGACGGCTAGACAGTCTGTCTAGTGTTTATAAATTTCCTCCATTCACTGGATTTTATAAATAAACCGCTTAATGTTCTCACCATGTATGTAAACACAAATACTCAGGAATGTGTGACTTAGATGCATGAAACTTGGTACAGGGATTCTACAAGGCACTGTGCGAAACTTTTCGAAGTCAATTTTTCGAAAGTCAAATCTCGTGTTGAAAAAAGTAGACCACAGAACTCCAAACCAAACCAAACCGAAAGTCAATTTTTTTTTTTAATTTGAGGTTTTAGCGACTCTTTCCAGGTTTTTTATCATTTCTACATCTATAATAATAGAATGTACGATCAATTTCTACGTGTTATCTCAAGCCCTAGAAAACTTTCTTTCCGATAATATTTTTTGGAAAATTTTTAAGTCATCACAAATGTTTAAAAAACTCTAAGTAACAGTAACTTTTTGGTCGGGGAAACAAAATTTCAATTTTTAAAAGGTGACATTGAAAAACTCTGTAGTCATGCTTTGAAAAATTTGTGCGGTTAAAATATAGAAGCATCTTCTTTCTCTAAATTCTATTGGTCATCTTGTAACTTACGAAATTTCCTTTCAAATAAGTTTTGGGAAATTCGTAAAATAATAAAACAAATGTTTAAAAAATATCACAAACAATAAATCACTTTTTGGTCTAGGAATTGAAATTTCAATTTAAAGCTGCGACATTGAAAAATTGTCCGTAGTATGCCTTGAAATTTATGCAAGTTAATATTAAAGTATCTGTTCCTTTAAAATAAATAATGAAACATTAATTATGAGTTCTTTTTAGGAATTTTTAACTCTAAAACTATTCGGCAATATTATTTCATATTTTCTCACTTTTCAAGCAGGTGGAATTAGCCAATAGCGTACCTGTGAATTCACTGACTTTTATTATGCTTGCGTTTGTTTGAAACCATCAGTTAGCATAACAATGGCTTAATGGGTAGGACGCTGTTCTTTCGGTACCGGAGTAAGTAGGTTCTAATCACAATGCTGGCATGGTTGTTCATAGCTGTTCTAAATCGGCTTTAAACAGTAGGTCCCAGTCTCATCATCTCTCATGTTGCAAACCAGTAGACCATAGTGTTTTCAAACCAACCTGAATCGTGAAATAAACCGGCGTACGATGGGCGATTGGTTAGTGTGCTGGTCTTTGGAACCGGAGTTCGTGGATTCGAATCCCACTGCGGCATGGATGTTCGTAGTCATTCGAAATCGGCTTTAATCTGTAGGTCCCGGTCTCATTAGCTCTTGTGTTGCAAAAATGTAGGCCGTAACACAACAAACCATGAAATAAAACCTGTAAAGTTCACAAAGAGAAATTTAAAATTGCATCATAGTCATTACTTTCAGTAATTATTTTTTATTTATGCAGATTTAATATTCTCGAATTCTTAGTTTATTCACTTTATTCATTAGTTTTCGAATATGGCTCCCAATATTTTAACCTGCTCATTACGGGCTTTTAAACTAGTACATCAGTAATCGATTCAGAATTTTTTAAAAAATTATTTTCTTCATTGTTATGTAGGAGTTCGTGGGTTCGAATCTCGCAGTGGCATGGATGTTCGTAGCCGTTCGGAATCGGCTTTAAGCAGTAGGTCCCGGTCTCATTAGCCCTCGTGTTGCAAAAAGTAGACCGCAGCGCTCCAAACCAAAACCAAAATCATTGTTATGTAACCGAAATCTAGGTAGCCAACTTTGTTTCAGACAATATATAAATAATGGAATTTACTGAAAGTTTAAAAAAGGGGTTCTTCAATTGCTATACAATAGAACTCCGTTACAGCGAACTTGGTATATAACAAATTGAAATTTTGGTGCCATTGTTTTCTCATCGTGTTTAATGCAAAATTATCCTTTTATATCGAACCTGCTGTCGTGAATTATTTTTCCTAGATGCTTTTCCCAGCATAACATTCACTAGTCAAATATAAAACTCCACAAATAAAATCTTAAAACAGTTGAATGAAGCACAGCTTAATAAAATCACATTGATCCATCATCGAGGGAAGCAACAACTCCCAAACACAACACTTTTCACGAGAGTAGTAGAAGTAGCTAGTTCTTTTGAGTTTGGTAAAAGTAGTTAGTTCTTTTGAGTCTGGTAAAATGTTCTTTTTGAGTTAAAAGCTAGTCTTTTTCTAAGTAGCTATCTGAGTCTGGTAAAAGTAGCTATTCTTTTGAGTCTAGTAATGCAGTTCTTTGAGTCTAGTAAAAGTAGCTGTTCTTTTTAGTCTAGTAGAAGTAGCTAGTTCTTTTGAGTCTGGTAGAAGTAGCTAGTTCTTTTGAGTCTGGTAGAAGTAGCTAGTTCTTTTGAGTTTGGTAAAAGTAGTTAGTTCTTTTGAGTCTGGTAGAAGTTGCTAGTTCTTTTGAGTCTGGTAAAAGTTGCTAGTTCTTTTGAGTCTGGTAAAAGTAGCTAGTTCTTTTGAGTCTGGTAGAAGTAGCTAGTTCTTTTGAGTCTGGTAGAAGTAGCTAGTTCTTTTGAGTCTGGTAGAAGTAGCTAGTTCTTTTGAGTCTAGTGAAAGTAGCTAGTTCTTTTGAGTCTAGTAAAAGTAGCTAGTTCTTTTGAGTCTAGCAAAGGTAGCTAGTTCTTTTGAGTCTAGCAAAGGTAGCTAGTTCTTTTGAGTCTAGCAAAGGTAGCTAGTTCTTTTGAGTCTAGTAAACGTAGCTAGTTCTTTTGAGTCTAGTAAAAGTAGCTAGTTCTTTTGAGTCCAGTAGAACTAGTAGTTAATTATAGTCTAAGGGTAGTAGTTCTTTACAGTGCTATATCTTAGATATCGGATATGAACGAATTTTTTCGGCCTGTCAGTTTTTTCTTCAAATCTTGTTTTGAAACTTTTCCGCGGTTATAAAAATAGTATTTCGTTTCTAATGTTATAGCAAAACACGTGAAATTAATAAGTTTTTGTCCAAAGTGTTGAAAAGTGTTGGAATGTTTTTGTATTAGACAAAAAATTTCATAAAATTATCTGGGAATTACATTTACAGGGCCAACCCTAGTGTTATTGCTGCCGTAGGCAAATTCCAAAAGAAATGCCGCCTTATAAATTTAAAAATATTTTAAAATAAAAAACCCCAGTAATTTATTATTTATTTTCTAGATTCAAATAATCGAAATAGGTTTTTGATTTTCTCTTTACTTTTGCAGTTTCGGTGGTTTTGCCGCTCAAGATTTTGCCGCCTTTAGGCAGTCTCTACTTTCTTTGCCTGCCGCTTACGGCGGCTTTGTCCTATTATTATTACAGATTACTTCTTCATCAAAACATATTGCAAGAGTCAAAGGAGAAGCTAATTATTTTTTCACCAGTCTTCATTTTTAGTATACTTAATGTACAATTACTTAAAACTGACTGTTAAATTATCTAAAATTTAATTGATTATTAAAACTTAAACAGTAAGTTACTGTTAAAATTTAATAAACTAAAATTTAAAATTCGATTTTACCCTTTTGATTTAAATCACTTCATTAAAGATCTTTAATGGGATTTATCAATTTTTCAATTACATCACAGTTAAATACAGTTAGGGTGCTACCAAATTTCGGTCGATATATCCCCTATATAATAATAGCCTAAGGTGTCTGTCGGCAAATTTTTGAAGCGGTTGTACCTGGAACGGATCCAGGCATCCATATTGAATTTTTTTATGAGTTAGGGTTAGCAAAATTCAAAGCGAGTTCTAAATTTAAGCCTTCCCCCCTTTTCTAGCGTTTAATGCTATTATTTCAAGCCTTATTCCCCCCCCCGTTAAAAGCAGGTGATTAATTTTATCATTTTCGATACCATTCATATATACCACCAAATAATCACTGTCAATATTAAAACCTCTGCTCTTCATCCTATCATGTAATATGACAAGATAATCTAAAGCTGGCAACTAACATACGGTCAGTAAATAGAAAGAGTTCTCACCAGTTCATGTTTAAAGTAAAATCAAATAAATTTTTATACTAAAATCATTCTTAATAGGATGACAAGGGCGAAGCGTAATATTTAAATTTATATACTCTTTTAGTTCAATTGTCATATGCTTTAATAAGGACATCCTTCATGTAAAAGCGTGGCATGATGGTTAAAGTCTCTGCCCGTTTCATTTTCGTAACAGTCGAGTTGAAGGTTCTGTCCCCGACGCAACCTAATTTTTCTATATGTCTAATTCATTTTATATTTTTTGCTTTCTCTTTTAAATTCTTTTTCCTAAAGCTGTTTTATTATTTTTAAATTTCTTTTATTATTTTTAAACTAAGGTTTTCCTTGAACCCACATCTTTAAACCAATTACATTCCGCAGTGGTCAAAAGATCTATGAGTGGATCGAGACAGTCTCACTTGCGGCCTCTATTTACTAATATATTAACTAAAAGTAATCAAGTGATTTTGTATGATCTTGGACAGTTTTTGTATTTATTTACATTTTTGACAATATTTTAATTTAATTTTCTATTTTCGCCTTTTTTTAATTTTTTTGCATGTATTTTAAATTTTTAAATTTCATTTTTGTTACTTTTTGTCGTTTTAAGTTTATAAAATTATTTTTTGCTAAGAAATGAGCTTTAGAATGTTTGCTTCATTTCTAATATTTTATTTACATTTTTGACAATTTTTAAAATTAATTTTTATTTTTACTTATTTTTTTTATTTTCATCTTTTTTTTTTAAATTTTTAAAATATATTTGCTATTAGTTTTCTATTATAAACTTTATACCTCAAGCTGTCTATAATGGGAAGTAAACAGCCTGGTTTTTAAAAATAAAACATTGTTTAAAAAAATGTTATTCAATATAATAATGTAGAAACTTACATTTTTCTATCAAAGAATTTTCAAAAGTTTAAATTTTACTATTCCTTTTTATTATAAATATGACCCTTTTAGTTAATATATTAGTCAATAGATGGCGCCAACGAACCAAGTAATTTTTTTTTTATACTGTACCGCCGAAATTTGAATGTAAAGAGACATCCATTTTGAACTCTTGATCAATCAGGGTTAGGAAAATTCAAAGAGAGTAAAGTTTTATACGAATAATTTTTAGTCAGCCTGATTGTAAAATGGAACAACATTTATTAAATATAAATGGTAAAAGGGTTCCCCTTACTGTCGTTCCAATAGTTGGGGATGGATCATGTTTATTTCGATCGCTTTCTTATGTTATGTTTGAAACACAGTCTTTTAGCAGTGGCATTCGAAAACAAATTGTTACTCATGTGGTACAAAATTGGGATCATTTTAGTATTATGTCACATAATGAACAGGGGCATAATTATAGTTTGGCTGCAGTTTATTTTTCCGAAATGTCACGATGTTCAACTTTTGGAGGATTTTGCAAGTTGTATGCAGCCGGTGAAATTTTTAAGTGTGTTTGAGGTTTACCTTGATTGTAGCCTTTATTACAGTTTTGAAAGTGAGGGAAACCCCACTAAGTGGCTACGCTTTTCCAATGATTTGTCAAGTGGCCATTTTGACGTTTACGTTAATTCTGTGTCAAATTCAATCCCCTGTATAATAATAGCCTAAGTTGTCTGTCCGTGAATTTATGAAGCGGTTGTACCTGGAATGGGTACAGGAATCCATATTGGATTTTTTATGACTTAGGGTTAGCAAAATTCACCGAGATTTCAAAATCCATCCACCCCATCACCACTTTTTGGACGTTTAATGGTATTATTTCAAGCCTTATTCTTCCCTGTTAAGAGCAAAAGATTAAATTTATCAATTTGGATATCATTCATATATACCACCAAATAATCACTGTCAATATAAAAGCCACTGCTGTCTATTCTATCACGTACGCGACCCTCATATATTCTAATTAGTTTCTTCACCATTTGTAGGCATGGCAAGCTCAGTAGAGTGTCTGCCCATTTGCTTGTCGTACTCCTTGGGTTAACGGTTCTGTCCCCGAAGCTGCCAAATTTTTCTAAATGTAATTAATTTAATATATTCTTTTTTTAATATATAAATAAATTCCTATTCCTAAAGTTGTTTTATTTTTTTTAAAAATAAATTTTTACTATTTTTTTCAACTTTTTATTATGTTAAATTCACGTATTTTGTACGGATGTCCCTGGCCCCATAAACATTTCATTTTTCTATCCTTAAACTTTCTTCTCGTCTATTTTTATGTGTCCTTTCACCTTTTAGCTGTTAATTTTTCTGCTAGCCTTCATTTTTGTGTTTATTGAAAGAAATCTCCGGATTAGAGGGCTCGGCCCATGCAATCAAGGCCCATACCTACCGAGGTGATAGTGTCATTCCTTTACTTCCATTAATTAATGTGGCAAAAAAAAAAAAAAACTGAAGAACTTGACGATAATTTTAAGGTAGCTAAGAAGACTTTAAATTATCTTTCTAAATGAATTCAATGTGATTCTAAACTGCATTCACAATATCGAGAGACTTTAGGGGAGTATGAAGATAAACAAGTTATTGAGCTTGTACCTGATAATTCTCAGCCAAAAAACAAATCATTTTTTACCTGCTTCATACAGTACTTTACAATTTTAGAAAATGAAAAATTTACTGATTCCGTCATATGACGGGCTATATGCTAGTATATATATATACATACATATATATATATATATATATAAATATATATATATACATATATATATATTATTTATATATATTATATATTATATATATATATTATATTATATATATATATATAAATATATATATATATATATATATATATATATATTATATATATATATTATATATATATATATATATATATATATATATATATATATATATATATATATATTATATATATATATATATATATATATATATATATATATATATATATATATATATATATATATAGGTGACATAGGCTTCATAATGGTACCTGAAGTCGTCATTATGACGCGGCAGAGAGGGTGACATAGGCTTCATAATGGTACCTGAAGTCGTCATTATGACGTGGCAGAGAGAAAGACATAGGCTTCATAATGGTACCTGAAGTCGTCATTATGACGTGGCAGAGAGAAATTTCCGGTACCATATTACTATTTCTGGCGATTTCTGACATTATGACGTAGTAGTCGCCTATGCCATATCTCGACCAGAATATGGTATCACAGGGATGCTACAATAGAGCATGTTCATGCAACATCATGAACGGCTTTAATGCCCTTCCCATTCATTTTCATGTTTACGATAGCCAATAGGCAACCAATAAACTCTACACTTTATTGGATCCGAAATTTTTCTTCGTAGCTCGGAGATAACGTACAGAATCTTTGGTCCCTACATTAAACTGGGTTTGACGGTATATAACGTAATAGAATATAATGGAAACAAAGTCCGAATGTTAATAAAATATATTAAATATTTATTTTTTTAGTGCTGAAAGATAAAAAAAACACTGTTTTTTTTTCTAAAATAGCTTCTCATAAATAGAAAGAACTTTATTATTTATTATATAATTCAATACGGGCCTAAGAACACCATAAGTATTAAATAAACCTTTCTTTAATAAAATTGGAACCAGTTAAGTTACGTTGAACTAAGTCTCTAAGGAAATATAAAAAATTAAATTCTGTTTTTACTCACGTAGACTTCATCCTTTTTCTATCAATAAAATACCTACATTTTTACCCATTACTTTTCTAATTTTTTTTCCTTAAAAAAATAGCTTTGCCAAAAAAGAGAGAAATTTCTTTATCCGTAAATATTTATTCTAGGTGAAAAAGAGGTAATATTTGTGAAAAAACAAAATCATCTTCTTCAGTTAATCCTAAAAAATAAAAATAAATAAATCGCCTTTTGGCTTGTACTTTTTTTCTTTATAACAGTCTGAATGTTTAAATCCTTTGAACCTACACCTGGCTCTCGACCAATATTTTCCTTCCCTCTTGGCGAAGTATTATTATTGCCAAGATGAGCGATACGTCGCCAATTCCGTAGCGAGAAATCGTTGCTCGAAGAACATTCCGAGATGGCTAGTAAACAAGACGGAACCCTCGGAGGTCTCACGTTTTTCGACAGGCCTTGTTGTTCCAGCTGTTTTCGAAGAGGAATGAGTTACATGATTTGCCTGGAATATTTCTAAAGCGTCCGGGGAAGGTGTCCGAGACCTCGTTCGACGATTTCACAATACTTTGCGAGCCATATTTCGAACATATTTTATCGATAAACGGGAAAAGATTCTCCGTGAATTTGTTTCGCCGACCGAGAATTAAGTTATATCGTCTGCTCTACCAGTGCCGGGAAATATTTATTCCGCAGCTGATTGGCAATGTTATAATTGTTTTTCCACCTCAGGGCCCGTGACTGAATTCGAATTGAGAATATTTTCAGAAATATAGAATTTTTAGAAAAATTTTTTTTATATAAAAATTAAAAATAAAAAAAAAACTTTGCAGGAATTCTATACCAAAGGCACTATTTTTGTGTGTGTGTTGCGAGGAATTATGTGTTTTAGGCTTATTACATTCATGCAATCGCCAAAGTGGCGACTCGCAGGTTGTTTCACGCCGTAAAGACTGCGCCATGCTCGCCGGGAAAAGAGTCTGAGAACCGGGCCCTGATGTTGCGAAGGGGATGCTGTTGTTGCTGCAAGGATGAAAACGAGATGGCGCCACGAGACCGTTTCGCGGATGAAAGTGATGGAAGATCCTCATCTTTCGGATGCGCGGATTTCTGTGGTTCTAATCGGGTACGTAGAGATTAGTGTTTCTCAAAACCCAAAACTGTTCATGGCACCCATTTTGTTTCTGCACTACACATTGAGATATGCACTGAATTTTGTTATATAAAATATGCGAAAAGCTTTAATGCAAAAATATTAATTAAATATTCGTTTTTTTTCTTTATTTGCTTTATTAGCGTCTGATTTGTGTTTGAAATTTTATAAAAGCTTTAATGGGTAACATTGTCGACTTTTAAAAGTGCTGTATCTAAAATAATTTCCTTCTGATACTTCAAGTGTTCAAATACAAGTTTAATTCGCTTTGCTTCACAATTAGTTTTTTAATTATGCATTTTTTTATCGGGTAATGTTTCAACTAATACTATTTTTGTTGGTCTAATGGTATATATTAATTTCACTCTTTATTCTGTACATTTTAATTGGTGTTTGTTAAATATGTGTTTCATGATTAACTTTGTTTATTCATCCACCCTTATAATCAATTCAACTTTGTAAATGTACTTCTTAGATATACCATTGTTATTCTGTATTTCAAACAGTTACCAGAAACAAAATGGCCTCCTCATGCTTTGGTTGTTTATTTTTTCGCTAACGCACTATCGAAGTTTTTATATCCACCCCGTGTGAGGTTGCATTTCAAAATTTAATATTTTAAAAATGCAGGACCTGAATCATTTATTCAAAAGAATGATGGTTCAGAATATTGAAAAGGATCTCTATTCATTGTTCTTAGAGTTAAAACTCTTAATTCACTCTTGAAATGTTTATTAAATTTAATATTTTTTCTTATATAATTCTTGATGAGAATTAAATGGTACGTGACAGACTTACAATTTTGAAGATTTTTATTCTTTATTTTTCATCCAGGTTTTCCAAGAAATCTGAGCATTTGATCCTCTGGAAAGTCCTAAAAATTTTTTATTGCTCACTATATCTTTTATTGATAAATAAAATATAAAGCGAAAAGGTTTCCTGAAAAATTATTGTAATTCATTCTTTTTATTAAATATATTTTTTTAAATCAATATTTCTTGTGGGAAAAGTATGTATACCGAATTGATTATTTCTGAGTTATAAGATTTTAATGAATTATAAGTTTAATAATTCATTAGATTGAAATTAAATTTTTTTAAAAGTAATTATGTTATGAAAACAGTAGTAGCTTAGGTTTTTTTCCAGTCTCATTCATGATCGTAAAAGTCGATTAAACGAGTGAATGAGTAAGTAATGTATTAATTTATTTAGAGAGCAAAAAATAGATTTATATTTCACAAAAATTACTCTTATTTTAAGATGATTTTTTTGGGGTGTGTTTAAAAAATAACTTTCTGTAAAATGAATCTATTACGGATATTTGAGATACTTTACTAGATGTTTTAATTAATAGTTATTTACTTAAGTTTTTTCCAGTCTTATTCATGATCGTAAAAATCGATTAAATGCATGAATAAATATAAAATGTATTAATTTATTTAGCGAGTAAAAAATAAGTTTATATGTCATAAAAGCTACTCTTATTTTCAGATAAAGATTTTTTTTTTTTGTATGGAAATAGTTCTCTATAAAATGTATGTATGATGAATATTTGAGATTATTTACTAACTAATATTCAGGGTTATTTTTATTAAACATAATATGTTGTTAAATTCTCATCTGTTGTACAAAAATATGTTCAACGAGAAACAAAACGGAAACAATTATTTTTTGGTTATATGTTATTAGTAAGTTAGCTTGGATTAATATTTCATATTAGTCCAGAATTATGAAATAGTTGTGATTTTAAAGACAACTATAGCGATAACTTATATCACGGGGATTGGTTTGATGTGGATCGCTACGGTCTACTCTTTTGCTACACGAGAAACCTACATTTTAACTACATTTAAGCATTTACATTAACATTTAACCTACATTTAAGATATTGGTTTCTTTTTGGTTTTGAAGCGCTACGGTCTACTTTTTGCAACACGAGGGCTAATGAGACCGGGACCTACTGCTTGAAGTCGATTCCGAATGGTTACGAACATCCCTGCCGTAGTGGCACTCAAACCTACGAACTCGGGTTCCGAAGGTCAGCCCTGTAACCATTCAATCCATCGTTCGGCCAGATCAGGGGGAGGAGGGGATCTCGAAACTTTTTAGCCTAAGGGACACACTGACCCTATTAAGTCCCAAGAACCAAGATTTTACCAACCCGTACCAGCCAGTCTCTGCTCTACTCGTAGAAAAGATAGATGATTGCCAAAGGCGGCAAAATTTAGAAGCGGCAAAACAGCCTAAACTACAATGTAGAACCTTAAATAAAATTATCAACCAACGAAAACATATTTTGGTTACTTGATTCTTTAAAAATAAATTAGTATATC
>CM063501.1:100149685-100159685 GCA_032207245.1 Pardosa pseudoannulata | reverse complement strand
TCAGTTATTCATGCCATTGATTTTAATTTGGATATCTGGGAAAGTTCTTTTTAAAAATAGAATGTGTTTAGGAAGAATTTTGAAGACCTTCAGATGCATTTTCTATATATTACATGCATGCATGCATATTCCCTATATAATAATAGCCTAAGTTATCTGTCCTCGAATTTCTGAAGCAGTTAGACCTGGAATGGATAGAGGCATCCATATTGGATTCTTGATGAGTTAGGGTTAGCAAAAATGAAAGGGAGTAAAGTTTCTCTTTTCCTAAACTGTCGATCCGATTCTAAATTAAATTGGTATAAATATGTTTCTTATTAAAGAGAAAAATACTGTCGTCTCTAAAACGTTCGAAATCCATCCTATCCCCCCTTTTCAAACATTTAATGCCATTATTTCAACCCTATTTTCCGCGGTTAAGTTTGGTGATTAAGTTTATTAATAGGTTTTCTAGCATTATGACATCATTCCTTTGACCATTTCATTTAATAATTTCTTGTTTTAAATTATTTAAATATCGTCTGCATTATTTTCCTACGTTTTATCCCTGAACTTAGATATTACGTACATAATTTTCTTTTATATTTGGCTTAAATAATAGATTAGGTACATATGTGATAATTTTAAATTTAATCATCGATTATTTTTTGTTGCAAGATTGATCTTGTTGTTGCTCAGCCACGAAACATACCATTTTTTATATGCCTCATAGGGTACTTTACAGTTCTGGAAAATTAAAAATTTTACTGATCCCATCATATGACAGGCTATATGCTAGTATAAAGTATAAAGATGATATATATGTAAGTACACACACTTTTGTATACTTACACTTATGCCAGCATACGTTATATAGTAACGCTCTAAAGGCCAGATTTACCAAATAGCTGTTTCGAGCACTAAATGCTAAAATTAAAACTCGAAATAGTTTTACATTCATCCTACTTTGGAAAGTGAATTTTAGGGTCATATTCGTAAAATCTCCATCAATGAAATAGGTGAATGAATATTCCATGGGTATTATCAACGAGTAGAAATGGTAAATTAAAAATCCTATTTGAAAAAAATTATACTTACGTACTTATTTATGTCTTATTAAATAGTAATGATAATAATAAAGGAATTTTATGGCGGGAAATCGACTTAGTTCGTTATAAAACACAGTAAAAACTCGCGTTTGATATATTAACACGTTGTGTGCGGGACACGTACTAGTATGTTTTCAGTAGATTGATTCTTGAGCACGGGACACGTACTAGTATGTTTTCTGTAGATTGATTCTTGAGCACGGGACACGTACTAGTATGTTTTCAGTAGATTGATTCTTGAGCACGGGACACGTACTAGTATGTTTTCTGTAGATTGATTCTTGAGCACGGGACACATACTAGTACGTTTTCTGACGATTGATACTTCAGCGCGAGTCACATAGTAGTGAGTTTTCTGACGATTAATACTTGAGCGCGGGACACGTACTAGTACGTTTTCTGACGATTGATACTTGAGCGCGGGACACGTACTAGTACGTTTTCTGACGATTGATACTTGAGCGCGAGTCGCGTACCGGTACGGGTTAGTGTAACAACATGGTTTGTTTGTGGATATAAAAATAACGGTATATACAGGAAAACGAAGCCGAATGTTCTTGGCTACTACATAGATTCTGGAATGTAAAAATATTTAAATATAACATAATTCGAAAAAATTAAAACTATATACTACTATATCTACTTGATTTTCTATATTTACGATACTATTATAAATTTATCCACTAAAAAATATATTTTTTTGTTTACAAAAATCTTGCTGTTATTTATATATTTCTATTTATATATTTGTTTATATATTTCAATATAAAATACGAAAATTTGGTTTAAAAAATTAAATAATTTTCGATCTATTGAGATTTAACTGAATAACTAAAATTACGAGCAAAACGTCCGCTTCCGGTACAATTCCGAAATGTACTTCGAAATGTACCCGTACACAATGTGTTAACTATTACTTCGCAGCGTAAGACGCACTGCATGATAGAAAGGACAGTTGATAGCAAGTAAAGGACATTAATTAGACGGCATGCGAACACGATATTTATAGGCAGCATTAAATATAAACTTTTCACGAAACGTAGGAACGAGATAGCGGTTCTTAGTTTGCGAAGCCTGCATCTCGCTTCGCGTTCTTTCTTCTGGACCTCGCGAGATTTATGTATGTATTCTCGGGTGGAGTCCCAAGTGACTCGTAATGTTCCTCCTTCATCTGGTTCTTCTGGTCTGCAGGGACTGCAGTCAGACTGCTGTCAGATAAACAAGCTTCGTGATATCAACAAGTCTGTATTGTGTCAGTATCTGAGAATTATCAAAGTGGACCAGAGCTTTATAGTGTCAAATGCGCCACTCGAGATTCAATTTATGGGAGTTGGAATTCTAAGGAGAGTAGATAAATATTGCAGGGCGTTGAAAGTAATCCAGACTTATATAGTACTATAAGTGTCAATTACAAATTTCATTGAGATTTATTCGGAACGTAATTCATTAGGAGAAGATGGACTTTTTCCCAGGGAGGCGAAGGCCTGACCAAGAGGGGGGGATTCCACCCCGGCCCTAGCCAACAGCGGAGGAGGAGATGCCCGCTCGGAATGAGATAGTACGGACGTTCTTGGAGAGGAGAGCTGAAACCGAGTGACAGAGTTGCAGGCCGCTAGGCACTATATTCGGTTATACTCGGCGGTTTTCAGCCATGTTTGTGGTTAACAATGTTCAATGTACATATGTTCAATAATTGTAAAATAATTAATATTTAGTCTAGGATTTAGTCACTGCAGTATTTAATTGTCGGCAAGACAGGCTTTCAGCGAACCCACAATACCTGCTCCAGTAACAATAGGCGAGCAGGTACAGAAACGAGGCTTGCGGTCATCGGGAAAGACAGCCACAGATGCTCTCGATATTTTACAATTACCTCGAAAACTTTTAGGACAACAAATAACAGTTTATTTATAAGATTGATGAAAATTAAATATATGACAAAACATATTCTCTCGGCCTCCCAGAACCTGACCTAAAAACGCAATCAGAAATGAGATGGACGAGCGTTTCATAACAAAATAAAAACGACTCTCACTCCAACCAGAGAGATCTCTTGAGGGCGCAGGCTCCATGTGGATTCCCAGACCTCAACTGTCCGCAGATCCTCTCTCCCTTCTTCGGGGGGATCAGCTTCTGGATACTTGATCCCTTCCCAAAAGGGAATCCTCCTTTCAGATGCACTGCCGCCCTACAAGAAGAAAAACAAGCGACACATCGGAAACGATCTTATCAGCCCCCTTAGCTGGCCGGCTTCTATTTCCCTTACGGAATGCCGGGTGGAAGAAGTCAATGATGTTGATTTTGCATATATAGTGAAGGGTATACATCTGCAAAACACAGGTCGTGGGTCCAAATTATTTACGTATAATATTAAATTTTCCAACACAGAGATTGAGACAAGTTTGCAGAAGCGGTCTTTGTGTTCGACAAGCTTAGTATAGTGGTTTTTAAGATATAAAGATTTTGAGTGTATAACAACCATACCTGTATAAGAGAGACAGTAAGTATAGCGCCGCTGTGTAGTACCAAAATTCGCGATATGAATTCTGCCGCTGGCAGAATACCGGTCTCATTACTCTTAGTGAAGCCAAAAAGTAGATTGTAGCGCTCCAAACCAACCAACTAACCACCGTAGGTATGGATGTTCTTAACCATTCTTGCCGAACGATGGCCGAATGGATATAACGCTGCTCTTTAGTGCCGGATTTCATCGGTTCGAACCTCACTGTGGCAAGGACGTACGTAGCCGTTCGGAATTGGCTTTCACGAGTAAGTCCCCGGTCTTTCTAGCATTCGTGCAACAAATAGTAAACCTTAGCGCTCTAAACCAAAACAAATCCTAGCTGTTCGAAATAAACTTTAAGCAGTAGTCCCGTATTTCTTCCCTACGCCCCTTTAATAGTAACTGTGACGAACGAAATATTTGGTTATCTGCGAGGGAGGAGAGAGGGGTCAGCGAGTTCATCGCGTATGTCCAGTAACCCTCGACGCTCTCTGACTGTACTCTAGTTAGCGTCAGTACACTTTTGTCAATCCCTATGTAAATATGTGAATAAATGTCTGTTCTGTCTTGTTAAACTATCGGCTCGTTATTTGTGTCCGGCCCTTTTTTTATTGAGTGTATGCAACAGCAACTCTCGTACTGTAATCCATTGATCGTAGTGCTCCATTCAAAACCAAAATGAAATTTGCAGCCTAGTGAATAGAACTCTAGATCCTTTTATTTTTATCAAATAGTTAAAATTTGCACTATTATCAAGAGAGAATACCGCATTTCTTTTGTAGAGTGCGATAAGTGTCATTCTATGATATTTTTTTAAAAACTACACAGTAGTAGTTGTTTATGGAAACCTTTTGTACCAAATGAAAGCAAAAAGTGGTGAAATAAATCGTTTCAGAAAACAAACGGGGCTAAAATATTTCCCCCAGTGCAATACAAAACCATCATTTCCAAAGGTCATTTCCACGACGAGAATAGCAGAATTGAAACTGAAAGTACGTTTGCCCTATCGCTCTCTATTTGCTGGACTTCTACTTGGATGTATTTTTTAAAGCTCGGATACATTGAAAAACCTCTTTCTTCATATAAAGAGCAGATATCAGCGGGAAACATCTATTTAGATGACTTCTGGAAAAAAAAGGAGAACACAGGGATACCGCTGTAAAAGTGTATGGAGTTGGTCTAAAGAGTATATATTGGAAAATATATTGATTTCTTTAAGTAAACTTTTGTAACTGTATTGTTAACCTGTAATTTTTTTTTCAAGTTGTCTTCGTAGTATATAAAATATTTTGAGTTTCATGCTAAGCCATTTTCGTATAATGCCGTTTATACTTAAGCGTTTTAATGCGTATATTACTATATCCAAGTTTGCAATCTCGTGATTTGCATGTTTTTTTCCTACATGCCATATTAGATTTCTTGCGTTCACTGTTAATCTAACAGGGAAATAATTCTATTAGTGTATTTCTTGCATTGAAAGATTATTCTTAACATTGTAATGCGCGGTAGTCGCGCTGTGAAACCGCGTGTTAAACAATTATATGTCTGATTTCTAAAGATATATGAATAGTTGTTTCAGATTTTCTCTCACCAGAGGGCAGCATGATGATACTTTATTTGAAATATTTTTAAATATTTGATGTTACTTTATTTGAATTAGCAATACAACATAATTAATCAGTAGCTATATCATAATTACATGAATTTAATCAAAATTATTCATTGTTATCTCAATATAATTAACTTTTTTAAAACGAACCATTTTTACGTTGTACAAGGGGGCGCTTTTCGAATTGCAGTGCTCTCAACTACTCCCACTCCTCAAAGGCTTTTTTTGGGGGGGATGTTACTCATTTATAAGATTCATAGACAAAATTTATAAAGGATTTTCATTAAAAACTAATGCACTTTAAAATAGCACGTCGAAGGGATTAAAACAACTTTATCGCATGACAAGTCAGTTTAATATTGTTGTCTGAATCAATTTTAAATAAAAAGGGAAAAAATAAATTTATATATTTACAAAAAAAAAGCTTTTTTTAATCTAAAAATTTATTTTCCCTATAGGTCCACATTGAGCTAAACGATCCATATATAATCAGTACTCACCCACCTTAAGTTTTATGATTTTTATTTTTTCTCAAAGATTGCCATTTATAAGGTTCGTAGATAACATTTATAAAGGATTTTCATTAAAAATTAATGCACTTTAAAATATGCCCGTCAAAGGGATTAAAACAACTTTATCGTCAACAGTCGACAAGTCAATTTACTATTGTTGCGTCTGAATCAATTTTAAATAAAAAGGGAGAAAAATTTATTTTCCGTATAGGTCCACATCGAGCCAAACGATCCAATATAATCAGTACTCACCCACCTGAAGTTTTATGATTCTTATTTTTTCTGAAAGATTATCATTAATTGTAATAAATAGAAAGAATTTTACTTTGAATAAACATGAATCTTGAATTTTGGTTTTAACTCAATTAATTAATTGAAATGTTCAGCAGTAATGATAATCAACAATTGAATAAGGTAATTGCTTACCTTCTTTTTATCCTTGTGATTGTTATGAAGGATCTTTAGAAATCGAAATTGCGGATAAAAACAGAAGTCTATTGTCGAACACAACTTTCTTTTAATTATGCAACACATCAAGCTGACTTCACAGTACACAAAATGAACTAAGAATTATGTTAGGTTTTCAATACATGTTTTCCAGATGGCTATGAATAAAATACAGATTACATGAATAGAATTAAACGCACATCGAATACCAAACTAACAGCCATCTTTTCCTGGCCTTGAAAAATAAGAAAAAAACCAACAACTGTCGTTGCAGTTCAAATACAAACAATTAGAACAGAAACCACAGACAATAAAGAACAAAATTGAAACAACGATTATGAATTATTTAAAAATTAAAATTAAAATAAGTCTTTTATGAAGACTGAACATTAATAAGATTGCGTGGAAAAAGGCAAGCGTATTGAAACAGCACACCTTATCACCACAGCTGACAGCAGCAATGAATCGCAAAAGTTATTTATTACCATATTTCCGTCTGTCTCGCGATATTTACTCGTAACTGTCTTGCTTACAGGACTTGGAAAGTGATGAACTCAATGAGATGACTCATGGACATTATCACGTGAATAAACATTACTCGTGTTTTGACTCTGGGAAAAGTGATTTCCTCCTCAAGATAGATTTATTGAAAATTTTTGCTTGTAATTTCTTTTCCACTTCTCTACTAATATGAAATGGTAATGAGTGTTCAATTTCAGAAGTGATGTGACTTTTTCATGTCTTGATGAATTTGAAAAGTCTCATTTTTGAACACTCAAAGGTTGTGAAATGATTATATTGCGAGAGTGGAATAGGAGTAAAATGAAATTTAGGTCTTTTAGCATTTCCATTTTTTGTGTTATACAGTAATGTGCACATAGTATTAACTAACGATATGTACATAAACTGTACTGTTGTACTCAATAGCTTCTTTTTGTGCTTTTTTATTTATGCGTGTATCTTACTTTTTCTCTTTTATTTTCACTGTCTCCTCCGCTCGCACATGAGAGATCACTGAATTATATACGTAAGGAATATTATATTATTTTTGAGGTATGAGCTGAACATGGAAAATTTCTTCCCATGGAAAATTTCTCGCTATTCCCCTGCCTGGGACAGAACTTTGACCTAATGCCAGAGCACTGCTATTCGGTGCTGAAGTCCATTATTTTGAACCCCGCTCAATGTTCGTAGCCATTCGGAATCGGCTTAAAGGAGTCCGTCCCTGCCTCACTATCCCTTGTTTAGCGAAATGTAGACCGTACTGCCCCAAACCCCTGCCAGTGAGCGAAGTCGCGTTACTTTTTATGAGAATTATTTTAGCTCAACACTTTCTGGGTGTTAGAAATGCGATGGTCGGGAAAAATTAGCCCTAACATGGTTAAAGTCCGAATGAACCATCAAGATCTCATTAAAACCGCATTGAAAAGTTATAAATACCTAATTATCTGTCGTCTTCGATATTTATGAAGCAGTTGTACCTGGAATGGATAGAAGCATCCATATTGGATTCTGGATGAGTTAGGGTTAGCAAAATTCAAAGCGAGTAAAACGTTCGAAATCCCCCCTTCCCCCCTTTTCAAGCGTTTACTGTCTTTATTTCAAGCCCTATTTTCCTCGGTTAAGAGCAGGTGTCTAAATTTATCACATAATAAATAGGTAAAAATAACGTTTTTTTTTCTAGCATGACGTCATTTATTTAACTATCTCATTTAATCATTTCTTATTTTAAATTATTTAAATATCGTCTGCATTATTTTCGTACGTTTTATCACTGAACTTAGATATGACGAAAATAATTTTTTTTATATTTGACTTTAATAGATTAGGTACATGTGACAATTTTAAATTTTATCGATTACTTTTTGTTGCAATGAAAATTTTATCATCGGTATTAACAACTTCTATTCATAAAAATCCAGGAGTCTATTTCACGGACTAATAAATATCTAGCGTTCAAGTTATGTATATTTGAAAATTAAGAAGTTTGTTCATTTGTGTATTGGCTTTTTATACATAACCACATGGTTTGACAAAATGAACTCAATATGATTCTAAACTGCATTCACAGTATCGAGAGGATTTAGGAGTATGAATATAAACAAATTCTCAGCCAATAAAACAAACCTTTTTTTTTACTTTCTTTTACAATTCTGGAAAACTAAAAATTTTACTGATCCCGTCGTATGACGAGCTATATGCTAGTATTAAAAGAATTGCGTGTTTAGTATTTTGTTCCTGAGAAACGGAACTGCGCTGTGTTATTTGAGGCTTTTTTTTTACCACGGCGTGGAATTAAAATTGAGGAAAATAATTATTAGGATAAATGTTTAATATATATATCGTTAGGATTCGTGGCCCATTGTCGTCAAGGCTTTTTGTTGAAATTTGTAATAAGCTGTGGGCATTAGGTCCTAGTCTAATTATTCGTCCTGTAGGAAATCGGTGGTATTATTAAAGCCTCTTACCCAGGCAACTAGTTTTTTATGTATATATATGTATGTATATATATGTATGTATATATATGTATGTATATATATGTATGTATATATATGTATGTATATATATGTATGTATATATATGAGGTATATATAGTTGTGTATATAGTATGTATATAAATATGTATAATATGTATGTATATATATGTATGATATTTATGTATATATATATATATATATTTATGTATATATATGTATGTATGTGTATGTATGTATGTATGTGTGTATATATATATGTATGTAATATATGTATGTATATGTATATTTGATGAATGAATATATATGTATGTATGTTTATAATGTATTATGTATATATTTATGTATTATTATATGAAATATATATGTATGTATATAGTTATGTATTTATATGTATGATTTATATGTATGTATATATATGTATATATATATGTATTTATATATATATATATGTATATATATATATTGTATATATATGTATGTATAATATGTATGTATATATATGTATGTATATATATGTATGTATGTATATATTTATATATATATATATATATATATATATATATATATGTATGTATATGTATGTATTATATTGTGATATATATGTATATATGTATATGTATGTATATATATGTGTGTGTATATATATGTATGTATGTATATATATATATGTATATGTATGTATATGTATATGTATGTATATATATATATGTGTGTATATATATGTATGTATATATGTATGTATATATATGTATATAATATAATAAATATATATATGTATATATATATATAAATATATATATGTATATATAAATATATATATGTATATATAATATAATATAATATAATATAATATAATGATTAGGATTCGTGTCCCATTGTCGTCAAGGCTTTTTGTTGAAATTTGTAATAAACTGTGGGCATTAGGTCCTAGTCTAATTTTTGTCGAGTAGGAAATCGGTGGTATTAACAAAGCCTCGTATTCAGCTAACCAGTTATTTATTCAGAAAGCGATAACTGGTTTTCATAAAATTATCTTAGTAACCAATTATATTGAGATTCAAATAATTATTTATTGATAATTATTTTATAACCACGATTCAAAATAGTTTATCTAAAAATAATTAAAAAATTTAAATATTTTTTAAAATCTTCAGCCAGAAAAGACTGCATTGTTATCAAAAATTGATTTCTTCAATTAAGCCTCCCGCTGAGAAAGCTTGCAGTTAACCACTATTATAAAGATCGGACTATGAAAGCTCTTTAATAAATTTCTAGATTCCAGCTAATGAGATGCTGTTTACTTTCAATAATATATAACGGGGAAATAATTTGTCGCTTACATTTTTCCGTTTCATTTACATTGA
>CM063501.1:100132185-100144685 GCA_032207245.1 Pardosa pseudoannulata | reverse complement strand
GGAGTTCGTGGATTCGAATCCCACTATGGCATGGACATTCGTAGCCGTTCGAATTCGGCTTTAAGCAGTAGGTCTCGTTCTCATTAGCCCTCACGTTGCAAAAAGTAAAACGTAGCGCTCCAAATCAAACCAAACCAAACCTTTATTTCATTTTTTATTGAACTCTAAAGTTAACATGGTCGTTTTCCGATGATCCGCGTGGTGGTACGGACAAACTATGTACCGATCACCAGTGACTCCCTCCTCTTCCACTGGCATTCAGTGTGTTAATAGAAAATAATATAAAATTAAGTGCGAAAATAAAACGTTTAAAATAGTATATAGTGTGACATTTTAGAAATCGTGTTACTGCATTGTTTGTCACAGTGACTGGAATATCGCGTAACCCTTCTTTATCACATGATTTTTATCGACGTAGTGCTCAGAACTTTCAGAGAACCCCAAATTTATAGCTATCAAAATGCAAAACAGTATATACTGTGAAGCCCCATTATAAATAACGTTAAGACATCAAAAATTCTGTTCGCTATGAGGTCTTGCTCTAGCATTTCTGCCGCTCATGACAAAACTGTAAAATTCCACCTCCAACGCTCACAATAAAAATTATAACTAAGAGATATATTTTATTAAATACACACCTCTAAAATTTGAACAAATTTTGCAAACAATAATAAAATAGTAAGAAATGGTTAGTATTAAGATATAGATAGTAAGAAAAAAAAAGAGTACAAAGGGTGTTAACACAATTTTGTAACGATTATATCAGTGGCGTGCGGTAGGTGTTCAAGCAGGGTGTGCAGAGAGCAACAACAATAATAACAAAACCATAAAAATGTACATTAAACACTACTTTAACGTTTATTATTCGCTTGTACACAAAATCCATACGTCTATCCGTATTACTAATACAATAACGAAAAGCTTATATTTCCACGAAAAACATATTTTCAGCAAAGCACCGCAGCGGCGCCCGCCGCTGTGGTGCCTCATCCGGATGCTCATTGGTGCCAACAAACCGAAAGTCTAGTCCACGTGCAGAGGATTTCACTGCACGCTGGCACAATAGAAGTTGTGCCAGCGTGTACAGCACACAACCAGTGCTGTGGTGTGCTGTGTATGCTTCTCCAGTAGCCTATACATATAAAGCGTGATTTTCTATTAGTGCGCAGTACGTACACATAAAAATTTCTTATGTTTGCTTTTGAACGCACTACGCAGTGCAGCACCTAGTACCGCACGCACTGCGAGAATACAAACACGCAAATCAACATATTTGAATATATTATAAATAATATTTATTATATACCACATAAAGATAGGTAGACATAGGTGCAGAAAATTATTGTCTCTCATAATTTTGCCAGGGTGTGCAGTGCACACCCTGCACATATGGACCGCACGCCACTGGATTATATATCTATAAACAAATAAAAGAGTTTGAATTTCTATTATGTTCCGTCTGATATCCTTTTTGTTGAATTATCATATTACATGTTGACTTTAAAGGTAATGCAGCATTAAACATAAGTTTGATTTTGATCTACTTCTTTTTCATAATCTTCCACAGTTTATCTAATGTTTTGGGATGCTGCTTATAAAAAGTTTATTTTAGAAGTCTAAATCCACAGGTATTCATAGACGTGTCAGAGGATTTGGGGGGGGGATACAGTTACATTTAGAGGTATAGTTTATTATCTTATTCTGATGAAACATAATATGGTGAAGATTGTTTAGCTAAAGGGATTGAATTTCTTCTTTGAAAATAGCTGTTAAAAATATTTTTAACAGTAATCCTAGTTAATTCTGACTTTTTTTTCTAGCTTTTCTTATTTTAAGATTTCTTTTATAAGACAATCCAGCAATGACCATAAAATCCATATCAAAACCTTCCTTGTTTTCCAAACCACTAACTCAGTCTTATGCATGATTGCAGCCTACACTTTCATATTGACCAATTTTCCTAAAATCCTGCAAATAGGACGGAAGTACTGATAAAAAAATAATTCACAATTCTTGTTATAATTAAACTATAATTATAACAATCTTAGTCATTTTAGTTACTTAACCCTCTGAGTGGAACGAACCGATTAAAAGAAGTCTCCAAAAAATAAGCTAAAGGTTTATTGTGTCAATGTCCAAAGCGCTCTGATTTTTTACTTCATTCTTTGTCGACTAAAATGGAATACGGTAAACCCACCCTCGTTACTGTCCCTTTACTCCGGTTATATATAGATATATAAATAGATATTATAGATTGTTAATTTTTAATACACATAAAGCTCGTTAAGTCTCGAAGATCATCCCATAAGAAATAATGGATTCTAAAAGTACAAATAAAAATATTAAGAAAATTATTTATATTTTTTTACGAAAGTTATCCAATATATTTAAGTGGACCAATTAGAGATACATCTGTTACCGCAAACGAAATACTTAGAAATGGAGATTTACAAAGCCATGAAAAGCTATCAGCGTCTTTGTGCCTCAGGGAGTAGGGGTGCATCCCTCAACAAATGTCAAACAGGAATGCAGTTTTTAAACAATCGACCTGACCCTCTTACCTCAAACACTGGAAGAAATGTACATTACATCCATTTTCGGAACGTTTTTGGAGGTCGAAAATTGTACGTGACAACCGCTTTGAAGACATCATCGGTTTGGCAGAATTGTAAGTGCGAACCGCTTAGTGTGTTAAAGCAGTTGGAATTTCCTGTGTTATAAAAATACATTTGTTGAGGGCTCATCACTATTTGTACAAAATAAATATGAAAAAATAGGCAAACAAACTAGGAAAATTGTTGTTAAAGTTCAAGCAAATATTTATAAATAATTAAAAGGAAATTAAAAGCAAACAAAACGTAATTGTACTGTGAATGCACCAGCAATTCATTCGGTTCTTCATGATAATTTGCACCTGAAGAAACTTTGTTGTCTCTGGGTGTCGTCGCATAAACTAAAAGAGCAGCTGACACAACGTTTGACTGACTGCAGGGAGATTCTAAGTTAAAAGACAAGCTTGGTATACAAACAACATCTTGACTTGGCTGATGGGCCGACAATGACTCAAAGCAACTCGGATCTTTGGTGATAGTGACACATTCGTAGCGATCAGAAAATGCTGATCTCCAAAGAAATTTACAGCTATATTTTTCAAATATAGTGAAATTGTGGAGTTTTAAAGTTACAACTAAGTGGTACACTGAACAGTGCTTGCATGATGTCACCGAATTATGAAGAACCTGCAGTCAAAGTTAAGAATGCTCCTGACAACACTCCTGCTCAGTGTGATAAAGCCTGCCTCGAATATTTGACAATTTCAGGATTGAAAATTCTAAAGCATCTTCCTTACATTCATACGTTTCTCTGCGATTCTGCACTGTTGAAAATTAAGCTGAAAGGAATGAGGTTTTCCAGTGGTGAGACATAACCCCTCCGAGGGCTTGAGACATCGACCATTGCGAACTCTCCAGTAAAATATAGATAAGTTTGTTTAACGATTGTTTTAGGAGGATAGAGAGGTGTATTCAAGTTGGCGTAAATTATTCCGAGAAAATTTACGGAATAAAGCTTAATTGTAAAACTAGTACACTCTGTGCTACGCACCTTGGTGAAGGTTGAGTCTTATTGTCTGCATTCACCAGATCCTTTTTTCTATACTTTAAACAGAAACGGTCATTCGACTGTGCTATCTGAGTCGCAGTAGCTCAGTCGGCAAAGGCAGCGTTCTCGTAACTGAAAGGTTGCGGGTTCGGGAGTGGAGCCGGCCTAAGATCCTCCGTGTTCGCTAAAGGTGATTGGGGCACGTAAATTATGTTCACGGTCACAAAGTCCTCTAAGTTCTCAAACGATACCTCTGGGGGTGGCAGACCAAAGCCTGGCGGTTTTCAGCTTGGTCCCCTGCTTCTAAATTACGAGGACCCAGCGTGGGTAATGTTACTCGAATCCGTAGTATACCTTAAGCTACACGCACTCCCTGGTTGGTGCTAAATGAGTAACAGGTTCGCCGCCTTGTTAAGGCGTTAGTATATTGTCTGTATCGCCTGCTGCGTTGACAAAAAAAGCAAAAAAAAACTATGCTACCTTATCAAAAGTAATAGTAAAAAATTTATGGTAAGAAATTGCTTTACACATTTTTATTGCACAGTTTTCCCAATGCATGTAAACCTAAAAGTGACGGTCATTAATATACACAAATACGCACACGCACTTATATGCATTTATATGATCCAGAAATAAATGGTAATAACGGAGTATATATTCTCACTCGTATGCCCCCTTTTTAAAGAAAGCATTGTTCGCATCCTGGAAGCGGGCAAATAGATATTTATATCGGGGACGAGTGTCGTCCATCTTAATAAGACTCGAAAGTTCGCTAAACGCGTGCTACCGATGACGAAATCCTTTGACAGGAGCACCTTATATTTCTTCTGTAGAGTACTACAGCATTACGCATTTTATCCTGTCACCGCCAATCCCTCCAAATATGTTCTCCCGTCCTGCGATCGGTGCGTCTCGAATCTTCTCTTTCGGCAGCAATAAATGTCTTGAAGGGGGGTCCGCGAAGACATATTTTCCGACACCGTATTTATCTCCCGACCGTTTCTTTTTTTAGGGCGCGCATACGAAGAGCGGGACGGAATGACATAACAATCGAGTATTCTGCGTAGTGTCGTCTCTGAGGAGTTATAAAATTGGAATTCTTATGTTTTCCAGGGGTTCGTGGCCGCTGTTGGAATGTAGCCCAAGAAAATACTTACTGGTCATTTGTTTCTGGGGTCTGTTTGGCTGACGGAACATTATCAAAATGTACTTCTGTGTTTATATGCATTTCTCATGTCATGTAGAGAATTTTACGGACTGGATGATAACATTTCCGAAAGTATTTGTTAGTTGGGGACCAATCTGAAAAGTCCAGTACAGGCATAGTTTGCTGGGAACGTTACACTCAACTCTTTGTTACACAACGGCTTTAGTCCGGTACCTGCTGCTGTTACCAGTTCCACTGCTGACACTAGTTCCTATTGTTATAAACGGATACTTACAGCTATTAAAACAAAGCACCTACTACTGTCATCTCACTGCTGCAGACTGGTACCTATTGTTATTTAATCTACCTTCTACCATTATCAAGCTGCTCGCACTAGTACCTATTTCTGTACATCGGTAATTTGTTTTATTAACCGAAGTACTTAATAGTATGTCGCATCTTGCAACGGGGTCTGTTCGACCCAGGGGGATGAGCAACAACAACCTACTACTGTTATCTCACTGCTATAGGCATGTACCTCCCACTATTAAACCCTGCAATGTTATCAAAATCCAAAATTGTAATAAAAATTTTGATTATTTTTGTAATTTTCTTGGTAAGACAACGTTCTAAATTGCGTTTTTTACATTGAAAAAAATTGATTTTTTTTTGTCGGTCTTAAAAAAAATTGCATAAAGGGGTTAATTCTACTCTATGGAACTATTATTTCACTGCTTAACAGCGTTATTTAATGCTATTGTCCTTTAATATTAGACTGGTATTTACTGGTGTTAAGCGGAGTACCTTATGTGATATCACTGCTGACGTGAACAACCTGCCAACAGTAGAATTTAAGCTCGCCAACCGAGAAGTCACTTCTTTGCGAATCCAAAGTAGTATATGTTGTGTCATTGCTTTGTAATTCCTTTGAGATAATCCTTTTGAATAATTTTATCTATGTTCAATAATTTCTAGAACAGATGACTGCATAATATTTAGGAACTATCATTTATGACTCAACGTCATAAGTGATTCTGCTTTATGTGAAAACACACAAAAAAGTAGAGGAGATCAATTCTTTTTTAGTTTAATCTTTTAACCATGAAAGATCGGGCATATTACAAAATCTTCTGTGGCGTTTCTTTCTCCACTTTCTGCAACACATGTATTCACTTTCGCAAGCTTCCCATCATACGATGAATTACCATATCTCCTGAAATCGATTCTTTAAAGTCCCGTCAAAACACTCTCTCCCTTTGCTTTTTTTTTTAATATTCTTTTTTCTTTCAGTATCGTGGACGGCCTTTCCTTTCCTCATCGGGACCGGTTTCTCTCTCTCCGTTTTAAAATCGTGTCCAACATCTTTTTCTCGGTCTTCACATCTTGCTGACGGATTTTCGCTCGCTGCCCTTGACATTATTCTTTTTTCCTCCCCCCTCCGGCTTCCCTTTCGCTCCCAGTCTCTCTCTCTCTCGGTCTCTCTGGCAAAATCCGACCGACTCCGTGCACTTGTGCGTGCGTTTCTGCTCCTCCGACGCAAAACCGAATTGTGTCGCGGACCTTTTTCTTTTCTTCTTTTACTTGTGTTGTCGCGTGTCCGCGTTCTGTCGGGCGTGACGGTTGTTCTCTCGCTCTCTCCCGTGTGTGGTCCCTTGAGACAGCTCCCATGGGCACGTGCGCCGGTGGAACGGGGACATGAAGATAGCTGCCAAGATGCGCGCCTGTTTCGTCACTCCCTCGGAAGAGGTGAGAAATTGTTTTGTTTTTAAACGGAATAGCCCGAGTGAATAATTTTAGTGTTTATTATTAGCATTGTTTTCCACTTTTCCCACGCACAAAAACGTTTTTACAGTCGTCTGAAAAGTTCTCGAATTTGAAACTGGATTCAATATTGATGTATTAGGGGGGCAGTCCATCCTACAATGTAAGTAACTGAACTTAGGGTATCATATTTAGGACAAAGCACTGTATTCGACATGTAAGACTTTACAAGCATCTTTGCGAAACAAGCCATCTATGCTTGAAGTCGCTGTTGCGGTTACAATTTCTAAAGGATGCATAACTGCATCCCGTGCACGTTCGGTGCTTGTGTAATTGCTCTTACATTTAAAAAGCGTATCTGGTGTGCATACTCCCCCCCCCCTCAAAAATAATTTGAGATTTTCCTGAATTTTAAAAAATTGTCTGCTTATTTATCATTTTGAGAACACGGGTCGAAAATGAAACTAAATAGAACAGGAGTGGGCAAGTTCTAGCTCGCCAAGAAATTTTGACCGATTCCATAACTCCTTACCAAAATGCGAATATTTTGTATCTGAATGTCATATATGTACATGTACTGACATTCGCTTTGATTATGTATTTCCTCCGAAAATGTTTGTATGATAGGAGACGGTCTGCAGCCTATGTTGTTGTAGTCTTATGCCACTTGGTCAAACTAAGCACGATTGAGCCAGAGCCTACTCGTATTAAGGCATATGGGTGCGCCTTTCGTTTTGACGAGCAACTCAAGGGTGAAAGTACCACTTATGCTCAAGTGGGTCTCGTAATTTTGAAGCAGGGACCAAGCAGAAGACTCCTAGTTTTGGCCTGCCAACCCCAGAGGTATCGATTGAGAAATTGGACATTGTGACCACGAACATATTTTATGGCCTATGTAACAACCCTAAGTGATTTTAGACCTCATGATCAAAACAGTAGATCGTGACGCTCTGAAACAAACCAACCAAACGTCATTAAGAGGTCTCTCAGGGTTGGTTTTCCACTCTCAACTGTGTAGATAAATTTGAGAATGTGGATTTAACTGGAAAATAAAAGATAGGTTCATATGTAATGTTGGCAAAAATTTGTTCCATCGTAAGAAGCTTTTAATAACCGTACGTACTAATGCATATACATAGGCGTAACTTTAGTACCAGAGATAGAACCTGTATGCTGCCAGAGAGATGGTCTGCCAGAGAGATTTCACCAGTAACCCCCTGGTATAATTTGAATATTTCACGTAATCATTTCATATAGGGCTCGTATAGTGTTACGACGTAATCGTATAGCCGGATATTCTTCAGCCGAACGACTGCCAACTGTTAGAGCGCTGACCTTTTTCCGGAGTTCATGGGTTCGAGTCCCACTATGGCATAGATATTCGTAGCCGTTTAGAATCGGCGTTAAACAGTAAGTTCCGGTCCTATTAGCCCTCATGTAGCAAAAGAGTAGACCGTAGCGCTCCACACCCAATCCACTCTTCGATTTTATTTCTTACTGTCGGTCGGTCGAATAAAGACCAAAATAGAGATCGAAGTCCGTGTATTTGACTTCTACGACTGGCGTGTAAGTTCGAATCCAGTTGCTGTAAGACGGAAATTCTGGTCTAATGAACTTTCACGTTTAACCCCCTGAGGACCAACATGTAAACGCTATACGAGTCGACTGTTGTGAAAACCTTTGCCGTTTAATACCAACTAGTTATTAAATCTAGGATTTAAATATTCAAATGAAACGTTCCGATCTCCGATTACGCATACACGATGCTGGTTTCTCAATATTAACCTTATATCTTTGCGTGGAAGCAACGCTGGACTGATAAGAGTGGAATCGATGCGTCGCGTCCACGGGACGTTGGTCGCGAGCGGCTTAAAAAATGAAAAGTATTATTTTAAACCAAACAAAACATAGTCATTACATTCTAGGTTATTCCTAGACTCTATATAATTAATATTATATGTATATTGAATACTTCCTCTTCACTATGATTAAAGATGAATTAAAGTTACTTTTTGGTGAAAGATAGTACCAAAAGGGGAAGGCGATGTCTTCGGTACTGGAGTTGGTGAGTTCGAATTCCACTGCAGGCACGGTTATTCGTAGAAGTTCGGAATCTGTTTTAATTAGTAGCTATCGGTTTCATCAGCCCTTGCGTAACAAAAAAGTAGACCTTAGCGCTCCAAACTAAACCATATCACTGAATGCCTCCCCCCCCCCATACTCCAAAAAGAATTTCTCCGTTCCAAATCCTATAAAAGCTTCTGCAATAAATACCGTATGAGGCAGGTAAAAAAATATCATTTGTTTTTTTGGCTGAGAATTATCTTGCAACAAAAAATAATCGATGATTCAATTTAAGATTATTACATATATATCTACTCTATTATTTAAGCTAAATATAAAAGAAAATTATTTACGTAATGTCGAAGTTCAGTAACAAAACGTATGAAAATAATGCAGATAATATTTAAATAATTTAAAATAAGAAATGATTAAACGATATGGTTAAAGGAATGATATGTCCTAATGCAAGAAAAATGTTATTTTTTACCTATTTATTATGTGACGAATTGATAAATTTAACAGACTGCTCTTAAAATGAGGCTTGATATAATGGTATTAATCACTCGAAAATGGGGTAAGGGGTGGATTTCGAATGTTGTTAACCCTAACTCATCAAGAATCCAATATGGATGCCTCTATCCATTCCAGGTACAACCGCTTCATAAATTCGAGGACAGATGGACAGATAACTTAGGTTATTATTATATAGGGGATTGGGTGTTTGAAACTTATAGTACATTTACTGAGCTTCTTTGCAAACAATTCCCTATGGTATGAATGAAATATTCTTGGCAAGTATCCAATACTGAGACTAAAAAACAGGGTTAAACTTTACTATTAAATGTTTAATAACAACGAGTAATATCTTAGAATTTTTTTAGCCAGAATTTCGGAATTTCTCTATATAATGGACGTGCATAGCAAGGGGTGAATGTACTTTCTTTCCTATACTGGTGGAAAGTGTTGTCTAATGAGTAGCGAGGTCATATCTGTGTTAAGATAGAATGGAAACAAAAAATTAAATTCGCAGTCATTAAAACTACCCTTTTTTTTTAATCCCACTGAGGCATGGATGTTCGTAGCCGTTCGGAATCGGCGTTAAACTGTAGGTCCCGGTCTCATTAGCCCTCGTGTTGCAAAAAGTAGACCGTAGCACTCCAAACCAAACCAAAACCTACCTTTTATTTTGAAAATCGGAGCATTAAACTGATTGGCCAGGGGTGTCCAAATGGTGATTTGTCAGTAAAATTTTGAGAATTGCAGAATTAATGAAATTATAGTTGAAACGAATATAGCATTTATTACAATAAATCTCCTATATAATAATAGCCTAACTTATATGTCCGTCTGTCCTTAATTTATGAAGCGATAGGACCTGGAATGGATAGAGGCATCCATATTGGATTCTTGATGAGTTAGGGTTAGCAAAATTCAAAGCGAGTTCCAAAACGTTCGAAATCTACCCCTTCCCCTCTTTTCGAGCCGAACGCTGGCCGATTGGTTAGGGTGCTGATCGTCGGTACCGGAGTTCGTGGGTTCGAATCCCACTATGGCATGGATGTTCGTAGCCGTTCGGAATCGGCTTTAAGCAGTAGGTCCCGGTCTCATTAGCCCCCGTGTGCAAAACAGCAGGCCGTAGCTCTCCAAACCAAACCAAACCTCCCTTTTTGATCGTTTAATGCCTTCATTTCAAGACCTATTTTCCCCGGTTAAGAGCAGGTGATGGTTAAATTCATCAATTTATCACATTATAAGTAGATGAAAATAACATTTTTTCTAGTATTATGACGTCATTCCTTTAACCATTTCATTTAATCATTTCTTATTTTAAATAATTTAAATATCGTCTGCATTATTTCCATACGTTTTATCACTGAACTTAGATATAACGTAAATATTTTTTTTTATCTTCCGCTTAAATAATAGACTAGCAACATATGTGATAATTTTAAATTTAATCATTGATTAAATTTTGTTCCAATGATAATTTAATCACCAGTGTTAACAACAAATTCTTTTCATAAAAGTCTATGAGTCTATTTCACGGACTAATAAATATCTAGCGTTTAAGTTATATTTATTTGGAAATTTAAAAGTTTGTTCGATTGTATATTTGTTCTTGTGTATACGAAACCACACGGTTTGCAATCGATTCTATAAAGTTTGAACATCATTCATATATACCGCCAAATAATCACTGTCAACATTAAAACCTCTGTCCATCCTATCACGTAATATGACGAGATAAATTAGAGTTGGCAACTAACATACGGTCAGTAAAGATAAACAAATTATGGAGCGTGTACCAGATAATTCTCATCGAAAAACAAGACATTTTTATACCTGCCTCATAATGTACTTTACAAATATGGAGAATTAAAAAATTTAATGATCCCGTCATATGACGGGCTATATGCTAGTATTACTAGATTAGTATATGTCTTATTATTTAAATGTTTATGCACATTTATAAATTTTTAAGTGTTCTATTATTAATTTATGAATAATAATTGTTGTATTATATTCAACTGTCACTTCAATTAATACATATATACATAATATACACATACGTACATTGTGGCCTGCTGCCATAAAATGTGGCCCACGGAGCTTTTTGGGCTTGCTATAGACTTTTGTTCCATTAAGAAGCTAATATGTTACGGGTGCAAGATGATTTTGGGGTTAATGTGGAGCGTTTCAGTCTTGTAGACGCTTGAAATATTTGTTTTGGGGAGAATGAACAAGTTAAGTCTTATTGACCAAATTACCTCTCGCTTAGGAGGTCTTCATATGAGAGAGAGGTAGGGAATCAGGAAAAGAACCCATCTCATTAGGATGATCAAAATTTACAGGATTCTTTATCTTAATTTTACGAATGTCTAACATCCTTCAAGCCGAAAGACGGACGATTGGTTAGGGTGCTGGCCTTCGGTACCGGAGTTCGTGGGTTCGAATCCCACTGTGGCATGGATATTCGTAGCTGTTCGGAATCTGCTTTAAGCTGTAGGTCCCGGTCTCATTAGCCCTCGTGTTGCAAAAAGTAGATCGTAGCACTTCAAACAAAACCAAACATCCATCAAATTAGGTAGACCGTAAATTGTGAAGTTTTAAACTACCCTCATTAAAAATGGGCTTTAGGGTTCAACACAGCTAATATACTTTAGTCTAAATATCTTAAATCAATACCAGATGTATGCAAATTCATCGTCTTTGCATAATAAGTCAAACTCATAAATTCTTTTGAGTAATGTTATATATGATAGAAATCCGCTTTATAAAAAATCTCCCATTTTTTTTCTAGAGCATTTTCACATGTGTCAACCTTTTGGCTAGTTTAATGTGATCTTTCCTTTCACTGTAAACCATGTGACATAAGAAATTTGCGTTTTTTAAAAAATGGTGTGTTGACAGCCATTTGATCATTTAAATACCCTTCTCGTGTGTCGCTGAACCAACACGTGTTGCATGGTGTTAATTACGCGAAGCAAAAGTACTTGGCTGGAAATAGCTCGTGTCTAAAATTTATTTCGTGCCTCTGGTTAAAGCCATTAAGTTATCCCCCGAAATACATTTTTAATGCTTCGTGTACATTTTTAGAAAATTTATTTTATCTCATGAAATAACATCTCGCTCTAGTATCCGTCGAATTATACTGGTTTAATGCGGTTATATTGCCAGGCAAGTACAATAGTTTTATTATTTTAAATAAAGCCTGTGATTATAGTAAATATATGAAAGATGAGTCAATATCCTTAAAGAGTCAATACTGTTAAATCTTCTAATTTTTTATTTAAAATTTTTTTTATAAAAAACAGTATCCGTATAAGGGGTAATCTTCGGAGCACCTGGCCCGGTTGGCATATGTCCAGTAATCAAGATAGAATATTTAACAAGGGAGCGGTTCATAATGAATATACTGTTTATCAAG
>CM063501.1:100094685-100127185 GCA_032207245.1 Pardosa pseudoannulata | reverse complement strand
TATTGCAAAAAGTAGACCGTAGCGCTCCAAACCAAACCAAACCTTTTAAATTCACTGCCACCATGCAAAAGACCGAAAACTTATCAGTCCCTTTGGGGAACACGTGTCGCCCGAAGAAACGCCGGGTTAAGGGGTCAGTGGGGAGTCCAAATATAGGGAACTTCCAAATATAGGGAAGGGTGCACAGCTGCGAAAAATAGGTCATGTATCCAAATTCCGTTAAGTTAATATGTTAATACATTATTTCCCTGTGTAAAAAGTTCCTTAGGTTGCTACCATATTGCGGTCAAGATATGTCACAGGTGATTTCCGCATAATGTCAGGATGAAGGAATTTATGATACCAAATTCGTATATCTAGTGACTTCTTTCTGACGTCATTATGATGCGAAAGTCGCCTGTGACATATCTCGACCGCAATGTGGTAGCAACCTTATTCTCTAACAACTTCATTTAAACACTATGACTTCAAATCCACGTTTTCGTGAATTATTACTCCCAAATTTCACTGACATAGGCAACATTTATCAGACTTTTCTATTAATTCTCAAATTTGTACTGAATGTATTTGATATTACATTTTTTTCCGTTTTATGTTGTAGAAAAGCGTTTGGGATTCATCTGTATTCGGACTGCTTAATTGTATCTCGTGTCAATCTCAAATTATATTATGGTTTATATTGAAAGCCATTCCAGTATCTTGCCATTCCAGTTGACACTAATTGGGTGTGCGTTTTGTCGCATATTTCAGAGTTTGTTTGTTCTCTAATAAATGTTGTAGGTTTAGTTCCCTTGTTACCATATGCAATGTCGTGGTTTTGGCGATACTTTGAAATCTTGCTTGGTATTTCGTCTTACATGGTATACAATGCCTTTTGGAGTTTGATTTTTGAGTCATTTATTTCGGTTAATTAGGTTCAATGGCAACGGTATATCACTTTTAATTTGATTTCGTTTGGTTTGAGAATTTTAATTTATGAAACATTTATTTGGACTTGACTAAAAACCTGGATCGCCAACATGGCGATAATGGTTTAAGTATGGTCGCCTAACATTTTCGCCTGATCTCACCGTGTCCAAACAATCTGTACCTATATTATAATTTATATGATATTTGCATCCCACTCTCCTTGTGTAACTCTTTCTTATATATTAAAAGCTCGGAATGCTTAAAAATATTAGATATAATAAACCATTAATGGTTTATTATATCTAATACTATGGCTGATTGTTTATAATTTGGAGCTGTTGTCTTTGTAAACTGTTAAGGGATTAATTGCCCATAAATATAAATGTTCGGTTTCCAAGTCGTTTCGTTTAAGTAAGAGGCACACTGTGCATTAAAGTCTCCATAAAAAGCAAGAAATATAATGTTTGGATAGATTACCTTTGTGTTTTAGTAACCATCGCCAATAATTTTCCCAAATTTGCCAAAGGAAACCCTATTCTTAAGCAGTACCCATTACTTGTATTTGTTAAAAACTTGGATAGAGATGAAAATTAACTAGTCCAATAATACTCTCTATGTGTATTTGAGTATAAGTGTTCATACAATAGCACATTATTTATTTATAAACAACCTTTCGTTAATATTATCGCATTATTTCAGTGTAAAAAAACGATCCTCGTTCTGCCCTAACTTTATTTAAATACTGTGACAACAAGACTATGTTTTCTTGAACTACTACTCCCAAATCGCTGAGACATGTGTAAAGTTAATCAGACTTTCCAGTTAATAGATAATTTTGCATTACATATATCTGATGTCTAGTTTCATCATTTTATGTTATAGAAGAGAGCCTGGAATCCATCTGCATCGGACTATTTAATTGCACTTCGTGTCAGCTTCCTTTTATATTTATTCAAAGCCGCTTCCGACAGAATCTCGCTGTCCCAGTTGACACTAATTGGGTGTGCGTTTTGTCTCAGAGTCCTCTTGTTTTCGGACATCTGTTAGATTCGTCGTCACTTTCCCCTAGCCGTATGCAAATCGTGATTTTGTTGAACAATAGCTTTCTCCTTATGAAATCGTCATTGCGTCTTCTACAAGGCTCTGATGTAATGCTTTTGGGGTTTATTGTTCCGGTTTACTCGTTTTGGTGGCTCCTCATCATCAGAAAGAAAATGTCTTGACGTTTTTGGACGATTTGGGGCAAAATTCAAACCAAATGTGTATCTCTTGTATCTCACCATCCGTCCGCAAGTTTCGGTATGAGTTGGAGCGCTATGGTCTACTTTTGCAATACGATGGCTAATGAGACCGGAACCTACTGCTTAAAGCCTATTCCAAACGTCTACAGACATCCATGCCCCACTGGAACTTTAACCAATTGTTCATTGTTTGTCCGTGTATCTGGATGTCTTTTTGACAAGTGCGAGATCGAAATCAAAAGCAAGCAAACCTCCCTTCTGAGGATAATTGATCAAAATTGAGAACTGCTATCGAGACATCACGATATCATTACATGACTTCCGAATTTTGTTCGAAAATTTTACTTAAGGATAAAAATATTTTCAATTTATCAACTGTTCAATCTGCCAATTAAATACAACTTCAAAATGTTCAACTACTTTTAAGTAATAATATAAAAAATATTAAAGGATAATATAAAAATTAATGCGTAAGGAACATTTTTAGAATAACCAAATATTTAAAAAAAACTAAATATTTTTTAAAAAGTTACTCTATTTTCAAAAATTTTTAAATAGCATTTATTTAGTTACGACCAAATGGTACGGTATTGTTGTTCGATTCAAACAATATCCTACCATATAGCGAGTTTTAAAACCCACTGCTGTTGATCGAAACCCGATGATCGAAATTAGCTTTTTAAGCAGTAGATCCCGATCTCATTAGCCCTCAAGTAGCAGAAAAGTAGATCATAGCGCTCCAAAACAAATCAAATTAATTATATGTATGTGTTCAAAGTTTCACAACTTTTAAAGGTTAGGTTTCCTGAAACTTTGTAACGCCCATATGGAAACAGTTTCTCAAAATAAATTACTCGTTCGTCTTCAAAATTTTACATGTTGGCAGAGAGAATTCATTGGAGAAATTTTTATTCTCTCTTGCCCAACAGCCTTAATTTGAAGTGTGAGGTCGTGCATAACCGTAACATCAGCGAATTTGTCCCGGACTCGGTGCCCCCTTCATCCTCTCAAATTATGAATTAATTGTACCTGATAAAATCTCCAAGGTTATTGCATGAGTAAACATGAAAGGTTTTTCCCCCTCTCCTAATATCCTTTGAAAATCTTCAAGTTGCCGCTCGTATTGTTTGGCGGTACCTCTTGCAAAATCTCTATGTAGTAACCGATTTAAACCTGATTAATGCCTACCGTTCCTATTCCAAGACAGTTAAAAAAATTTCAGAATTTTTATGATTTCAAAGGTTATTATTTTTCTCTTTTAATGAAGGTGGAAAGAAGTTTAATTGTCCAATCCTCTGATGTTATTTGAATTTTTTCATTTCGATTGGCATTTTAGGATTTTTCAAGCCTTGTGTAGGAATTTACTCTTCCAGCAGGTACATGAAATAAAATTATGACTAATATTTGTACCTTTTTATGACGGTTCGTAGATTTATGTATTGATATATAATTTTAATTGTAATCCGCTTCCATTCAACCAACACTTAAAGTAGTTAAATACAACTTAGGACTGTTATTCCAAAATTACGAATGCCTGGTTTCGAATCTTGCTGCTGCTATGAATGGTTTGGTTTGGTTCGGAGTTTTACGGTCTATTTTTTTTTGCAACAGGAGGGCAAATGAGACCAGGACCTACAGTTTAAAGTCGATTCCGAACAGCTACGAACATCCATGCCACAGTGGCATTCGAACCCACGAACTCATGTACTGAAGGCCAGCACCTCAATCAATCGGCCAATGTTTGGCGCTGCTATGAATGCCCGTAGCTATTCGGAATTTACTTTAAATAGTAGGTCCCAATCTAATTAGCCTGTGCGTAGCAGATGGATAGAACGTGTCAAACTAAGCCAAACCTAAAGTTTATATGTACATATGTATGAAATATGCATGTATATGCTTATATGTGTAGATAGAATGTATATCACTCTCTCTCGCCCTATATATATATATATATATATATATATATATATATATATATATATATATATATATAGTGTGTGTGTGTATGTACGTACATATGTGTATATACATACACATGTCGTGTGTGTGTAATATGTATGCATGAGGGGTTTACAACCTGATTGAACAAAGTCAATTTTTTTCGTTTACAAAATGAAATCGTCTGTCATTGTTAATAGCCTGTTATTTCATATGTGTACATATGATAGAAAATAATATAGTTACTAAACATTTCCTAAAATTAAGTTTCCAGGAATTAATAATGAGATTTAAACTTTAATTCTTTACTTTAATTTCTGATTTTTCCAAATTGACTTGTTCTTTGATTGTGAGCCGAACGATGGCCGAATGGTTAGGGTGCTGGCCTTCGGAACCGGAGTTCATAGGTTCGAATCCCACTACGGCATGGATGTTCGTAGCCGTTCGGAATCGGCTTTAAGCAGTAGGTCCCGGTCTCATTAGCCCTCGTGTTGCAAAAAGTAGACCGTAGCGCTCCAAAACCAAACCAAACCAAAACTTTGATTGTGAAGCCCTCTTACCCGCACGTAAGTGCACAAATACATTTGGTATACTACATGTAGGCACAAATTTGCAGTTCAGCTTTTCTGCTTATCTTCCTTGCTAATCTTTGAGAAATACACTTTTTCCTTATTTAGACTGAGTCATATTTGATAACTGCTAAGCATCTTTCTCTGGTATGTTCTAACCGCATGACGTCACTCATGTAAGACTTATGCACGTGACCTAGATATGTATCAAGGCAAAACTTTAAAATTGGAATAAGCTTGTAACATTTCAGAAACAGTATTGTCTAAAACAATGTACTATACAATGTAACCTCGCAAGTCGAGCGGCACCATCTTGATTTTCTCAGAATGTATGAAATTTTGTAAACAGCTTGCAACGGAATTTCGTTATAATACCGCAGACCTTTCCAGGCAACTTATTTCAGTATTCCGTCAGTAAATTTTTCAATGAAAATTTTACCTTTGATTTTTTATCGTTGTTTTTGAGCCATATATTCTAATTTTTTTCCTTTTTTTCAGTTAAGAGATATCCAAATATAGTCATATTTTTTAAAATTTTTATCAATTTTATTTCATGTTTCGGCAAGAAGTTTGATTTGCTTGATATCCAAATAAACCAAAACTTTTGATCACGTCTGATCGCTACTCCCCATTCACTAATTCATTAATAATATCCGACTTTCTCATCCTCTATATAATAATAGCCTAAGTTATCTGTCCTCGAATTTATGAAGAGGTTGCACCTGGAATGGATAGAGGCATCCATATGGAATTTTTGATGAGTTAGGGTTAGCAACGTTCAAAATCCACTCCTCCCCCCCTTTCTAGCATTTAATGCCATTATTTCAAGCCCTATTTTTCCAGGTTAAGAGCAGGCGATTAAATTTATCAATTTTTCGCATAATAAATAGGTAAAACTAACATTTTTTTTCTAGCATTATAACATCATTTTTTTAACCATCTCATTTAATCATTTATTTTAAATTATTTAAATATCGTCTGCATTATTTTCATACGTTTTATCACTGACTTGATAACTGAGATATTAAGTAAATAATTTTCTTTTATATTTGGCTTAAATAATAGATTAGGTACATATGCGATAATTTTAAATTTAATCATCGATTATTTTTTGTTGCAATGAAAATGTTATCCCCGGTATTAACAACAAATTCTATCTACCTCCAGGGTGTAGTGGAAATGATAGTTTCATTCCTTTACTTTCATTAATTACTGTGGCAAGAAAAATCGAGAAGAACTTAACAATAAACTCTGAATTATCTTTCTAAACGTTATTCTAAACTGCATTCGCAATACCGGGAGCCTTTAGAGGGGCATGAAGATAAACAAATTTTTGAGCGTGTACCAGATAATGTTTAGCCAAAAAACAAACCAAATTTTTATTTGCCTCATACGGTACTTTGAAATTCTAGAAAATTGAAAATTTACTGATCCTGTCATATGACGGGCTATATGCTAGTTTTATAGAATGTAATTATACAGAACAGCTTCATGAATATATTGAGGGGAAAAACTGTACTAAGCTTATGCTATCACTCAGCATACCAACACTTAATACTGTTGTCAAAATTTTTATGTTAATTGTGCAAACCGTCGATAGATGGCAATGATCAGTGTGGTCATGTGGCCTACACGCATAAAAGCGCCTCCACACTATGGTCCACTGCAAGCCATCACCACCGTGTGGAGGGGATTTGGCTTTTCGTGGTCGCTGACGTCAGACAATAAAATAGCTTTGGCGGACGATGGCTTCGGAGGCGGTTTTTCTCCAAAGATCAAAGGCAGCCAGATGCGCAACTAAAGTGCGCAGTAGACCCTATGGACGAATCAATGAGCTCAGATCCTTCAATGGCCCAGCGTGTGGATGCGACCCGTAAACCATCGTTCTAGGTCACCATCAGGAAGTGGTGAACAACTGGCCATAGTGTGGATGCTACATAACGATGGATGACGTTGATGAGAATGGAAGCTGCCCAACGTTCGTGGTAAGACGAAACGTTAAAGTATTCTAAATGTTTTCTTTTCTGTTCGTTAAAAAGGTTTTTGTGTGTGCCTGATGTGTGATCATCTAAAGAGAAGAAAGTCTACAGTACATACCTATTTCTCTTATTTCTTTTTATTTATTTTATTCACTTAATACTTGCTTATTTCTTTTACTTCTATTTTAGTTCATTACCCATCGCATTTTTTACGTATAATTACCGGTCATTTGACCGGTTATTGTGTGCTTAGTGTTAACAGGCGGTATAGAAAAAATATACGTCAAATTCTGGAATATTGCGCTGAACAGTATAAATCTGTCCAATAATGTATTTTAATTTTGATAACACTATTTGCATTAACTTATCTTAGTTCAGTTTTGAATAAGAAGATTCCATCTTAAGAATGTTTTTAAAAATTGCAGGTTTATCGATTCACACTTGGATGACTTTTTAACCTATTACCCGTGGAGTTTATTTTTAAAAGTCCCTTATGCTGTGCATGATCAAAATCAAATGACTTTTATACACTTCAACCTCAATACAAATGGTAGCATAATAAATTTTGCAAAAAAAAAATCAAGTAAAGCAATGAAAATTTTATTTTTATTAAATAAAAAATTAACAGTTGATTGTTAAAAAAGGTATTGTTAATGAAAATTTAAAAAAAAAATTGGAATAAAATATAAAAATTCATAAGCATGAAATATTAAAGTCAATTTTTTAAGAAATTCAAATAATATAAGTATGGTATTTTTCAAAACAAGGTACCACACAAAGTGGTATTTTACAAATCGAGCACCAGTAAATAACAGAGAATGTCTGATGCATTAGGGAAAACTAAATAATTTTGTAAAAAGCAATCTATTGTACAGGAAAATTCTATACCAGATAAAATAATTTCAATACCAGAAAATTAAACCTTTTTAAAAAATATTTACAGCAAATTTACTAATATTATAAAGAAAGCATAGCACTAATGACATTTGTATTAAATATTATTAAAATTTTAAATTTTTATATCGAATGTTAATTTTTTATGTTACTCGAAATCGATCTTACGAAAATGGAGCAGTCGAACGCAGTTAACTGGTTAAAAGCAGTGTGTAACAGCTACAAACCTGATCTAGATGATCTAATTGAAAGAAATAGCATGAATTGGTTGCTTTAGCACATTAACTGAAAGGTTTCCCTATTTAACGTATTGTTATATTTTATTTACACTATAGCCAAAACACGTTATTCTTTGTTGTTACTGATGCCACCTACTCGAGCCAAACTTTTATATCTCATGTACTACTCGAGAACTAATAGATTTAAGACGAAGGGTTTCGCATTTCGATTTGAAAAATCACCATTATGATGAAAGAGGGGCTTTTTGCTCGGTTGGGAACATTGATCAACTTGATGCTCTTGCGTCCGAATAGTTTACCTTTTGGAGAATTTTATACCTTTTGTGTTGTTCTTGGATCATTTCGTATTAACATATTGTATGCGGGACACGTACTAGTTCGCTTTCTGATGATTGATATTTGATCACGGATCACGTACTAGTACGGGTTAGTGTAACATCATGATTTGTTTGTGGTACAAAAATAACGGTATATACATGAAAACGAAGCCGAATGTTCTTGTCTACTACACAGATTCTGAAAAAATTTAGACAAATAAAAACTAGTTTTGACATCAGTCGATGTGGTACCACAGAATGGGAAGGCTGATTAAAAAATCATTTTAAATATTAAATTAACTTTTCACTATTCTTGCGAAAATGATATTATATATATATTATATATTATACATATATTTGTATATATATATATATATATATATATATATATATATATATATATATATATATATGTATATATATATGTATATATGTATATATATATATATATATATGTATATATGTATATATATATATATATATGTATATATGTATATATATGTATATATATATATATATATATGTATATATGTATATATATATATATGTATATATATATATATGTATATATGTATATATATATATATATATATATATATGTATATATGTATATATATATATATATATGTATATATATATATATATGTATATGTATATATATTTCAATATAAAATACGAAAAGTTGGTTAAAAAATTAAATAATTTTCGATCTATTGAGATTTAACTGAATAACTAAATTTAAGAGTAAAACGCCCGCTCCCGGTATAATTCCGCTGCGAAATGTACCCGCACACAATGTGTTAAGAGTCTCTTGATTCTTAGATTTCACCATCAACCTTTAACCTCTTGTCTGTGGAACATATTTAAAAAAAATGTGCTAAAATTTTTTTAAACATTTTGTTTTTTTTATTATTATCAAAATGGTAGAAATAGAATATATTTTTAAAATAAGCAAAAAATGTAGGTTTATTTCAGGTAGGCTCCTTTGCGTTCGTTCGTCAAGGGCAAGGGATTAAACATTTGTGGAATTTGCTTTCATTTTTAAGCCAAATCGTATCTCTTCAGAATTCCCCAGGTGAATTCATAAATGATTATAATAAGCTCACAGTGAGTACAGGAATCAAGCAGAAGACTCCCAGTCTTGGTCTGCCACCCCTAGTGGTATCATTTGAGTTTTTAGGTTTTGCAACAACGAATCTATTTTACGTTCCCTAACCTACATTAGTGAAACAACGGTCATTGGTAGGGTCAAACTCGCAACCCTCTTATGAGATTGATGCCTTTGCTTAATGAGCTATTGCGACTCAACACTATATTCAAAACCCCAATGGTGTTCACGAAAAAAACATTTGAGTGCTTCTAATCTATAAAACGCTTTGTAGCAAAAATTTCTGGAATGTTTCATCAATTGTAAAACTTTCTTGAGCCTGTTCTCAAAAATCAATCAAGAATGTTTTTGTCTTGTATTTCGACTGTATTTACACAAACGATTGCTTTGCATGCAGGATTTTAATGTATCTAATTATTGCTTTGGTGGGAACTGCAGAATTTAATTGGTTTTTCGTGCGAGTGTTTACGAAGCGTATGACAGTTGCTTCTAAAGAACATAAAGTTCAGCTCTTGCTGCGTAACTACAAATGAGTTTTGAAGAGAAAGAAATTCTTGAATGTACGTTGAGGTAATGTAATTAAAAATAATCCTATGTAAAGGGTTTCAAAAATATGTTTCCGAACTTATTTGTGTTCTTTCTTTCTCGTGCTACTTCGATTAATTAAAGCCATGTTATTTCTCGGTTTGTTAGTTAAGTCTTTTTTAGTGGAATATTTAAACGAAGCTTTGATATTGTGATTTGCACTTGGATGACTTATTAAGAGTTGCGTGTAGCAACTAAAACGCTATCTTAGTGACCAAACTAAAAGGAAACTTCATAAAAGCTTTGTCACACGTTAACATGTACATGTTGAAAAACAACAGGTTTAGTTTGGGATTCTTTGAAGGATGAGGAATGGGTAGATTTCTACTGTGATAGCGAAATATTTTCAAGCCATTTAATTTGATTTAGGATCAAGTATGATAAGACCTTTTGACCAGCTGCAAATTGCTTGCTATTCACAAGAAATAATCTCCTTCTTCATCGGAAAAAGAATCATAAACTGAATCTGTTGCTTTTAACCCATTGTCTGTGGAATATATTTGAGAAAAACGTGCCAAAAAATGGAAATATTTTTTCTTTAGTTTTGTTAGTTAGTATTATCAAACTGTTAGAAGTATATTATTTTTAAAAAATTTAAACGAAATAACTACTACATTCAATACTTTCACATATATGAGAAATGTTAATGGATTACAGTAATTTATGCTGAAATTAAAGGAGAATAAATCAAATAACATAATTTTCAAGATAAATGTAACAAACTGATACAACAATATTATTTTTTTTATTAGGGTTGGAACTTTAATGATGGCAGCTATTTATTTACATGGAATACAAAAGTAATTCATGTCACCATGATTTACAGTCCTTCAACATAGTCGCACGCATTGTGCATAACTAACTAGTTTTCAACGATGTGGAAGTCGCTGAACACCTGTAGCTGCCTCTGTTCTGTTAATAGTTCGAATGGATCGGTCCATTGACACAAAAATCTCTGGAAACAGTTCTGAAGCAAATGATAGGAAATGGTTCCTTCATCTTAGGAATTAAGACAAAGTCAAAGAGCTTAGACCTGGAGAGTAAGGTGGATGGTAAAGCCCTAGATGACACTGTCCTGTTGTACGACTTCTGGCACATTGAATTTTCATCCAACTTCGTTGTTCTTGTTTTGAAAACATCCTGACAACACTTTAGACAGCAAGATAATACAAGCATCAGTTCTTTGCGTCACTGCGCATGTGTATGACGTAGTAAAGGACGTTTCTTTTTGCCGAGAAGGTAGGTATGTAGATCACGTGTGGTATACGCGACATTCTGTGGTTTTGTTGCGTAGCGTTTTTACAGCAATGTTGCCACTATTAAAGTTCCAACCCTTGTATATCAACTGTCATGAATTCCATGCCCCTCCGATTCCTTTGAATTTCACAAATCCTTTACAGTATTCGACAAATAGCGTGAAACTGCTGAAAATTTCGCGGGAAAGTATCGTTATTGTGGCTGCTGGTCAAAAGAGAACCAGAAAGGGTCGGTCATTGTCAGGACCTGTGGGAATTTATTCCCCTGAAAAGGCAGGAGTTCCAGACCCAGAGGAGTTTCGGATTTTTATGTCCCTACATACATCTGTGGGGAATGCTGGCTATCATTGCGGAGTCCGGTCCCCTGACCATTCCCCTGCTCTCAGCCCTTTTTCTCTCCCCTCCTCTTTTTGAGAGGGATCTTTCCAGAACCAAGCAGTGGGTTGTGGGGGCTTGAGGGTGGAGAAGGTTGTTTCTCTCTCCCAAACGATGTTGTTTTATATCATGTATATATTGTAGATAGTCGAGATAATAAAGTCTAGGACTTTAAGCGATTGTTTTTACTAAGCCCCCACAAACACAGAGGTGTATGTATGTTGCAACGTTACAGTATCATATTGGGGAAAATAAGTTCATTGGTAAACGATTCCTTCCCACAATGATGGGTTTTGGTGGAAAAAAAAGATAGCCAAGACACAAATAAGGAAAATCCCATGGGGAAAAAGAAATCAAAATGTCGGTATACAAGGTAGCGACAACCAAAACGGAGACTGCAAAATACCTGGGGACGAGGACAGTAACGAAGTGCATTAATGAAATAATGTGAAAACGAGATGTAGCATTTAGAATAAGTATTAAAATTGGGATTTCATGTAAATTGTATGGTAATTTTAATCTAAAGTCATGGAGTAAAGGGCACTGATAGATATAATGAACCGAATCATCTGTAGAACAGCCATACCCACAGGACACAATTTTCCTCAAGCGCAAGTAATAATTTACCCTGATTGTTGACGAGCTGACACAGAATATGATTAGAAAGATTACGGTTAAGTTTAACTGAAGGGGTGATATCATAAGTAAACCTACTGACATCGGCAGTGCCTCAACGGGAGTGCCGAGAAGAAATAAGAGAATTATAAACAGATTTTCGAATACGAAGAGGAGATGACAAAATATGAAAATCAACATCTATAAAGCAATTGGCTAATTTTTCGAATGAATCTGCCAACTCGTTACCCAAAGTCCCAACATGAGCCTTGATCCAGCATAAAAAAGGACCCAAAACCGAATTTTGAAAAAAAAAAGGTCCGAAATCCTGGCGTGCATATCTCCTACAACATTATTGTATCGAGGAAAATTCGAAATGGTTGTTAGTGCACTCACAGAATCGGAAATAACGGTAAAGCAAGAAATGTCAAAAGTAATAACCCAATTTAAAGTTTGCTTAATCGCAAAGAGTTCAGCTTCAAAAACTGAGGCACTGCCATTGGGTCTAAAACTTTTAGAATAGAAATTGTTAACTAAATTGTCAAACCCAACAAAAGCGGAACCAACATAATTCATCCTTTATCCATAGATGGAAAATGGTAAATTACATATCTCGCGTTGGACGACCTCAGTTAGGTTTCACGGAATTGAAAAATCGATTTTTCTCTTGCCCAAACTGAGGTCGGGCATTCCAAAATAGGCGTTTTTGTGTTGTCCGAAATGAGTTCGGGCTTCACAGGCAAGGGATTTATAAAATTTTCTGACTTGCTTCAAGTTGTATTGTTAACTAATAAGTTCTCCTTTAAATATATTGCGATATTCCAAACAGGATCTTCAAAATGTTTTTCTCGGGAAAAAAAAAACACTGGAGTACCTCTGATTTATAATCCCACTAATTCCAGAAATAACTTCCATAATATTTCATTGTTAGTTGTCAGTCATTCATCTTCCAGTTTGCAAACTAATTAAACTGCTTTTATGTTATGTTTTCTTGTATTTCGACTGTACATTCACAAACGTTAGCTTTGCATGAGGGATTTTTGAGTACGTACTTACTCGGAACTGCAGAATTTGTTTTTCGTGCGATTTTTAGGAAGCGTATTACAGTTACTACTAAAAAAAGAACTGAAATTCAGCTGTTGCTTCATAACTAAAAGTGAATTTCGAGGAAAAATATTCTCGCAAATGTAAGTTGAGAGTAATGTATTTAAAAAGAATTGTACTTAAATGGTCTCAAAAACTTGTTCCAAACTTATTCGTGATACTTTTTTCACTTGTTTGGATTAATTAAAGCGATGTTAGTTCTTTATTTATTTTAATCTCTTGTCAGTTGTCAATCATTCATTTGCTTTTTTCGCGGAGGAATAAAACAGGATTTATTTGTTCTTGTATTTGGACTGTAGCTACACAAACGATTGCTTTGCATGCAGGATTGCGTATTTATAATTACTGGGAACTGCAGAATTTAATTGTTTTTTCATGTGACTTTTCAGGAACCATATGATAGTTGCTGCTAAAAAAAAGGAATATAACAATTAAACCTTGATTTTTTTTTAAATTCCCACTTGGATGACTGTTTTTTACTTTTAGCAATTACAAACCTGTCTTGATGAGCTATTTAAAAATACGTTAGAAAATTGCTGCTATAGCACATATTGTTAACCCTTAATTTGACAAGATATTTTTTCAAATATTTTTTAATTTCTGTTATTTTTCGATGTTTGTATAGACATTAGAATCTCTGTAAAATAAACAAAAAAAATATATCTTTCCATTTTTGAGATAATTAATGTCAACTGTGGTGAATACTGACAATTATGTTATATAGTAGTTATATACATCTCCGGTGTAGCGGCCAGATTTGGCCAAATTAAGGGTTAAATAAAAGATTCCCTATTGAATTTGTGTTATATTTTATTTACGACGCAGCTCAAACGCAATGTTCAAAAGGCAAATGTGGTTCTCGAACAGAAAAATCAAATTTCCTCTGACCTATAATGAATACTAACCCCAGGAAATTCTTCTAGAATGTTTCGCAGTCAGTTGTCAATCATTTATATGCTTGTACAAACGAACTAGGCAGAGTTTGTTTTCTTGTATTTTGACTATACATGCACAAACGGTTGCTTTGCTTACGGATTTTTGTGTATCTAATTAATACGAATTATAAAATTTTTTTTCGTGTGATTTTCTAGAAAGCATTTGACAGTTGATGCTGAAAAGTTAGAGTTAAGCTATTGCTTTTTCATTAACACGTTGACTGCCACAGGGGTCACCGGTGACTAGCACTCGACTTGGCTAAAGCGCCGTGGGGGCGACCGGTGACGCAGCAAATAATAAAAGTACATAACATGTTGACTGTCATGGGGGTTACCTGTGACCCCCCCACCATGAAAACTGCTTCAAGTATGATTTTATAACTTAATTTATCTGCTGCAAATAATATTTCAGAAGTATGAAAAGTTCATGTCGGCGCCTTGGGCAAACCATTGAATATGCGTCTGGCAGTCAACGTGTTAAAAATCAATTTCGATAAAAAACAAATTCGCTAATTTAAGTTTAGATAATGTATTGAAAAAGAATTTAAGGAAGTGTTTTCGAAACTTGTATCCAACTTATTCGTTTTTCTTCTTCGATTTATTAGAGATATGTTATTTCTTGATTTGTGTATCTTCGAGTTGAATATTCCAAATAAACATTGCTATTGTCATTCATATTCGGATGACATTTTAAGAATTGCGTTTAGCGAATACAAAATTCTCGATGAGCTTATTAAAACTAAAATGCGTAAGATTGTTACTTCAACACATATTATTAACTAAAAGGTTCCTTACTGTATTCACACTAATTCATTTCTATGGCGGATCAAACACGATATTAAACATCACAGGTATAGTTTTCGAACAAAAACATTTGGGAACCTCTAATCTATAATGAACACTAACTCCAGCTAAACTTTCTGGAATGTTTCATTGTCAATCATTCATTTGCTTTGTTCTCAAAAGAATGAAACAGGGTTTATTTTTTCTTGTATTAAGACTGTAGCTTTAATTGGTTTTTCGTGAAACTTTCTAAGAAGCATATGATAGTTGCTACTAAAAAAAATGAAGTTCAGCTGTTGCTTCGTAACTGAAAAACAAATTCACAAATGTACGTTGAGGTAATGTGATTAAAAACAATTGTATGTAAAAGGTTTCAAAAACTTGTTCCCGACTTATTTATGTTGCTTCTTTTGATTCACTAAAGCCATGTTATTTCTTAATTTGTTCAGTTTAATCTTCTTGAGTTTTATTCCAACAAATCCTTGAGTGCCCAAGATGCAATCATTCTCTCATCAAGTCTAGTTAAGGCGTATAATGAATTTAAATTGTTTTCTCTTTCAGCCCTGCATTAATTATTCGTAGTAATACATTAGCCTCCTAATCAGGGGTTACAGCTAATGGGTCTAGTTATAATCATCGAGCGCATTCGTGGGTGGTAGTGAAGGTAGATCTAATGTCTTCTTTGTACTCGAGCTTTGAAGCTGCTTTTCAAGCTCACAAATATCTTGTTAACCTTTTGATCTCTGTTTTGTATAACTGCATATAAGTAAACAAAAGCTGATGTCCTATTTATTCACCGTGTCTTTTAAAAGGCTGTTTTGTTGATTGCTGCTAACATGTATCACCAAAATGAACACAATTTGACCGTAGAAATTGTCTTAAATGGCAGTACTAAATGAGACTTAGATACTTTTCGTATCTAAGTCTCATTCATCATTTGATTATAATTCAAATAATTTTTTGTTGTATGTATTTAAAAAATGTGGAATCACCAGAAGTAGATTTCTTACTCCGATAGTCTTTAGATAAAGATACTTTTTTTTCTGAAAAATAATTTACAAATTTATAAAAAAATACGTGGTATTTTATGAGTAAGAAATACACTTTTTAGTCCATTAATTTAATTTTTTGTTTTGAATTTTAAAAACTATTTTTTAAATTTCGTGAAAGTGTCGAATTTTTCCGGAATGGTGTCAGGGGCTAGCCAAGGTATATATATATATCTCTCTTTTTTCTCACTCTCTCTCTTTCTCACTCTCTCTCACGTATGAAAATAAAATAATGAAGACGGTCTCTCTCTCTCTCTTTCTCTGTATGTCTCTGTCTCTTTCTCTCTCTCTGTCGCTCTCCTCTCTCTCTTTTTCTCTCTCTCTCTCTCTCTCTCTCTCTCTGTGTGTGTGTGAGAGAGAGGAGCCCGCGCGCACACACACACACACACACACACACATTACTAAAAGAACTTGCGTCTTGCGTACGGCACTTGCGCAATAACGGTGATAAAATTTTTCGCAACAAAAAATAATTGATGATTAAATTTAAAATTATCATATATATATATTTATATTTTATATATATATTAATATATGTATTATATATATAAGCCAAATATAAAAGAATTATTGACGTACTATCGAAGTTCAGTGATAAAACGTATGAAAAGACGATATTTAAATAATAAAAAATAAGAAATAATTAAATGAGAGGGTTAGAGGAAAAGCTTCATAATGCTATAAAAATTAGTTTTACTTATGTGATAAATTGATTAAATGCTCTTAATCTTGAAAAAAGGTCTAGCATTATTGGCATTAAACGCCGGAAAAGGGGGAAAGAGGTAGATTTTGAATGTTTTAAAGACTTGCTATGAATTTTGCTAAACCTAACTCATCAAGAATCCAATATGGATGCCCCTCTCCATTCCAGGTTCTACCGCTTCATAAATTCGAGGACAGATAACTTAGGCAATTATTTTATAGGGGATTTATTTTTTTCATTATTATTTATTTTATTTAATTTTAATTTAATTTTTTATTATTATTTGTTTTATTGATTTATAATTTTAAATTCTTATTCGCCTTAGAATCCGGTGTAGACTCTTCCCCAGGGCAACACTTGCAAGCCGTACACCCAATAGGGTAGCCTGCTCCCTGAGGGCGCTCAACACAGTACTTATAAAAAAAAAAAACAAGCTTCGTATAAAAGAATTCTTATTCAGAGTTATGCTAATTTGTGGTTAGTTATTACGTGTGAATAATACAATACAGTTGGAACATTCGATCGATCCCTCATTGCAATGAATCTTTGAAACCAGTGTGCTATATATATTATCCATCGACTAGAACCTTAAGTCGAATGGAAGGAAGCATGCAAATCGCCTTATCTAGAGGCGAAAAGTTAAGTATTCACTCCCGTCATATCTTTCAGGGTTGCTGCATTAAATCTACATCCTTGATCAAGCATTCAAGTAACCTTTTGACCTTTAGAACAAGTCGGAAAGGCCGATCAATGTTTTAAAGGTGGGAAAGTGGACAAACCAAAACCTTTTTTAACACTTTCGGTTCTAATAACGCAAATGGGAAAATATTATGCATTCTGAAGGTAAGACAATTGTGAAAAAGCCATTAGGTAATTAAATAGAAATGCTTTAACGGCGATAACCGCTTTAAAAAGACATGTAACCATTACATTTTCCGAAAAATTCGTGTTTCAAAAATTTAATTTATCTCTTAGCTAATTTTTATAGTTTGTCTTATGCCATAAATTGCATAAAAGGAGTCGAAAAACTCAAATTTCATCGAAAGTAGGAACATTTCACTATTAAAAGCCTTTTAAAATTGATAATAATTAAAGTATAGTTTTACAGAATTGAGTGCAAGAGATTTTCTTACTTGCAAGTTAACCTAGGAATAAAAACTTTACTAAACTGTATAAAGTATAACTAAAATATTTATAGTCACACAGCTGATTTAAAACCCCTGAAAATGTGACTCTTTAATTACATTTAAAATAGTCATATGTTGCGGGGTGAAAAATCGATTTAGATTTTTTTAAACACTTAATTGGAAAGTCAAACAATTTGAATATTTCTCGCTTATGAGTTTTTCTATTTCGTAGCAGGGCTGGCAGCCTCAGGCAGAAATCTTGTCTGCGAAAAAAAAAATGAATTTTTCGAAAATCTAATATTACGGAAACTTTGGAGAAAACAGGGAATGGGGAAGGAAATCCAAACAATCTGTTTCCCCTCCATTGACATATTCGTCGAGAATTTTTTTTAAAATTATTTCTTAATGTGTTGGCATGCGTAACTTATTAAAAAAGATTAAAAATATGATCCCTGACTAATCAAAAATTCGCTTCCACTGTTTTCATTGCTTCGTGTGAAGGCTTATTCGTTAGCGTATGCAGGGGCATCGTTTATTACTTTTTCACTGCATCTTCACTTCTTAGGTGTCGAAAGGCTGATTTAATTACGTTAACTACATTTTATGTTATTTATTGTTTCGAAAATAGATTTATTTAATAAAACATAATGTGGTATACATACTTAAATGTACGTGCTGAACTGTGCAGTAAAGGATTAGTTTAATTAAATATTTACTCAGTTTATCAATTTTGCATACACGTGTAAAACAAGATCATATGAATTAGGAATGTAGATGTCAATTTGACCCGATACCGGATATCTTTTCAGTTTCAACCGGATATCCGGCTGGATGTCAGTATGTTTCACAATTTTTCTTTTTAATTTATTTTAAATAAATCAGCTTTATGTACTCTATTTTTGCAACCAAATTGTAGTATTTTTCTCATCTTTTGTATTATTTACTTAGTGAACTTTTTATACTACAATTTATTTTAATTTTTTTTCTTTTTTTTTTTAACCCTTTTTATCCTGACGGTACTTATAATTACTGCTTCAATCAAACACCTACATATTCCTAATAAAGTTGTTTTTCCTAACGGTACTCATAAGGGCATGAATGATGCAGTTCCTACAGCAGAAAAAAAATGACAGCACCAATCAGGAATCCTTTTTAATCGCATAGTAGGGATTTTAAAATTCCATTTCAAGGTCATTCTGTGGTTATTTTAAATTTTTTCTTTTTTTTAACCCTTTTTACCCTGACGGTACTTATAATTACTGCTTCAATCAAACACCTATATATACCTAATAAAGTTGTTTTTCCTAACGGTACTCATAAGGGCATGAATGATGCAGTTCCTACAGCAGAAAAAAAATGACAGCACCAATCAGGAATCCTTTTTAATCGCATAGTAGGGATTTTAAAATTGCATTTCAAGGTCATTCTGTGGTAGAGTTGATACACTTGCTGTTCAGAATAAATTTAGTGGTTTATTACTAGTTATCTGGTACTATTATCTTTTAGAGACTTCTATACTACGCAGGTAAGCATTTCATTGTTTTATTCACAATTGAATGTTTATTTCTATCATAGAGTCAAAAATATATGTGTACTAGAAAGTACCAGCTGCAAAATTACTAAATTACAATAAAATTAAATTTCTTTTTTCTATATTTATTTCCATTAAAACTTATCTAATGATGCAAAAATGCAGTAAGACAGTTCATGGTACATTAATACAGGATATAAAGGGTTGTTTCAGTACTCAATATTTCAATTCAACATTATTTAATTAGAAAAATCAAATCCGAATAAAAGCATTTTTAATAGTCCTTTACCTTTCCAAAAATTTAAAAAATATATTCCCACTTTTTTTGTAGTTAATTGTCTTTATTCTTCTATCCTCCTAAAATGTAAGTTTTGTTTTTGTGTTTTGTATTCTCAGATGTAAGAACACAATTTTGAATTTGGGATACTAAAAAAAGAATGATTTATGATTTTGGTAATGAAATATATAAATAAACCTAATTTTTTTTATATAAAGCTTTATTTTTTTACATTATGCTCCAAAATACTTATACGCATTGTTTCATATACATGGTTTCCGCGCACCTGGAAAGTCAGGGAAAGTCATGGAAAATCATGGATTTAGACAGTGGATTAATTTTGTCATGGAAAGTCTTGATTTTTCAAGTAAAATGAGTAAAAGTCATGGATCGGCTAAACTACTGATTAAATAAAAATGCATTGAATTGTTTAATTCTATTTTTACTTGTCATTTGGCTGAAGTAACTGAGTTTGGTATTTATGTATTATCTTATTGACCATATTGCCAAGTAAAATTTGTTTACCAAGGAAATTCAAAGCAAGAAAGCTTAATAGGTGGGTAAATGTATATTATTCTGGTTTTTTCTTAAATTGTAGATTAAAATTTTATTAATATAATAATTATTTTTTAATAAAAAATAATTAAATTTTTGCACAAAATATAAGTTTATCTCTAGGGATATTGTATATAAACATTATAGGGTTACATTTTGCTATTATTCATGGTCACCTGGATAATACCAAAGTACCCTGAATTCAAATTGGAAACATTTTGATTGAAAAATTGCTATATGATTAAACTTAGGTATGTAGATACAACAATTTATTTTTATGTATGTGAGTTTATTAACACTTATAAAGTAAGTTTATAGTTTTCTTATGATGAAATTCCTGTAATTTCTCTAAAAGCATATATTTTATTTGTATGTACATCAGAAGTTTTATTCATATATACTTTAACGAAAGCTTTTTAAAGTCATGGAAAATGATCTGCTAAATCAGGGAAAGTCATGAAAAGTCATGGATTTGAAAAATTTTATTTTGGCAGATACCCTGCATATAGTATATTGTATAACATTTCGTATTTTTTTGTTATATTTTTCTTATTTCATGGTGTATAATTTTTGGCCGGATGAACTGCCGGATAATTGTAATATCTGGATACTGCCAATTATCCGTTAAAGTGGCCGGATATGCCGGATGCAGTATGTTGGCCGGATAACCGTTGCTTCCCTAATATGAATTATATCCTGTTCTAAAACCTAAGACCTATCCGGATGATAACCGAATGGTTAGGGCGCTCGTTTTCGGTACTGGAGTTCGTGGGTTCGAATCCCACTATAGCATGGATGTTAGTAGCTGTTCAGAATCGGCTTTAAGCAGTAGATCCCGGTCTCATTTGCACTCGTGTTGCAATAAAGCAGGCCATAGAGCTTCAAACCAAAACCTAACACCTAAACGCTCTTATGCGACCCCGCTGAGATTAATTAGTATTGTAACGTTACGGGATCGTCGGGTAGCGTGTGAGTATCGAAGTGGTTATGACACCTACAGCTTAGAATAATAGCAATTCTTGATTAAATAGTAATTATGTCCAAATTTTCTGAATGGAAATTACAGGGTTCAGGTGAGCTGGTGCGGACCTGAAAGTCCCAGGTTCAAGGCGAACCTAAAAAAACAATCTGCGGTCAGGTGCCGACAGATACCGTTGTACAGGGGTACAGCTGAGATTCCTGGAGTCCCACATAAAACTGGAAAAAAGGTATCCAAAAAACCAACCGCCACAAGTAGAAGCCTCCGCGCGTTCTCGTCGTAGGGACTCTTCGTCGTAAGGAAAACTCGCGCCGCTTGACGTCACCTTTCGCCTCTCCCCATTGTCTTTTCCTTCCCACGTAGCTGTCCTACCAGCCTCCGATTGGTCCTTTCGTTGGCACCCCACAGTCTGATATTTCGGCGTCGCGTCCGACCTTCTAATCACCTCGAACATCTCAAGGCGTGTCGAAGCGAAAACCCTTTGTAGGGTAGTGTCAAAAACCCAGACTGAAAGTCGTCTTGGCCTGGGCTTTAACAAAACCTTTTTTGTGAATAATGGGGTGTAGAGACGTCACAGTATGCGTAAATAGCCTCTCTGTTTGCACCGAATTGGTTTTTTTTGTCTGGATGGTATTCCGCACTGCAAGTATCTTGCCGTCAAGATGGACCATCGTTGGTGTGGCATGCTCTGGGAGTATCTAACGAGGCGTAATTGAGTCATTATTAATTTATCATATTCTGTCTATAATGGCTTTCACCGAACTATGGCTGAGTTGTAAGGTACCGCTCTTTGGTACCGGAGTTCACAGGTTCAAATCCTGCTACTGGCATGGATGTTCGTAGCCCTTTTGGATTCAGCTTTAAGCAATAGGTCCCGATCTCATTAATCCTCATGCAGCAAAACAGTAGATCGAACCCGTCCAAACCAAACCAAACCAAACCAAACCTAATGTATTGGAACTTTCAGACTTTATACTGCAGTCACATATATGGAAGTAAATTTAATTGTTTTGCTACGTTTTTTGGTAAAGTTTAAAGTGTCGATTTCAAAGTATGTTGATCGAATATCTTTGCAATTAAAATACATCCTCTATAAGTATTCTTAGTATATCAGGAACTGAAATGAAATTCGTCATATTACATTTATCGAAAACAAATTTCATTTGCAAGGATAACCAGGAAGTTGCATGTGTTTGTCTGGTCTCTCTTCTAAACTGTAATCGCATGGAACATGCTTAACACGTTCGCTGCCGAACCTGACGTCATATATGCAGTTGTCCCCAATAATAAATCACGGCGCTGGCGCGTGATCGGCAGCGAATGTGTATCCTAACCATTCCGATAATCAACATTTGAATAAAACATTACATCAGACTTCTTTAATCTAAAATTTGTGACGTCACCTTTAAACTAAACTTGATTGGTTGTCGATTTCTCAGGCCGAAAAAAAATAAAATAAAAATAATTTCTCCCATCTCCACTCTTCCTCGTACGTGATTGCTATAATAAGGTTCTCTTTCCTTTCCCACCGTTCGGACTCAGCGTGTGAAAGGCTGCAAGTTCAGGGCGTCCAAAAGCGAAAAAGAACACAAGCCGTTCCTGTGAGGCTTTTAAAAGCTTTTTGTGTTAGTCTCCGAATCGACTCGAGTCCTTCCTAAAGGGTTTTTCAGCGCTTTTTACGTTCTGTTTTAAACCTCTCCTTATTCCGGAGACGTGTCCGGGAAGATAATTTTCTGTTTATCATTAAATTGGGAAGGAAAGGGGATTTTGATACAGCTTTTATAAGAAGGAATTTGCGTTTTATTTTAGTTAGTTAGCCCTTTTTTTTACTTTTTACTCCGACACACCGGAGAAATGGAACTTTTAGGAAGTTTTATAGGATTTGTTATGAGACAATTTCAAAGCTAGAACTGTTTCGAAATCTCCAATGTTGTATTATGTTACTTATAATTGAATTATCTTTGTGTATTTTGTATAGCAACTGCCGCTTGGGGGGTTGTAGACGTCAGTCGGGTGAAGTCTCTAAATAGTTTTGGTGCCAGTACTTGGTCTTTTTTACCAAATTAATTTCGATAAAAGAACTGTTTCTGATCTCGAATCCATCTATCCTATTTAACTAGAAAACGTTAACCAAAAAGTTGTTGCTGTCTTATGCCACTTGATCAAACAAAGCACGATTTAGCCATACGCTACTCTTTAATACATTGTGTGCGGGTACATTTCGTAGCGAAATTGTACCGGAGAGGAAGTTTTGCGCGTCAATTTAGTTATTCAGTTAAATCTCAATAGATCGAAAATTATTTCATTTTTTTAACCAACTTTTCGTATTTTATATTGAAATATATCAACAAATATATAAATAGAAATATATAAATAACAACCATAAGATTCTTGTAAATGAAAAATGTATTTTTAGTGGATAAATTTATATTATCGTAAATATGAAAAATCAAATAGAAAAATATATAGTTTTAACTTTTCGCGTTCTGTGGTTCGCATCAACTGATGTAAAAACTAGTTTTTTTGTCTAATTTTTCCAGAATCTATGTAGTAAGAACTCGGCTTCGTTTTCCTGTGTATACTGTTATTTTTGTACCCACAAACAAACCATGTTGTTACACTAACCCGTACTAGTACGTGACCCGCGCTCAAGTATCAATCTTCAGAAAACGCACTAGTACGTGTCCCGCATACAATATATAAAAGCTAAATAGTGCACCTTAGGGTTTTATTTATTTTTTTAACCTAGTACCTCAAGGGTGAAAGTACGAAAGTAATATCTGCTCCAACGGTGGACTTTTTCCCCATGGACTCCAGTACCAAAGGGAACACTGTTCAACTGTTGTAACATATTGTAATGGATTGAGACTAATCAGATAGGTCGTTTTCTTCCATGGAGTCACTGGGACTGAATTCCACTGTTAGCAATGATGTTCCTAGCTGTTTGAAACCGGCATTAAGTGGTAGATCTGGGGCTTAATGAACCTTCGTCAAACAGAACAACTGAACATAGTTTATGCTAGTCTCTTTCCTAAGGAATTTAAAAAGGGCTAATACTCAAATGGACTCCGGTACCAAAGAGAAACACTGTTCAACTATAGTAGCCTAATGTAATGGATTGAGACTATTCAGATAGGTCGTTTTCTTCCATGGAGTCTCTGGGATGGAATTCATTTTAATAAATTTATTAATATATATTAATACATTAATAGAAAACATAAAGTTTATATGACAATATGATAGAATAGTATGTCTTAAGTGTTTTATTGAGTGTTAAATTTTTAACTAAGAAAATATCTTTCATCTGTAGTGTTAATCAAAAAATAGACTTATTAACAATTCATTCTCAGATGGAAAAACAAAGCTTTGCGTATAAGTTTCAAAGACCATTACAAAGTAAAATCTCTAAGAATAGTCCTTTAAAAAAAAAAAATTTCAATTTCATCCAATTTACTACGGCTTCTTCATTTGTCAGAAGAACTGCACACTCGGTCAATCAATATCGTGACTTGTTTCTTTGCTTCTTCTCAAGTTTTAAAGCTTCTTTTAACATTTTTAAAATAAGAATTAAAAAAAAAAGCGATTCTATTCTCGAATTCTTTATCTCCACCGTTGCTTTCGCTATGAGTTAGTCTTACGCGAGTTTCAGGTGCGTTTTAAACACTATTTTTGTCTTTTAATCTGGGAATAATAGCTTTTTTGGTCATGAAATGGAGAAATCTGATTTACAGAAATGTAAAATTTTTAAATTTATTCACATTTACTTTCCTATGTGAATTTCACGTAAGAGAAAGTATTGCTAATGTCTAAAAATTGTATCAAATTTTAATGTATAACACTTAAGATATGCTTCGAAATTATATCTGTATATCTTTATCCTTTAACACTTACAGGTCTTTATTTTGACAGTATTTGTTTTCCTATGGACCAAAGTTAATACTTTTCGTTTCTTCTCCGTTAAAATACTTTGAAGATATATCTATATATTTAATGGCATTCCTTCTTATTCCCAAGATCTGTGCCGAATGATAGACGAATTGTTAACACTGACCTTCGGAACCGGAGTTCGTGGGTTAAAGTCCCACTGTGGCATGGGTGTTCGTAGCCGTTCGGAAGCTTTAAGCAGTAGGTGTCTCATTAGCCCTGTGTTGCAAAAAGTAGACCATAACTGGAGGGTTGTGGGGTAGGATCCTAACCGGCCTAAGATCCTCCGTGTCATTAAAGTGACTGGGGATCGTAAAATAGGTTCGTTGTCACAATGTCCTCCAAGTTCTCAATTAATACCTCTGGAGGTGGCAGGCCAAGCCTATGGGTTTTCTGCTTGGTTCATTCAAAATAACGAGGATCACTTGAGCTTATGTCGTACTTTCACCCTTGAGGTGCTCGTCAAAACGAAAGGCGCACCTCCTTACCTTAATACGAGTAGCCGTAATCAACGTGCTTGGTTAGACCAAGTAGCATATGCAATAACAGCAAAGATAATAATAACAAAAAATTTTAAGAACGAATTAACCATTTAAAGCACCGCTTTTTTACAGCAAAACCAACTATTGAATTTTGTTCTTTTAATATTTCAAGACATAAAATGCTTTTCTTCTATTTGCTATTGTTTAGACAAGTCCCAGTAGCGTTGTAGCGCTTAGCGTTCCCCCTGCAGGTCCGAGGTTCGATGGGTTGCAAGGTTGACTCAGCTTCTCATCCTTCAGTGGGTAAGTTACTTCGTCCCCCGACCCAGCTTACGCCATACGGGAAGTGATTCCTTGTCATCAAGATAGTAATACAAAAACCAAACAAATATAACCAGTTACTTATTCAAAATTCTAAATCCTCACCAGAAGCAAAACCGCCGAAAAATAATTAAAAAAAATAACTTCCTTTCCAGTATATCTGAACACTTATTCTCACCTTTTTTTCTTCTTCTTATTATTTTTTTTTCATTTTTTTTCCTTTTTCTTATTCTTTATTTATTACAACCATTGTTTTCACAATTTTAACAAATATTAAAACATATGCAATTACAAGATATATTAATCGTCAAATGTACCATAATAAAAAAAAAGTAGTACTAATTAAACACAAACCCTAAACAGTACAAAAATTACATAAACAACAAGCCAAAACCAAGATATCAATAATTACACCATTACAATTATAATCAATTTTTAAACAATTTAAATAAAACAAACCAAATAAAAATATATTACAAAATACAATATCAATCCAAGGATTTTTCAACAAAAAATTCCATTATAGCACACAAACCAGAACGAGACTTAGGAGAATTACAAAGGTTAATAATATCAACATAAATAAAATTTTTAGGAAAATAACGTATTCTTATATCTTTAACCAATTCACAACAATAAATTATATGTTTAATCGTACCAACATCCTTTTGGCACCAACATAACGTAGGTTTATTGAAAAATCTGGCCTGGTGGATAGAGAAAGCCCCATGCCCAAAAAAATTTGATTCAAATAAAAATTCCCTTCCAGTCTTTTTATACTGACTTTGGGGAAAACAAACACGCCTGCCCACATCTTCATCATCCCACCTATATTTATAAATTAAAGTAAAATCAAATAATTTTCTTTTAATTCAGTGGGTAAAGAAACTGAAAACCAAGCATTCTTGGGAACTAAACACTGGGGGTTCTGCGTGAGGCTAACCACCTAACCGAAACATATGCTTCACACCCCAGGGCCCTTGGTCTAGAAAACGGAGATTAGCACCGTAGGCACTGGATCCCTAGGGGCTGTTAGGCCGAGGAGTTTAGGAGTTATTGTTTAGACATTTCGACCACTAACAGGTGGTAGTACTTCGTTTGGTTTTTTTAACCTTTTGAAATATTCGTGTTTAAATTTAAATTTAAAGAGAAAAGTCAAAACTTCGATTTTCCTCCTGTATGACCGCAAATAATAACACCCAAACAACACTATTAAGTGTGTAGTTGTTTATTTGTTATACCCTTTTAATAATAGTTATTAATTATTCGCACAATATAATTAAATTTTTAGAAATTTTTTAACGTTGTGCAAGAGAATGTTTCCGTATTTAAACCTTCTCTTCTCCCCTAAGTGACCCCAAGGAATGTAAACTTATGCAAAATGCCACATGCGGCTCACGAACCGCAGCTTCCAACCCCTGCTTTAGCAAATAACATTAATATTCAGCTAAAACAATTTGGTCAGTATTAGCCATCTTAAAAATAGGCCTTGGTCTAATGACCCCCCTCCAAAAGAAAAAGATCTTCCAAATGCATCCAAAATTAGAAAATAGAAAAAAAAATTATTTTTCCCTTTTATGTTTACAAAATAAACAGCCTTAAGAATTCTCATTTTTCATTAACTCTAGTCGTTACGAAAGAAAAAATCGCCATCTTACTAAAAAAAAACTTGAAATTAGACACTGTTTATATTATACCAGTTTCTAACAAGTGAAAAAAAATTTTTTTCTGCTGAAACTTTTCCTTTCCAAGTTCTATCGGAAACGAAATTCTTGTTTGTCTTTGATATTACATTACTTTAACGAACGCATTTAGAAGGAAAAAGGAACAAAAAAAAAGGGGGAATCTGAATAATGATATTAATAAAAAGTGTTTTTATTTCGAGTTTCCAAGCCTTGAAATTCGAGCACTCGGTTGACCTCAGATCGAGTCGGAAATTCACGGAAGGCAAGGGATAAAATAAACAGGATTATTACCCGAGGCTCTGTGTTTTGCAATCTCTCCGCGCATTCCGCCGCTTCGAAAAAATACCACCGTACGTGATGACCATTCTTGAATGCAGGGCTTGGGACTTTATGGGAATGGGATGCTTTCCAACACACAGCTTTGCTTTTTATTTCTTCTTTTTTTTTTCTTTTTTAATAATATCGGCTTCTCGTTCTAACACCAACGGAGAATCATTTGGAAAGAATGAAATAGAGCTTAATTTTTACGCCAAGTTTCCCTTTTTTTTTTCTAATCTTCTTTTTCGGCATTGTGTTTTCTTTTGCCCTGTTTTGTTTTTCTTTCATTCTCCTTCTTTGTGCGTGCTGTAATGTGTACTGGTACAGCAGAACTGCAGAATCATATTTTTGTCAATACTGCTGTTGTAATGTACTCGCAACCTTAACACCAGTGTTCGTTTACAAAGGGGAAACACAGTAAAAAATATACCTTGTATTTAGATAAGGGCATTTATTCTGCACTATTTACAAATTGTTATGCTTGATCTCCATATAACAAAACCAGCAATTATTTATGTTTTATAATCATATTTACACCATAATTATTACAACTAGTTATGTCCGTCAATCTTTAAAATTTGTAATTTTCCGAAATTGAAGTAACTATGAGGCATAAAAAAATGTGTTTTCTCCAGTTATCTTGCAACAAAAATAATGGATGATTCCATTTAAATGCCCATATGTACCTAATCTATTATTTAAGACAAATATAAAAGAAAATTATTTACGTAATATCTAGGTTCAATGATAAAACGTATGAAAATAAGGCATAATTTAAATAATTTAAAATAAGAAATGATTCAATGAGATGGCTGACGTCATGCTAGAAAAAATGTTATTTTTACCAATTATTGGATAAATAGATAAATTTTATCGCCTGCTCTTAACCGGGGAAAATAGGGCTTGAAATACTGGCATTAAAACTCGAAAAGAGAATGGATTTCGAACGTTTTAAGACGACAGTATTTTTCGCTGTGATATGAAGCCTATTTATACAATTTATTTTAGAATCGGATCGATAGTTTAGGAGAAGATAAACTGACTCTCTTTGAATTTTCTAATATATGCCTCCCCATCCAGGTCCATCCGCTTCATTAAATCGAGGAAGACAACAGATAACTTGCTATTATTATATGGATTCTCGTTAGTTAAGCGTTATTCCTTAATCAAAATATTGAATACTAACTGAAGGCCTAAATAACCGTGAATATGTTAAATCTGTTTACCTCCATACAGGTACAGGGAAGCAGCATTTTCATGCAGTGTGTCCGTCCGGCGTTAGTCACGGAACGTCGGTGCTGGCTTGCAGGGCTTGGGATTTCGATGTTCAGTTAATCTTGAATCCCGACTTCAACTCCTTTATAACTTGTTTCCCAACTCCTCAGTTTAAAGTTTTCCTTCTTTGCCAAGCTTGTTTGGTGAAATTTTACATCTTACACTTCGAGTGCAGGTGGGCTCATTAAAATATTTTGTGAAAGCTGATATTATTTTTAGCTCCTGCCCCCATAACTCACGGTTACATCTCTGTGCGAGCTTGACCGTTACGCTTGTGCCATTCCGTGATCTATAACTTCTCCGCAGGGGTCCCTCAAACTCGAAGTCAGCAACTGCATCTAAATTCTTCTTGGAAATTTCTCCCGCAGCTGTACATGCATGTGCTGACCATCGTGACAATACCTCGGTACAACTGCAAACACTCGATTAACCGGAATTGTAGGGAAATGCTTCCACCTTAATAAGATAATATGCCGGATAGTCGAATTTATGAAAATTTTGATACTAAGTTTTGAAAGAATGATAAAGAATGTAAAATTATCATAAAGTATGGCATTAATAATTTAATTAATACAAAAGAAAGAGAATGAATGTAAATTTTAATTACTTAGAGCAAGAAGATGAAGCTAACATGCTGAAAAAATGATGTTGAGAAATAAGATATGTGTGTACTAAAATGACAGTCACTTCAATGTATACTAATGCGACACCATAACTTAATGTTTGATGAGTTAAAAGATTTTCTTTATCAGTTTCGCAACATTCTTCTAAACCACAAACTTCAAGCGACGGAACAACATCATCATCACTTAAAACTTTGTCACTTAAACATTCCAATTCCGAATCTTCATTAATCCATTGTTTCACTCCTTCTTCGTCTACATTTCTAGAACAGTCAAAATTTGTCAAATCTTTTAAACTAGCATATAGCCCGTCATATGACGGAATCATTAACTTTTTAATTTTCCAGAATTGTAAGTACCTTCTGAGGCATGTAAAAAAAATGTTTGTCTTTGGCTCAGAATTATGTGAAAAGATCAATAATTTCTTTACTGACATGTTATTTGCCAACCTTAATTTATCTTGTCATATTACTTTATAGAATGGACAACAGAAGTTTTAATATTAACAGTGATTATTTGGCGGTATATATGAATGGTGACCAAAATTGAGCGAATCGATTGTAAACTATGTGGTTAATAAAAAAAACAAACACACAAGGCAACAAATCTTAATTTTCAAAGATGTATAACTTAAACACTAGTTATTTATTAGTCCGTGAAATAGACTCCTACACTTTTATGAAAGAATTTGTTGTTAATACCGGTGATAAAATTTTCATTGCAACAAAAAATAATCGATGATTAAATTTAAAATTATCACATATGTACCTAATCTATTATTTAAGAAAAATATAAAAGAAAATTATTTGAGTAATATCTAAGTTCAGTGATAAAACGTATGAAAATAATGCATACAATATTTAAATAATTTAAAATAAGAAATTATTAAATGAGATGGTTAAAGGAATGACGTCATAATGCTAGAAAAAAATGTTATTTTCATCTACTTATAATGTGATAAATTGATAAATTTAAACGCCTGGTCTTAACCGGGGAAAATAGGGCTTGAAATTATGGCATTAAACTTTCGGAAAAGGGGGGGAAGGGTGGATTTCGAACGTTTTTGAAATCGCATTGAAATTTGCTAACCCTATCTCATCATTAATCCAATATGGATGCCTCTATCCATTCCAGGTACAACCGCTTCATAAATAGAGCAATTTCACGCAACGTCACGAACTACTTAATGCCCTTTCCCATTTATTTTCATGTTGACAATAGCCAGTAGGCAACCAATAGGCTACCATTCCGTTTGAAACAAAAGCCAGAATCGGTATGAGTTGAGATGTGCCCTGCTGCTTGGAACTGACTTATTCGAGGACAGACGGACAGATAACTTAGGCTATTATTATATAGGGGATGTTTTCTCTGCTAATCCGTATTATCTTCAACTTCTGTGTATTATAACCTCCACGCTATGTCCAATTGTTCACCATTTCCTGATGGTGACCTTGAAGGGCAGTTCACGGGTTGCATCCACACGCTGGGACACTAAATGAGCCGAGCTCGTGGATTCGTCCATAGGGTCTACTGCGCACATAAGTAGCGCATCTGGCTGCCTTTTGATCTTTTGAGAAAAACCGCCTTCGAAGCCATCGTTCAAGGCTATTTTATCGTCTGCCGCCATCGACCACGATAAGCCAGATCCCCTCCAGACGGTGGTCATGACTTGCAGTGGGCCATAGTGTGGAGGGGTCTTATGAGTTTCATTTTCTTCATCCGATCAAATTACCCTCATCATCACTGAAATTCACAACGTTCGAATTTCGAATCTTCATTAATTCATTGTTACACAGGCCAAGCTGGGAGGGTCTTATATTAGGTTCCTGATTCCAAAATACGAGTGTCCACTTTGAGCTAAAAGTTGTTCTTTCACCTTTGCGGAGCTCTTCAGAAAAACAAAAATCGCAAACCATCACCTTAGTTAAAGTAGCCTCTGATTCACAAGTATGTTTAAGTGACTTTATAAACAGCAAGCAAACCAAAAAACGTAATCGTAGTTACTTTGTTTTTAGCGGTAGTTTAACTAGCGTGACTCACTCAAGAAAAATATTAACTTATAGTCGTCTTTTATCATTCATTGCTAATTCATCACTTAGGTTCATTTTAAAAGGTATCTGTAAGGTGAAACATTTATTTCAAGTCACACAAAAAGTTTGCATGTTTCTTTTCGAAAAGCTGGAAAATTCCGCTGTAAAATTGAGGCTGTTGCTAGCCGTACGTGACTAAAAGAAACGACTCTTAAAAGGGGGGAATTTCCACGAAAGCATTAATGGATCGTGATAAATTTTTGAACATCATTTCGCTGAGTTTTCTCTTTAAACCTAACGCTGTTCTTTGTTTTTTGTTTTTTAATTGCTTTAGTTTCTTTACAAATTATTTTTGCTCCTTTTAACTGTAGGTGAGGTTGCTTTGTATGTATTAGCTGTTAAGTTCCCGATTTTTCTTTGCACAGCGCATGCTTTAAAAACCGTACTAAATATTTCTCCTTGTATTTTTTCCTGCTGCGTTTAATTTGCTTAAAACAAGAATGCAAATAAAGAAAGGGGGACTTTTTAATTAGAATGTTTTTTGAATCGATTGTTGGTGATGAGAACATACCATGTTGAGAATAAAAATTTTTAATGGGGACTTAATGCCCTTTCAACATTTTTTATATTTCAGTGTTACTGTAAACATTGATTGCTTTTTATTTTAGAATCCTAGTTAAAGCATACCCAGGAAAGTAGTCCTTTAAAGTAGTTCATTTAATTAACGTTTGGTTTAAAAAAATTTAAGTTTTGTAAAATCTTTCACATTTTAGT
>CM063501.1:100054685-100089685 GCA_032207245.1 Pardosa pseudoannulata | reverse complement strand
GGGAAAGTTACGATTAAGAAAAATAGAATGAGTTTTGGATGAATTTTGAAGACCTTCAGAGGCAGTAATTTTTTATATATTACATGCATGCATGAATACATTGTATTATCTTGGCAAGTCTAAGTGCCAAAAGTTCTAATTCATAAAGTTATCCTGGTGTTTATTTACTATTTAAAATAGACAAAAGTACCTAGGAATATTTTAGACGCTTATATCATATTTTCCGATTTCAAGTAAGACCACGATGGATTTCAAGGGAGAATCTTCATCTTTCGGATGCCACTTAAATAAACTAAATATTCAGGAAATTATAAACTAGGGAGCGAATCTCTGAATATCGACTGCCAATCCCCCCCCCACACACACACACACTAAAAAATCATTCTCTGGATAATCCAGGTGGATAATTTCCGGATGCGGGCGAACTAATGGTCTAATAACTCCGCTAATATATATATATATATATATATATATATATATATATATATATATATATATATATCACTCCTGCACCTCTTGAGCTCAGGGCTTTCCGATGTATGAACTCTCTAAGAAATAGTCCATCACACCCCGTTCCTTGCCGTTTTTCAGCTCCCTGAGCATTTTGTTTGACAATGCCAGATCCTCAGCTGTTTGTCCAGTAGCAACTTTAGAGTAGAGAATTTGTCTTTCTACTTCTGAGTCGTATATCAACTCTAGGGCATTACAATAATGAATATATATATATATATATATATATATATATATATATATATATATATATATATATATATATATATATATATATATATATAAGGAAAATTCTCTGGGGTTTTCAAAACTTAAATCAAGGGCTAAAAATCCCCACGTCATTTTACATTTCCGCTTTTAATCTCTAACTTAACTTACCACAATGGAAATTGACCACTAGGGCTACAGGTTACGTCCTCAGGGAAGGGGCCTGGCCAATTATAAACCTACATGGCTTTAGTGGACAATTTAGGAAATTTCCAAATAAAAAGGAGATACACGCTGTCGGAGACAGATTTTTCTAGAGATATTTTCCCACACATGTCGACCCAGGTGTTACTTGTCTTGTACAGAGAACTTCATTCTCGCTGACTCTTCAGTTGTCCTGTCCCTATGGTGAAGTGGGAACTCGTCCTCCAACGTTATCTTAATAAAGGTCTTTAGCTAAAACGGTATCATTTTTATGGCCATGACTGCAACCACCCATCGAGAAGTCCGTCTCATTACACACACACAAATATATATATATATATATATATATAATATATATATATATATATATATATATATAACACTACGTCATCTATGTCTCCCCATGTGACATGTAAGTAAAATCTGATTGGTGGGCACAAACAACTATTTATCCACGAAGTACAGGTTTTGCGCACAGTCGTTGTTGACAGTTGTTGTTTCAATTGTCTATGTCAGTTTGATCTATAAATTCCATTGCCTCTATTTAAGCGATGTTTTACCACTTGTCTACGATTCCATGATTGCATGGGCCGAACGATGGGCGATTGGTTAGGGTGCTCGCCCTCGGTACCGGAGTTCATGGCTTTGAATTCCACTGCGGCATGGATATTCGTAGCCGTTCGGCATTGGCTTTAATCTGTAGGTTACGGTATCATTAGCCCTCGTGTTGCAAAAAGTAGACCGTAGCACTCCAAACCAAACCATGATTGCATGCTGATTCCAGCGCTATGAACTTTCCTTTGTGACGAGACAAAAATCTCATCTCATCTCATCTCTCTATATCTCTCTATATCTCTCTCTCTCTCTCTCTCTCTCTCTCTCTCTCTCTATATATATATATATATATATATATATATATATATATATATATATATATATATATATATATATACACACACACACACTGTCAGTATATGTGTGTGTATGCATGCAAGTTTCTGAGTGAATGTGAGTTTGTGATTTATGGAAATATAGAATACGTATCATACACTATAAGCTGATATGGTATTTAATAGTCCTTATCTGTTATGATTTAAAGGATGAGTAAGGCCATATGGAAATGCAGATATCCAAAGGTGGGCATACCTAATATTTTTAAGAGTTGTGTGAAAAAAAGTTTTAAGTATTTTCTCCAATTTCTAGGAACTAAAAATCATCGATTTCTACTTTTATCATATAAACCTATGATGATTTTATATAATGTTTAATCTCTGCACTATTATCTTTTAATATCAAGTCAGTATATTTGCTAGCATATTCTTAATAGAAGCTACTAACAACTCTTTTGAATAATCTACTGCTATATTATGAGGAAAACGCCATTACCACTTGCCCTGTATGGAACCTAGAGTACAACGAACGTGTAATACCTTAATCAATCGTAGTGTTTAACACGCTGGAAATGCACTTTATTAACGCAATTCCAAGTTATTTTACCTCTATTACTTTTTCAGATAATAGCAGATGCATTTCTGATAAATTAATGTTAATAGAAGTAGTATTTTTTTTCGTTATAGCATTAGGAGGTCATTAGACAGTATTAGAAAAGAATGAAGAGCTATTAACCAGTTAAATGTGTGTAAGACAGCTAATTACTTTAGTTGTTGTTGCGGAAATGGTATTGAAATACAGAAAGTAATTTATGGACCCGTTAATGTTTTGCATTAGATTCAGATAGAGGAAATTAAATTCCTGAATATTTTCAAGGTATAAGGCTGTTTGCAGATATTTTTTTTTAAAGTAAAGTGGTGTTTAACTATTTTGGGATATGTTAACATTTTTAAAATAATTATAATTGAAATAAGGGAACATTTCGTGATATAAAAATATTACCGGTTCACATCAGACTTTTAGAAGCGAAAATTTTCTGTAAAAATATAATTTCAATTTTACAATATATTAAAAAAATATTAATTAGGAAATTAATTGTACATGAAAATGTACTCATTCTTACATAAATGTTCAATTATATTTAAACTTTTTAAATTATACGATATATGAGAAATTATCTTTTAGACTTATTTACAGCTGGTTTTTCTAAATTAGGAAAAAGTTAAGTATCTGATAATTTTGAGATATCTCATTAGCATTTCTCATTGATATTTTTCATTTAAAATCGAAATGTGTTCTGTTTAGAATATTAAATAAACGTTATAAAAATAATTGGTTGTAAAAATATTTGTGTAAAATTTTATATTTAATTGGATTGATGATAGAAATTTTAATCGTCGATAATTATATTTAATGAGTTTTTATGCGTGCAATTAATTTTTTATTCCAGTTGCTAAGTATAGTACGTAAAATATCTTGTAAATCAGCCTTGCATAGGAAAGTAATGACTTTGGAATATTTAAAAATATAATTTATTTTAAATTTCGCTTTCATTACTAATGCTATTTTTATAATAGAAAGAAATTAAGTTTGATCGTAGTTATCTGAGCTTCCATGTAATTAAAATATTTGAAATTAAAACTATCCACTTTATGTAAAAAAATATTTATTGAGTATTCACAATTATGAAGGGAAATTGTACTTATATATTGCCATTTGGTTTTAAAAGAATAGCCATGTAATTATTTAATTAACTAGTATATAGGCCGTCATATGACGGGGTCAGTAAAATTTTTAATTTTCTAGAATCCTGAAGTACCCCTATAAGGCAGGTAAAAAAGTGGTTTGTTTTTTGGCTGAGAATTATCTGGTACACGCGCAATAATTTGTTTATATTTACTGACCACATGTTAGTCGCCAACTTTAATTTTTCTTGCCATATTACGCATGAACAGCAGAGGTTTTAATATTGACAGTGATTATTTGGCGGTATATATGTATGATGTCCAAAATTTAGTGAATCGATTGCAAACCGTGTGGTTATGTATAAAAAACAAACACACAAACGGACAAATTTCTTAATTTTCAAAGATATATAACTTAAATGCTAGATATTTATTAGTCCGGGAAAAAGACTCCTATACTTTTATGAAAAGAATTTAATACCGGCGATAAAAGTGGCATTGCAACAAAAAATAATCGATGATTAAATTTTAAATTATTACATATGTATCTAATCTATTATTTAAGCTAAATATAAAAGAACATTATTTACTTAATATCTAAGTTCAGTGATAAAACGTATAAAAATAATGCAGTCGGTATTTAAATAATCTAAAATAAGAAATGATTAAATGAGATGGTTAAAGGAATGACGTCATAATGTTAGAAATAAATGTTATTTTTACCTATTTATTATGTGATAAATTTAATGTTCTTGTCTTAACCGGTAACAACAGAGCTTTAAATAATGGCATTAAACACTCGAAAAGGGCGAAGGGGTGGATTTAGAATGTTTTGGAACTCGCTTTGAATTTTGCTAACCCTAACTCATCAAAAATCCAATATGGATGCCTGTATCCATTCCAGGTACAATCTCTTCATAAATTCGCGGACAGATGGACAGACAACTTAGGCTATTATTATATAGAGGATTTAACTTTTTTTTAAAATTTCTTATTTTCTTAACTCCAGAACGCTATCTTGTTTAGAATTTTGTATTTAGGACTCTCAAAACGTGTAGTTGTGCAGTTTTTGTTCATTGCAATCTGTACTCTGCTGCGAAACGAAGAATTTCAGTATATATAATTGACACTGTGGGGCATAACTAAAAAACAGTTAATTGTAAGATGTTGGAATTTTCTATTTAAGACTATTATAACATCTAATTATGCTCTTTCTTTTGGATTACATTTTGCACTGTATGTAACGAAAAATTACAATACATCGTATATTAACGCATTGAGAAATCTTAAAAACAACTTAAAAACTATTAGCCCGTAGAGCTTTAAAATACTATATTTAAAATAAAAAAATTAATTTAAGGTTTCTTAACGAATATGTGTTTTCTGATTTCTCACAGCTGTCGCGTAATATACGATGTATTGAAAGTAATAATAATAATAATAATAATAAATAATAAAATAAATAATTAATAATAATAAATAAAACTTAATAATAAAAAATAATAATAAAAGTAATGACATCATAATGCTAGAAAAAAATGTGTATTTTACCTATTTATTTGATAAATTTAATCACCTGCTCTTAACCGAGAAATAATAGAGCTTGAAATAATGGCAGAAAACGCTCGAAAAGGGGTTAAGTGGTGGATTTCGGACGTTTTAAAGACGACGGTATTTTTCGCTATGATATGAAGCATATTTATACTAATTTATTTTAGAATCGAATCGATAGTTTAGGAGAAGATAAAATTTACTCGCATTGAATTTTGTTAACCCTAACATCAAGAATCCAATATGGATGCTTTATCCATTCCTGGTCCAACCGCTTCATAAATTCGAGGACAGGCGGACAGATAACTTAGGCTAATATTATACAGGGTATTTATTTTGTTCTTTGGTATTATTTACTGATTCCAATAAGCCTACAAAAACATAGTTTTTCTGTCCAAGAAAATTTAGATTTTCTTTGTTTGATCTGTAAGGTTTGCATGCTTACTGTATAGGGCATTTTCTTTTGTCATTCATTTTATTTTCTACTGTTTATAGAATGAAATCTGTCTTTTAGAATTAGTACTGCATTGATAATCATAATCTACAATTAAAATTTGGAATGATTATTTATCAGATAATATAAACCATGTCGATTTATTTGTAATAATTTTTGTTTTATAGCCTTTCCAAAACCTGCGTAATACAGGGCATAAATACAAAATTCCCGAAGAGGATTCTGTTTGATTACTTAAAAACTTTGAATTAAGCGACAATTTTAAAGTAAAGAAATTATAAACAGTTTTTAACGCGTTAAGCTAAATTTTAAATATTCATTTAGGCTTGATTTAATCACTTTAAGTAATTGGATTACGTATCGCAAGTTAAGAAGCGTAATGGATATATTCTGTTAAAATGTTTTTGGACGAAAATCAACACTTTTCCTTCGGATACATTAACGTTTTTATTAGTCTGACTTTTAAACTATCAATATGATTAAAATACCATTATCGATTTTTTTTTCTGTTAGTACTAAAATACGTTATTGCCGAATGCTCCATTAAATTGAAAGTAATTACCTAAATTTGGGTAACTAGCAATAATGCTGATGATTTTAGTGAAAGCTAAAATTACTTTAACGATACTAAGTAATGTATTTAGGTAAAAATTGATTGGAAATTAAGTATAAATTGAATCAAATTAAAGCGCAATCGGGCTGTAAGTAGAAATTTTATTTCTTATCATTTTCTGTTTACATACTCGACTTAATATTTTACAGTATCGTTGTTAATTGTTTTCTTTAATTTTCAAAATCTGTTTAAATTAACTGTGTTTTATTAAATATATATGTAAGGAAAATTCTCAGGGGTTTTCAAAACTTAAATTAAGGGCTAAATTCCCATGTCCTTTTGCATTCCCCTTTTTAACCTCTAACCTAAATTGACCACTGGGGCTACAGTTTACGCCCTCAGAGAAAGGGCCTGACCAATTATAATCCTACATGGCCCTAGAGGACAATTTTGGAAATTTCCAAATAAAAAGGAGATTCACGATGTCGGAGGCAGATTTTTCTAGAGATATTTTCCCACTGATGTTGACCCAAGTGTTATGGGTCTTGTACATAGAACTTCATGCTAACTGACCCTTCATTTTGTCCTGTCCCTATGATGAAGTGGGAACCCATCCTTCAATGTTATCTTAATAAAGGTTTTTAACTAAAGAGCTTTATTAAGATAACGTTGGAGGACCTGTTCAAAAACCTTTATCCTTACAGCGGCTCGGGGGCCACGAGTGACGCAGCAAATAATAAAAGTACATAACACGTTGACTGCCATGGGAGTCATCGATGACCCCCACTACGAAAACTGCTTCAAGCGTGATTTTATAACTCATTTTATCTGCTGCAAATATTTTTTCAGCATAATATGCATTACATAAGGAAAAGTTCATTTCGTCGCCTTGGGCAAACCATCGAAAATACGTTTGGCAGAACATGGTGCAAGTTTGATCTAGTTTCTGATACAACTCCTTGCTAACAAAGAATTCTTAAAAGGCAAGCTGGCCAGGGAGAATTTTATTTTCCCCATAGGTTAACACTGAGCTAGAGTAACTCAATAGGGAAGATCTTCTTCTTTAATGGCCAGACAGCCCAGGATGAGCTATGCCTTCCTCAGAATCGAATTCCAGGCTCTTCTGTCCCTAGCTCTTCCCTCTGTCCCTAGACATCCAGTTAGTAATTTTTGAAAGTCTCAAGTCCGATTCCAAGCAGTCGAACCACTTAAGTTTAGGTCTCCCTCTTTTTCGGTGCAAATGGTCTTTTTTGTTACACGATCTTCATTTCTGCACAGGTGTCCTGCCCATTTAATTCTCTGAATCCTTATATAATGTGCTACATCTAGATCTTTAAAAGATTTATAGAGTTCAGAGTTAGTTCTTCTACAGATGTTATCATGTTTTATGCTACTTCTCAAAATTTTTCTTTCAAAAACAGAAATGACATTTTTTACTTTTTGTGTCATTTCCCAGGTCTCAACAGAATAAGTAAGAATGGGTCTGATTAAGATTTTGTAAATTTCGATCTTCTTTTTTCTGCTTGTGAAGTTAGACTTCAAGTTTATTTTTGAGTCCGACGAAACAACGGTTAACATCTGTGCCTCAAGTACAGGTCTTAGGAATTAAATCATTGAGAGAATTAACTTCTGATCCTAAATTTTTAAACTTGCTGACAGTTTCAAATTTGTAATCCCCAATTTCAAAATAGGGGCTGCTATTAATACCACATGGCAAGTACTTAGTTTTATTTTGGTTGATTTCTAGATGCATTTTTCTGGCTGCAGTCTCAAGAGATGTAAAAGCCTCTGTAAGTGACTGAGTGAGTGCGATTATGTCAATATCGTCAGCAAAAGCAAAAATCAGAAAAGATTTGTTAAAGATAGTTCCATTAATGTTGGTCATATTAATGTTGGAGTCTTTAATGATTTTTTGGAAGGCAATGTTGAAAAGCAAGCAGGCCAGAGCATCATTTTGTCTGAGCCCATTTGAACAATAGGGAAGGTACAAAACCATTTTATTTGCCAGTAAAATTTAATAAAATGTAGGTTTAGAGAAGGGCTGAAAATACATAGTCTTGTGTAGAGACTTTAGTAGATTTTAAAATACATTTTTTATTAGATAAAATATTAGTATTTAAAAAGTTACAAAGAATTTAATCTTTTTAAAAGTTAAAACATTTAAATTATAGCCTAAAATACAAAACAATTACAATATTTACTATAATATACTAAAATACGAAATCTTTTAAAAGGAAAAAGAATGGAATTTTTTATATATGAAATCGTTTCCATAAAGAGGCTACCTAAAAAAAAACTGTAATTCAATTCCTTGTATTCAGTTTCAATAGCATATATTAATTTCATTTTTTTTCAATATTGGTAAAATGCCAAGAATATCTAATTAACATTACAAACGTGTATCTAACTTTTGTCGCATCCGATATATAAGTGTTAAAGGGGTTGGTATTTCTATTTATTTTGTGGTTTTTCTAAAACTTGGCGACAAATTGCCGTTGCGTAGCGAATTGTGGGAATTTTCTCACAGTTCGGAACTGAATTTGGTTTTGAATTTTTATTTTGTGATCGCGAAAAATTCGTTGCGAAATGTATTTGTGTTGTAGATAAAAATAAATTAAGTTCTTGTAATTTAATTGTTCATTTAATTTGCATTTTAATTACTAACTTTTTTTTATATTTATCGTTGCGAAATTCTCGCGTAAAGTTTGTTGATTGAATAGACTTTGGCTAAGATAAAAACAATAACAATTTATTAACACCAAATGAATCACAATTATAACGGATGGTGATAAACTTGACAGCCTTTTGGCGAACTTTTTCAGAGAATACGGAAGAGCATTAACACAGGTTCTACTTTCACCAGACCTGAGCTTGAACTGACTTTTTATGAGAACTCACTTCCCATTTATATAATTTTCAGGTTTCTAGAAATTTTCACAAGCCTCTAGTTAAATCCAGAGAAAGGGGGTTTGCAACAAATGTCGCCAAGTCTACATATTTGAGCGTCAAAAATGAGTCTCCCAAAACTTCGCCAAGGTGCCAATAACTCGCCAATATGGCGATATAGCATACAAATTATATGTTTACAGCATTCTTCACATTATTTTAAAACGTTATATTCACTCATGAACTCTTGAATAAATTACGATGAATGATTATGCATTCATGATTATCTGTACTGAATATTTTTATGTTAACTGACACCTTTGTTTTCTATCCTAAATACTATTCATTGCAATACTAACTAACAAACTAGATGAGTTAACGTGTTAAATTTTCTGCGCATATATACATATATAATATGTAGCTTTTACACCTTTGTCTATGTAGCGGAAAGTGTAGCCGAACGATAGCTGAATGGTACCGGAGTTTGTGAGCTCGAATCCCACTGGGGAATGGATGTTCGTAGCCGTTTAGAATCGGTTTTAAGTAGTAGGTCCCGTTTTATTAGCCCTCGTGTTGCAAAATAGTAGACCGTAGCCCTCCAAATCAAACCAGGCCGAGATAAGTGGTAGACACTGGTGTAGAAAGAAGAACAAAGTCTTGTGTAAAAGTAAATAGACTTATTTAACATCACATTTTGAGTCTATCTACTCGCAAGTGTCACTAAACTTTGTAGTCAAACGGAGAGAACAGAGACAGTTAACCAACGAGTAGTAGTTATGGAGAACATATGGTGGCGCCAATGAAACCAATCGGACAAGACAGAGATAGTTAACTAACGAGTAATGATTATGGAGAACACGTGGTGGCGCTAATGAAACCAATCGGACAAGACAGAGATAGTTAACTAACGAGTAGTGATTATGAAGAACACGTGGTGGCGTCAATGAAGCCAAACGGACAGGACAGAGATAGTTAACTAACGAGTAGTGGTTATGGACAACACGTGATGGCGCCTCCACGTGTTCATTAATGTTTTTGCATCAATTCAAGTGCAGAAGTTCTATAGAAAAAAAATTACTTAAAATAAGTGAAGTGAGGGGAGAATTATTTTTCCCAAATCAAGGTAAAGTTGCATATTTTAGGAATAGAATCTAAAAAAAATTCTTACACAATATAATTGGATTTGATAACTGAAGTTTTCTTTCAAATACAAATTTCGTGAATTTCACCACTGGTCACCATTTGGCCATTCCTTGGCTTTGAGTGCAAAAATTTTAACAGCATTTCCTTCATTGTATTTCGCTGAACGTGTGAGGAAGGCAGTAGCTTATTGCAAGTCTAAGACAGTGGTTCTCAACGGGTGCGATATCGGCCCACCGAAGGGGGGGGGGCGGTGAGACAATGCTGATGGGCAGTGATCTTGTTTCAGGCGGTAGGATGGCGATGTAAGCAGGTTTCGGCTTTCAAACTTAATTTTAAAAATACTAAATAAATTAGATTAGTTATATAATTTATACTATTTGTACCAGCAATAAAACAAACTTGAGCTGTGGTACCATAACCATTTATTTTCAATCCCTATGTTCTGCGTGAAATTGGGCCGACATCCATGAAAACATATATAATCAACAGCATTTGTTTCGTTTGGTTTGGAGCTCTACGGACTACTCTTTTGCAGCACGAAGGCGATTGGGACCGGGACCTACTACTTAAAGCCGATCCCGAACGGCTCCGATTATTTATGCTCTAGTGGGATTTGAACTCATAAACTCCGGAGCCGAAAGTCAGCGGCCTAACCATTCAGTGATAGCATTCGTTTGAACGTTTCTTCAGCGTGTCTCATTAACAAAAATTTGATTTGTGACAACTCTATTGAAGAAAATTAACTAAAAATTTTGCCTCTTATAATTAAGTACTTCTCCTACCGTACTCTTTAAGTTAAGGGATTTTTTCAGAGGGGGCGTTGAACATATTTCTGACCCGTTGGAGGGCGGTAGCTTAAAAAAAGGTTGAGAATTACTGGTCTAAGAAAAGAAACATCACACAACGTGAAGATGTACGAATGATGTTAAACGAAATTGAAACCCTACTTTGATAAATTCCCAAAACCTTACCATTTTTAACCATCTCATTATTTTATTTCTTAATACTTGTATGCTTATTAAGTTTTTAGTAAACAATTTTTTTACTACATTTTACAGATTTTATGTTCATTTCTATTTTTTTATTCATGTAGACAGATAAAATTGGTATAGGTAATATGCAATACTAATTTAATATTTGATATATTTCACTATTATAGAAGATGAAGGTATTCGAATTTTTTTTTTCGTGTAACTCGGACATTGGCGTCGAAAACTTTAGACACCTCTGAGCTAAACCCTATTTTACAAACATGTCACATTTAATTAAAAAATCATTAACGCTTATTTAGTTAACAAAAATTTCTCTACAAATCTCTTTGAACATCTAATATTTTTACCGATAGTTAAATGCAAGGCAATCACGCAAAAGTTTCTGAAAATATTCGATTTTATAATGTACGTATAGGAAACTGCGTATTATTTTTTTTCCCTTTTTACGATGATATATTTCTTATTCTCACGAAATACCCGACCAAAAGCAGCAGGCCATCTGAAACAAATTACTTGGAAAAGAGCATTTGAGCACAGATTACGTAGGATATGCTTGATGGCATTTTAACAACGTTTTCAGTCGTATAATAGTAGCTTGGAAAATTGTATTCCGATTTAAGGACATAGTTAACAAGGAAGATTTTTTTATACATAAATGTTTCTAGAGGCAATTTCTATGTTATATATTATTTTTCGTAATATAATTTTGAGGCATTGAACTGTAGTGCTAATATTTTGAACTATCTGTGACTTATGTGTAATGGAAGTTTAATAAAAAATAATAAACATTTTTCTTATCGGTTTTTTAGTTCTTTGGCTTGGTGCGCTAAGGTCAGTATTTTGCAACAGGAGGGTTAAGGCGAACTTAGCCATGAGAGGGAACTAAGAGGGAGTAATTAATTTTAGTAGTTTAAAGTTTCATTTGCGTATAATCCTCCATAAGCTCCTTGACCTGACGACTCAAGACGACGTAAGGTTTGTGACTAGTTTAATAGTTTTAGCTGTCTCTTTTCCTGTTTAATTTTTTTAGTAGTTGGTGATTTACCTTTTGTTTGCAGATTAATACGTTGACTGCAAGGCACATTTACAGTAAAATCTCCTTCAGGCAACGAGTACCTCTGTGTGGTGAGGCGATTTAGATCATTAATATAAATTGATTAATTAATATAATTGCTATAAATAAAACGAGAAGTGAAATGCGTGGGATCTAAATCTGACCTCATCACATCTTTTGTAAGAGAGAGGACCCATAAAAACTAATTGATCAGATTTCGTCGTGTGCGGGATTCTCGGGCGGAGTTCTGATCCCAGTCCCAGATTAGAATCACGTCTCCGTATATGACATTAAATAAGAATGTACCTTTGTGGAGTTATTTATGAGTCCCTAAGAGACAGAGCCCAATTTGAAGGGATAAGGTTTTCTCCATGTTTGCGGTTTCAAGACGAAGAAAGGGAGACCAAAAGATATATACAGCTCTGCCGATTGGACGAAGAGAAGTAAGAAAAGACAGAGATTAAAATAATATAAAAAAGTCAAGAAGTAGAGACGAGTTCGAGAACCGAGGAGCAGATTTCGACAGTCAGAATTCGCTAGTCGAAAGGAGAGTTCGGGGAACAAAGGAAGATTTGGGTCCAAGAAAGACTTCGACATCGCACACCGACCAGAAGTGTTCCAGCGCATTCGCCTTTCAGAATCTCCCCCAATTTATTTAGAAGGCCCCAGACCAGCGGTGAGACTAAAGTCAACGTTGTCTTTCCACGAATCGAGATAACACGCAAGGTGTCTACATCATTTCACCAAGAGCTCCGAAGATTACTGCCATGGCACAGCCAATAGATTCACAAACGTACTTATTATAAATATGTGAATTTAAAATTAGGTCCTCTGTCTTCTTTGGCTCTTTTTTTTTACCTAAATGTTAGGAAATTAGTAATGTTAAATCTTGATTAAGGTGGTACCTAGTAGAAGGTTTTGGAAAAGCAAATCTTATGAAATTGAATCAAATTTTTGTATATTAGACATGTATATAGAATAATAATAAATTTGCGTAGTTTTATTTAAAACTATCAACCTTGTATGTTTTATTTTAAGAGTGTAATATTTAATTTTAATAACTCTTAATTTAGCTTATTAGTTTTTTTTTTAAATTTAAGTCTATAGACTCTCAGAACCTGTGGTTGAATTTAAACTTAAATAATCTACACAACGTAACCCAATTAAAATTTTGTCTTTTTGACTAACAAAATAATAACAACTATAAATTTGATCATAAGTAAATATCTAAATTTAATGAGAGGAAAGTGTTACAAAGTGTAGAATTACATATTCTATTGAGTACTCCCACCCATATTTTAACAATGCGAATAGCTGGTCGTTGCAAGGATAATCTCTCGCTCCATTTGTTTCTATGGTACCATTTCTGTTTATGTTCATTACTTCGCATCTATTTCTCGTCTCTAAACTTTACACGATCAGTTTGTATCTTTTCCGAATGAAGAGGATATAACTTAAAATCTTTACCCTAATCCGTTGAAATGTCGAAAAGAAAAATAGAAAACTTATTTCTTATTGAGTCAAATAGCTGTGAACAAAGAAGCTTTTAAGAAAATTATAATAATTTTCTGAATAAACCATTTTCGAATTACTTTTATAATAATTCAATAGTTATGTTACTTCGTTTGGAGCGCTACGGTCTACTTATAGGGCTAATAACCATATGCTTAGCCGATTCGAACGTACAATATACACTTAGTATTCAAACAACACTATAAATAGCGTAACATAATAGATTATGTTACTTCATGTGAAATATCTTTTCAAATGCATAATAATATCCTTTTACAAGTAGTCAAATAAGCATCACCCGAATATCGGTGACGAGGCAGTCAACTTGTTAAGAGAGAAATCATTTGAATACATGGAACAAGAAATTATATTATCTTCAAGCTATATCTCATGATATGGCTGTGTTTACTTCTGACTTTCATGATTTGTTACATTCTTCGTCGAATTCATTCTTTGCGAATACATTCGCTGCTCGGGCTGTGTGTTCACCTTTGGTCACTAGCATAATAGTCTAGAACGACTACTTGCCCATTAGTTTCCTAAAGTAGAAATATTTGCTATTGTTACTTTATTTTGTGCAGTATGTAAACAATGACGTCTTCAGCTAGGGGTGTGGCTATTCTAGAAACCACAGCGGCTAACGCCTTAACAGAATAATTAGTTTAGAAGTACTAACCACATTTTATATGTACACTCTCCGTAATATTAACTAATTTTTTATATATGAAACATCTTTTAGATTGACTCGGAGGACTGTATATGATAGTTAAAAATAGAACATTTAATTAGTACTTCTTATCATCACTCGATGTAGCCTGATGTCACTGCTAGAGAATCATCTCAGTCAACTTAACACATAGTATGCGGGACACGTACTAATACGTTTTCTGACGATTGATACTTGAACGCGGGTCACGTACTATTACGGGTTAGTGTAACAACATGGTTTGTTTGTGGGTACAAAAATAATGGTATATACAGGAAACGAAGCCGAATGTTCGGGTCTACTACATAGATTCTGGAAAAATTTAGACAAATAAAAATCATCCTCGAAATTTGATCCTTTCTGAAAAGAGAAATCCTCCCTTCCAGATGTACTGCCAGACTGCAAAAACACCAACAAGCGACACATCCGAAAAGCCGTATCAGTCCCCCTTAGCCGACTGGCTCCTATTTCCCTCAGAAACGACGGGTTGAAGGGGCAATAGGGGCGATTTTTGCAGATATAAAAAAAGGCACAGATAGGCGAAACACCGACCGTGGGGTCAAAATTCCTTACAGCTACGGTCTACTTTTTTTGCAACACGATAGATAATGAGAGCGGGACCTACTTCTTAAAGCCGATTCCAAACGGCTACGAACATCCATGCTACCGTGAGATTCAAACCCACGAACTCCGGTACCGAAGATCAGTGCCCTGATCATTCAGCCATTGTTCGGCCTTGCAATTTCAAACGCTTCCATTTTTAATTGTGATCTGACGTTAAAAATCGGTATATCTCTGTACTAGTGTCATTGCTATTGTTTGAAATTGATTTTAAGCAGTAGAATTCAGTTAGGATTCGAGTAGTAAATGACATAGTTTGCATTTACAATAAAATAATTATGATGTTTTAAGAATGTTTTTACTTGATATTCCGATCAAAAGGCAATTACATTTTGTAAATATAATTTGATTTGAAGAGATTAAAGAAAACAGTATTCTTCATAGCATGTGTAAAAAAAAAAATAGAAAATAGGACTGCAACTAATATCTAATGTATAAATCCTTAGAGCGTGTTCTATTCTCAAAATAGAAACGAAGTTAAAAATACATGAGTAGTCATATAAAACTGTGCATTTCATAAAATGAGAATATAATTTTGCAGAATAATAATGACTGAAAAGAGATTCTAGGTCGTCAATACTATAAACGTGAAAAAAATTTTCTTTATTAAAAAATCGATTTCCATGTACCGTTCTAAAGATCTTTTTTTAAAAAACACTGAACACGGTCAAAGTATCATTAATTGTTGAAAAAGGGCTTCGAACCGTAATTTTTTTTGTTCCGGTTTTCGTTCCGGTTCAACTAAAAAATTAATATCGGTTCAGTTCCGGTTTTCGCTCCGCCAAAAATAACTGTTTTCGTTTCAGTTCCAAATGAATAATTTCATTTTATGTATATTCTTATTTGTACTAAAAATATAATTCTATCATAAACAAAAAATGTAATTCTATCAAAATTTAGAAGATTTTATTCTTTTTTTAATTGGTACACTATGTGAATTGATACAAACAGCAGGTACGATAAGAGCGGCGAGCATTGGCATTGTTATCCATTATCAAAATCGCATTTGACAACTAGGTTCATGATTACCCACATTCGTCGTTTGACTCTCACATCGTGCACTTGGCCTTGCAATAATTATGTAAAAAATATATTATTTATTTAACATATGAAAATTGCCTCTAATTATTAATATATCTTCTAACGTGGTTTCACTGAGATTACTTCTGTTGTCTCGGAGAATAAATTTCAAACCTGAAAACGCTCTTTCAACACTAGTGTAGCTGGAGCTGCCAAAACCACCATTGCAATCTTATACAAGTGCGGATATGTAATTATAAAGTTGACGTTAAATTAGAAAATATTGATAAGTTGGTAACAGTAACAAAATGACTGAAAGATATATCGAACCGAAATAAACCGATATTTTTTTCGGTTCAGTTCCGGTTTTCGTTCCGACCAAAATAACGGTTTTTTCCAGTTTTCGGTTCAGCTCCGGTTCGAAGCCCTGATTTAAACACAGCAAAACAAATCGAATAAAGAATATAACCATGAAGCATTCTTCTCTAATGTTTGAAGAACATGTGCAATCAAGCCGGTGTCTGCGCGCTATCTATTGACGAAGTTATGGGTGATACGCTCTTATGGAACAAACTGTAATTGGCAGTCATATATTTTTAACTCATTAACGCCCAGCGTCCTCATTTGAGGACAGTCAAAAAATGGTTTGAAGAGTTTTTGTTTTCTTGAAACGATTCTTCCTTTTTAATGGAAATAGATATTAATCTTATGAATAATCTTCCAAGTTTTCAAATATGATCTTATCTATAATTTTGTCATTTCGATCGGCATTTTATGATTTTCAAGCTTAGAATAGGAACGTATTATGACCGGTATTCTGAACGTATACCGGTCAAAATCATGGCGAATAGCCATATCTGTAATAAGTCATCTCTTTTCAGTACTTTTCTCATATATGATAGCAAATAAATCTATTATCACGAAGTTTTCTTTTTTTTTTAAGACATCTTATTATGTTTTAAAATGACACCTCCTCACTAATGATGACTTAATGTCATATTTAACACTAGATTGCCCAAGGCAGTCATTTTGACTGTTCTTTAATTTCAATTAGAAAAACAATTATGAAATATGACACAATTTCTTAGAATTTGGTGACTTTTTCTATAACATATAAATAGGTTTATGAATAATTGTAGTTACTTCCGCCCTCCTTTATTATATAATGTTAAAAATTAATTTTAAACAAATTTCTTTACATATTTGTTATTTTTTCACAATGCAGTCATTTTGACTGTTTTTGGGCAATATAGGTATACAAGAAATCTCAGGCAATTTAGTATTAAATGTGTTTAAATTTCATGTTTTACTTCCAGGTGTCTATAATAGCTTCTGTGTTAGGTATTTACTAATATATAGTCATCAGAAATATCTGGGCGTTAATGGGTTAAGCTCTGTTTATTTTGGAGCCATGTGGTTTGTTACTAATCAGAATGAAATTTTTCTTTGTTTAGCTACAAAATGCTAATCTTCCTCGAACTGATAATTCTTCCAGAAATATTTTACATCCATCTAAAACAATTTAAATAATTATCGTTCTTTTGCATAATTATAGTCATGCATTTACAAATTTATTAACTACATCACGATCTTACGAATAAATTATTAATGAAATAAGCATTCATTTAATTACAATACTGCCTGATTTCTTCATGACCTTTATCGGATTATGAATTGTTTAATGCAACTTTAATGTGAACAACTTAAAAGCCCTTAATTATAAGAATGTCTCGCACTTCGCCAAATTCTCTGAATAAATGTGAAATATCGCCGTATCAAACTCCCTTATTTATGTCTAAACATAATTATTATTTCATACCAACGTCTTACTTTAATTACACGAACCTCTTGGGCATATGTTATGCCTTGATGCGACGAAATTATATTTGGTAGGTATTAGAGCCTTATGCATTACACGCTATTGTAAGGCTTAGCTATTTTAATTCTAGCCTCACTGTGAAGACGCCGTGAAGAATGAGAAATTATGAATTGTATGTACGGAGTTAACGTGCTGTAAAATTAACGTCATTTTTATTTATTCTTATTCTCTTTTCACTTTTAAGGGTACAAGGAGCCATCAAAATAGCAGTATTTATTGAAAACATAAAATTATTTGCCCCGGAAGTATAAAAGCGTGTTTGTTTAAATTTCAAAATCAGTTAAATATATCCTAATTTGATTAGGGTTTTTAATTCCTACTATTAGTTCACTCTCCCTATATCTTTATATATAAAATTCTTCTGTCCGTGTGTTTGTAAGAGAAATCCTCCTAAACGACTAGACTGATTTTGATGAAATTTTGTGTATGTAATTAAGTTGATTCGAGAATGGTTTAACCCCTTCCGGTACGATTTAATAATGAAAAATTGTGCGTGAAGTAACCATTTATTTTTTATTTAAAAAACTTGTTTTATTTTACAATTCTTACATATTCTTAATTAAAATCCACTTTTTACATAGTGTTAAATAATATCAGAAAAGGTATAATTAAGAAAATATCAAAGCAAAACATTAATAAGGTATACAGATAATAGTCTTCAAGCTAGTGGTACTTTTCAAAACAAAGTGCAAAGGAATACTGAATTGTTTACACCGCTAGGGAGTCTCACTTCTAATTTGATTCTTGTAACACACACGGCATTTCTTAGTAGGTTTTCTTTTATTCTGACTCATCAATTTGGCAGTGACTTGTACCAAGAAATTCTAAATAAACAATATGTAATAGTGACCTGGTATTTCCACAAGTAACAAAAGTCTTGCTAAATTCAGTATACTAGAAATTATAAACTAAATTATCATATTTAACATTAACTTTAGTCGCATGACGAGTGTAGCTCGTCATTGTGCGGTATGGAATGAAAAACCAATGACGAGCTAGACTCGTCATTTTACCGGAAGGGGTTAATATCACAATTTGATCCGATAGAAGATTAAAAATCCAGAATTGCGCGCTTATTGAGATTATTATAATGCCACTTAATACGCTTCACTGCCAACGTATCTGTAGCGCAGTGATCAGCGCAACGGGTTTCAGTACGAGATGTCCCAGGATTGAATCACCGTACAGGCGGTGAGGAAATTTTAATTTAATCTAATTACGTTTGTGTTGACTGTACGCGAGGTGGCGTCAAGTATTTTTAAAATAATCTTTTTCCTTACTTTTCCATCAAAATGGTCCAATATATAATATATTTAAAAATATTTTACAATTTTTGGGATTTACAGCGTTAAAACAAGATAACGTCTGTCGGATCGTCTAATACATACATAAAAACTGATGTTATATTTATTTACCGTGTGTTTTAAGAGGCTGTTTTGTTGATTGTAAACATGCATTACCACAATGAACACAATTTGTCCGTAGAAATTGTTTTAAATGGCATCAATAAAATTAATTTTCGTATCTAGGTCTTAATCATCGTTTGATTATAATTTAAATAAATTTTGGTTTTTATATTTAAAAATGTGGAGTCACCAGAAGTAGATTTCTTACAATGATAGTTTCACATTCTTTACATAAATATCGTTTTTTAAAAAATGTCATATTTATTTACCGTGTGTTTTAAGAGACTGTTTTGTTGATTGTTGCAAACATCTGTTACCGCAATGAACACAATTTGTCTGTTGAAATTGTTTTAAATGGCATTACTAAATTTAATTTTCGTATCTGTCTTATTCTACGTTTGATTATAATTTGAATAAATTTTGATTTTTATATTTAAAAAATGTGGAGTCGCCAGAAGTAGATTTCTTACAATGATAGTTTCACATTCTTTAGATAAATATCATTTAAAAAAATAATTTGCATATTTATAAAAAATATGTGTTATGCCTACAAAATACTTTTTAGTCTATATATTTAGTTTTTTGTTTTGAATTTAAAACGTTATTTTTCAAAAGTTCGAAAAACTGTCGAAATCTTCGGGAATTGTGTCTGTTAACAAAGTGGTACCAAGAGATTTAGGTATTTTTAAAATAATTTTTTTTCTTACTTTTCCAACAAAACGGTCCAGTTTATAATTAATTTAACCTCATTGTACAATTTTTGGGATTTACAGAGTTAAAATAGCACAACGTCTGTCAAGTAGTCTACTATATTTATATATATCTTGTTCAAATTTTCAATTGTTAATAAAATACTATTTATTTATCCACTCAGGTTCAAATACATTTTTTTAATTTGTAGTTCATGATACTTGATGTTAATATTGTTTTTTCAAACATTAATTCATTAAATATAATTAATTTCCGTCAGTCTTTGTGAACTTTGTCAATCATGGTGATTACAGAATTAAAAAAAAAGCGAATTTTAGACTGTTTCAACATGATGACTGTGGAATATATTTTAGAAAAACGTGCCAAAAATGGAAAAAAAAAATTCCCTCTCTTATTTTGTTCGCTATTATCATCAAAATGTTAGGAAAAGATTATTTTTAAAAAATGAAATAATTACTATATTCAATATTTTCACGTATATGGGAAAGTCAATAAATGGCAAAGATTTTTGCTCTAATTATAACAAAATCATATGACATGATTTCCTGGATAAATATAATAAACTAATACAAGAATATTATTATTTATATCAACTGTCACAAATTCCATGTCCCTCAGATTCCTCTGAGTTCACAAATCTCTTACAAAATCCAACAAGTGACGGAAACTGCTGGAAAGTACAGCCAGCTATTGGAAAAACGGCCAATTATATATTATGCATTGAACTGACTTTGGGTTTCAAGGAATTGAAACAACGATTTTTCACACGCAAGGGGGTAATATGTTTATATAAAAAGTAGATGCTTCGTTATAAGTATTGTAATTAGGAAAATTTTTAATGTTTAGATTTTAACGGAAATACTCGTTTTGACCATGTACAGTCTGTATCGGTTATATGGGTAGCTTAGCGATCCAAAAATAATCAGACCATATAAGCGGAGTGACCATGCATTCGGAACAATACAGCGCTATTGAATTGTGGCAGGATTATATTCCCTATCAAAATGTAGTACTCATGAACAAATAATTATACTTTTAAGAACATTTTAAAAATTAATTCGGGAAATATAAACTAGAGTAAAAATATACAGTTTTTTTTGGGGGGGGAGGGGATTTATTAGCTTACCTTACTAATCAAAGTACAGCACACGTACATACGTACATTCATGTTCAATGTATTTAAAAATAATCAGATATATAAATTTGCTTCCTTTTGTTAGTTGTTAACACAACTTTTTCTAAGTCCATAATAGCTTTTAAATGATCATCTGCTGCTTCGGAGTTAGTAAAATAACACCTGAGGTCATGTATGAGAGAAATAACTTCAACCAATAAACAGACAGATGTCCAGTTGTTATCAGGGGGGGACGAGAACTAAGAGAGGTAAGTGTGTTTTTACGCTGACCCGGCCGAAGCCATCCAGCAGCAACTCCTGATGACCATGCTACGACAGTGACTCCATAATGGCTACCAAGCCACCGCTGACCTACGAGAGGCCCGTCATGGTCCGATTTTAATTTGGACCAACTCGGTAAGGAGCAAACTCTACAGAGATAAGCTCGGGACTACCGAGAAGGACACTAGAAAAGATCACTCAGGTACCCCGGGATCGTGAACCCCGTACACACCTAAAGGAGGTGTGCCCCTAGGGGATACTAAGAGAGGTAGAAGACTACGACGATGGATCTACACAAGCAAGAAAGGGGGAAAGGGAGGAAAATAAATGCTTGAATTCAGATCCTCTCTGATTTCGCATTGACTTCTTTAAAAAGAAAAAAAAAATAAGAAAAAGGAATCTCGTTGAAAACATGAAACTCACCATATAACCGGCAACAAGAAAACGAAAATGACTCTATAATCTGTGCGCTTAAACACATGTTCCCTGTTAAGTTAGACGGGACTTTAGAAAACTGACCATATAAGCTGGTGACCATATAGACGGTACTGACTGAATGAATTATTGACTATGAATTTTGACAAGTTTAGAAGCTACGTCTGTATGTACATACAAGGAAACTATAATTCGGACCGTTAAAACATTTGCTTTCACTATTCCTGAACTGGTTTAGACTAGTTTCGTCTTGACGCCATACGCACGTGTGTGTCTCTGATAACTCAATAATTTTAAAGATATATATATCGGCTATTTTTTTTCTTATATTTAGCACAGTATTAACACATTGAGTGCTGGTACATTTCGCAGCGGAATTGTACCGAGAGCGGGCGTTTTGCGTTTAAATTTAGTTATTCAGTTAAATCTCAATACATTGAAAATTATTTAATTTTTTAACCAACTTTTCGTATTTTATATTGAAGTATATAAACAAATATATAAATAGAAATATATAAATAACAACCATAAGGTTTTTGTAAACAAAAATATATTTTTAGAAAATAAATTTATAACAGTAATAAATTTATAACAGTATAAATTTATATCGTAAATATGAAAAATTAAATAAAAATAGTAGTATATAGTTTTAATTTTTTCGAATTATGTTATACATAAACATTTTTACGTTATAAAAAAATGAAAAGAGCAATCATAAAACTAATAATGTTTTACAGTGCGGTAACGTTCAAAACACTTTCGTCTATGAAGAGACACACGGCAAAACTCGTACTAGTACGTGACCCGCGCTCAAGTATTAATTGTCCCAACACGTACTAGTACGTGTCCCGCATACAATATGTTAAAAGTACAAAATATTTGTTTTTTTCAAATGTTTTTAACACTCCTGAAATAAAAAAAATTACAAAGAACCATTTTAAAAATAGATATTTAAGGTTTCATGTTATTGTGAAAAAAGTTTAAAATACATGTACTTGTAATTAATTTTGATTCATTTATTTCGCATTTAACAAAATTATTTTTCTTTCTTTATAGGTAAGTACCATTTGAAAACTACAATATTTGTATAAATTTTAATGTGCTGTTGGAGCATTCAAAGAATATAAGGTAATTGTTTTACTTATCTTTCAAAGTGTACTGTTTTCTAATTGTATTAACAATTATTTATTTCCTATAATGCGATGCCATTGAATGCATGTTGAAATTTGATTCTTTATTCCGTAAGTTTTACTTTGCAGTCTGCTATCTCTTTAAATAGCCTCGCATTAGAGAACAGCTCTCGGGTTAGGGTAACATCAAGCTGAAAGTTTCTATGCGATTAAATTATTTTTAGGCCTTGTGTCTAGACAGATTGATTTAAATTTCTGAAGCTACCATTTTTAGTCTGTTAAAGTTTTTTCTTGAACAATCTCAGGTAAGCTAGGATCAGTATAGGAAGTTTCATCTTTACACATAGATACTGAATGTGAAGGGTTTTAAAAAGATAAATTGCACAAAGTAATAAAAATGTAATATTAAATGATATTTGAAACTGGAGATAAAAAGTGAAAGTTTAAAACTTGGGCTTACAAAGTTCATTTTAAGAACATAGTTCGAAAAATGGCGATGTTGAAGAAAAAGAAGTACGTTTAGTGTTTTAAAGTGTACGAAATTTTCGTGTTCTTCCTCTGGAGTAGTATATACATACGTGTATGTGCATGTGTGTGTGTGTGTTTGCACACACTAGACGACCTGCGTTGAAGTGAAGGGTTTCAAGCGGCATTATAATTATCTCAATAAGCGCGCAATTCTGGAGTTTTAATAAATTTCTCTATCAGATCAAATTGTGAATCTAAACCATTCTTGAATCAGCTTAATTACATACACAAAATTTCATTAAAATCAGTCCAGACATTTAGGAGGAGTTCTATTACAAACACACAGACAGAATAATTTTATATATAAAGATATATATTATAAGTTTAACCGAAATATATATATATCTAAATTATTTTACCAATTTTATTTTAATATCACATCATTATGAAGAGCAGAATCTCGATATCAAAGCTTATTGTCTTCCGATTTCCCATTAATAAAATCTTAATTTTTAGTATTTACTCCTTTTTCCAATTCCAAACTTACTAGATTAGTGTTACGCCATTTGAATTCTTAGCTCCAATTCTGCAATTTAAATGACCAACTAGCCCACTAACAAACCACAGAAATGCTGAATTAATTAATTAGATTGGGAAAAGTGCGCTCTGTCTCTCTTGGGGGAGTTAATTTTCTATCAACTTTCTGGCAACTGTTTTAGAAAGCGAACTTGCAGCAATATCTGCTCTTTTTTTTTCAACGTTAATAAAATGAACTGAATGAATTGCTTTTCAGTTGTCCACGGTATAATATTTGCTGAGTCTATTTATATTTTATAAATTACAATAGAACAATTAATAATCATGAGGCTTAGGATTATTATGGACAAAAATGTGATCAAGTATGGGGAAAATATATTGATTACACAGGCAAAATGTAATACATGTTAACAGATGGAGTGAAGGCAAAATGTAATACATGTTAACAGATGGAGTGAAGGCAAAATGTAATACATGTTAACAGATGGAGTGAAGGCAAAATGTAATACATGTTAACAGATGGAGTGAAGGCAAAATGTAATACATGTTAACAGATGGAGTGAAGGCAAAATGTAATACATGTTAACAGATGGAGTGAAGGCAAAATGTAATACATGTTAACAGATGGAGTGAAGGCAAAATGTAATACATGTTAACAGATGGAGTGAATTTCAGAATTTAATGATCAAACGTACATTTTATTAATAATGCATTTAAATAAAAGTAATTAAACTTAATAATATTCAACACTTCATTACTCTGAAATAACAGATTTTGTCTATTAGGTTTCAAAATTGTTTTGTGAATTGAAAATTATATGTCTACTTCTAGGGATGTTAAGGTAGCATATTTCATTACATTTCCAAAGTCAACACCAGGGCAGATGGCAAAACTTTTTAACGTCAAAGTTTTTTCGTAGACTCGTCTTAAGTTTATTCACTTATTTTTTTCCGAAAATCTGCTTAAAATTGCCTTTTCTGTTTTTACAAAGTTACACTGATCATCGTTACAAGCATTGAAGTTTTTCTAACTCATTGATATGCTTAGGAATATAATTGTACTCTCTCTTGTGCATTGCTAACTGTACAGAGATCTTTCTTAAGAGTACTATCCTTGCCATTCTTTTGCACTCATTTTATGGTTTCTGCTTCTGTAAGATCTGGTTAAAGGATAAAAATCTAAAAAAGTGGCGAAAAATTAAGTAATTTAAGAGAAATATGGGCCAGTGTTCAAATATAGCTGTTTAAAATATAAACATATTTATAAAGTAATTATTTTTTTTAAATATTTCTTCAATAGCTATGAATATTACAATGGTTTCATGTAAAATCAAGATTCCCATAAAACAAATAATAATATGGGCTATAAAAATTTCTAAATTAAATAAACAATGACAATCGGAAATAATATATTTACTATAATAAATGCAATATCTATGAATATTACAAAGGTTTCATATGAAATCAAGCTACCCATAAAACAAATATTATGGGCTACCCATAAAATTCCTAAATTTAATAAACAATGAACCAATCGGGAAACAATATATTTACTATAATAAATGATATATATTTATGAATATTACAATGGTTTCATATGAAATTGAGTTTCCCAATAAAACAAATAATAATATGGGCTGCCCATAAAATTCCTAAATTTAATAATCAATGAACCAATCGGACAATAATATATTTACTATAATAAATGCAATATCTATGAATATTACAATGGTTTCATATGAAATCAAGCTACCCATAAAACAAATATTATGGGCTACCCATAAAATTCCTAAATTTAATAAACAATGAACATTGGAAATAATATATTTACTATAATAAATGCAATATCTATGAATATTACAATGGTTTCATGTGAAATCAAGCTTCGCATAAAACAAATAACAATATGGGCTGCCCATAAAATTCCTAAACTTAATAATCCATGAACCAGTCGGACAATAATATATTTACTATAATAAATGTAATATCTATGAATATTACAATGGTTTCATATGAAATCAAGCTTCCCATAAAACAAATAATATGGCTGCACAAAAATTTCTAAATTTAATAAATAATGAATCAATCGGAATAATTTATAATAAATGCAATATCTATGAATATTACAAAGGTTTTATGAAATCAAGCTTTCGTAAAAAAATAATATGGGCTTCCATAAAATTCCTATTAATAACAATGAACATTGGAACAATAATATATTTACTATAATAAATGCAGTATCTGTGAATATTACAATGGTTTCATATAAAACCAAGCTTCCTATAAGCAAATATGAGCTGCCCATAAAATTCCTATACTTAATAATCAGTGAACCAATCGGACAATAATATATTTACTATAATAAATGATATATATTTATGAATATTACAATGGTTTCATATGAAATCAAGTTTCCCAATAAAACTAACAATAACATGGGCTGCCCATAAAATTCCTAAATTTAATAATCAATGAACCAATCGGACAATAATATATTTACTATAATAAATGCAATATCTATGAATATTACAATGGTTTCATATGAAATCAAGCTTTGCGTAAAACAAATAATATGGGCTGTCAAAAAATTCCTAAATTTAATAATGAACCAATCGTACAATATATTTACTATAATAAATGGAATATCTATGAGTATTGCAATGGTTTCATGCTAAATCAAGCTTCCCATAAAACAAATAATATGGGCTGCCCATAAAATTCCCAAATTTAATAATCAATGAACCAGTCGGACAATAATATATTTACTATAATAAATGCAACATTTTTCTCAATTATAAATTTTGTAAATTCCGCCTTAGGCCCTGAAAATTTATTGTTGGGCCACCTCTTGCCAATGCTGATCTAGAATACCATTTTAAGTATAAAAAAGCCCAATATATTTTATTCCTTCACTTTCATAGTAAGAAGGTTAACATATCCTTTTCACTTTTCCGCCGTAAGCTAAAGTCTTCAGAGATCGATCTCTTATTTTTATCTCGATCTCATTTTATTTTCTCCTATTCCAAACGAAAGAGAAAGAGCTTATAATAGAGCATGAAATCCCAATGTTTGCAATTGCGTAAGGTTTGCAAAAGAATAATGCAGAGGGAGATCAATATCTAGAGGTTACATTTCAGACTTCAAAATGAGGCCAGCGTGTTTATAGGTCGATTAAACGATAGATTAGCAATTATGGTTAAGTATTTTTCCCGAGATCGCGGTTTTTAGTTTTCTTTTAAAAAGAGCACCTCGGCTTTTAGAATGTGGCTTTAAAGTTAATTGGAAAGTAATGGAATGCGATTTATTAATCGGCCGCAGACGACTTTTTTTTTATTCCTCCGTGGAACTAAAGGAGTTATCCGTTAAGTTTACAGTCTGTTCTCTTTAATTCCTTCGGAGACATCCGCTTCTGATTAGAGGGATACATAGAAAATTAAGAGCTTTTTTATTATCGGTGGTAAAACTGTAGTTTTCTAAACTTTTCCTGAACTTCGTACTCCTAATTTATGTTTAGTATTTTTTTACTTTTAGGAGGAGGTTTAAGCGCTTTGTGTTTATGTTAATGATGAGATATGTAAAGTTAATGTTTATTTAATAATTTTATTTTAAACACTTCGCTTGCGGGCAACGTATTTTTACGCTTTTTGCAGTCTGTTGTGGAGCACGGGTCACGTAAAAACACGTATTTAGTAGATTTGTGGTGGATACCCGCTAACCACCACAAATCTACTAAATACGTATAATTATATGTATGTGTGACATAATATGCTTGTTTGCGTTGCTATGCAACGCTTTGCATTTTTTCTTTCCACAAGTTATGATTGTCGAGTTACTCGGTCTTTTGTTGCGTTATTTCGTCTTCAATCGAATTCCTAGCTCCAGAACGTACAAGTCGTGTTTTGTCAATTTGAAGTTTGGTTTTTTATTGTTGAATACAAAATTGATAAAATGAGCCGTTGTGACAAAGATAATGATGAAGAAATATGCGCTGACAGATTATCGGACTTTAATTTTAAAAATCGTTTATTTTTGTGATTTCGTAAAAATATTGTTTTTTTTTTGTTAAATAATCATACAGTATATATTAAAGTGAAAAATAAAAAAAGTTTCTTTAATAAAAACAAAGTAGTTTTCGATTTACTGCGATTTTTCTGAATAACTAAACATTCGCGCGATTCACGTAAAAACGCCAGCTGCACGCGTAAGTTGGCGGTGAAATATACCTGTGTGCCTAGTGTTAAATGAAAAATGTGAGGTGAGAGTACAACGCTGGGCAAATGCTCTGTAGAGCTGAATAACATCAAATTATCTAGTACAAAACCTCGCTCATGAATGAAAAGAGAGAGTGAGAGAGTGATGTGCTAAAAACTATCCCAATAAATGACTAAATTATTTTTTCCCAATTTAATTTCACATAATTATAGAAAAAAAGCCTAAATCCCGATAGTACAATTTTATCTATGAGATATAATTATACTGTGATGATTACACAATAACAACTAAAGTCGTTGCCTCGTTTTGATTCGCCGAAGATTGACATCATACACATAATTTCTGATTAAGGCCGTTGACGTAATGTTCAGCTTTTGTAAATAGTGTCTTGTATATATTATAATTATTGTAATGTATTTTCACAGATTATTGTAACATGAATTCATTGATCTGTATTGATATTTGTTATGAGTAAAGTTTTATAATTATCGTATTTTTATTTGTGGCAACACAGCATCTTTTTAAATATGCAAATATCTGTAATGTATGTATATGTTGTCTGCCTATATAAGAGTCAGTGTGACAGTAGCAGATAGTTCGGTTGCATCGAAGGTGCTGATGTTTGTTTGTGTAACTTGTATGTACTTTCAGTATTTTAAACTTCTGTAACGTTAGTTCAGTTTGATATCCAGAGCTCTACGTCATTCATTATACTATCTTAAATAAATGCCTGTGTCTAGATCTAGTTGTTTTATTTAACTGCACCGTGTGAATCCCTTCTGAGGTTGGTTTTATTGTATCACGTGATTCTTTAAGAATCGTCGAGCCATAGCAGGGGTTATCATAGTACTATGAATAATGAATTGTATATTGTATTGTAACATGAGAACTTTGGGATACTTTTGGAATTTAACAATATGGAGGACACTTTTTTCCAGTGGATCATCTAACTCAGACATTCACAATATTTTCTGAACCACCACCCCGTTTAAAAGAATAAAATTTTCAACTTCCATAATATTTAATTATATCCTATATTAAAATATTGTTACACATTATCTGTACTTGTTTTATCTGTTTATTATTAGGAATAACAAGACAGAAATAAGTTTAAATGGCCATCAAATGCAATAAAAAACTTTTTATTATAAACTTAAAACACATTTAACACCGTACCGAACGATGGCAAACTCTTAGGATGCTCTTTACCGGAGTTCGCGGGCATGAATGTTCGTAGCCTTAAAGTGATCGGCTTTAAGCAGTAGTTCCCGGTCTCATTAGGCTGGAGCAAGAGTAGAATCTAGATATATATATATATTTATATATATATATATAATATATATATATATATATATATTATTAATATATATAATAATATATATTATAATATATATATTTATTATATATATATATATATATATATATGTATATATATATGTATATATATATATGTATGTATATATGTATATATATATGTATATTGTAACACTATAAATCCAACACAGGAACAAAAATGTCTACATTTAACAAATTACGTTTAATTATTAAGATATTTACACATATTTACAGGTTTACTTAATATTTAACATTACTAAAAATGCAGAGAGCAGGAGGCCCTCGCACACACCAGCACAACACCTAACGGAAAACTAACAGTCTGTCCTTTTTCCACTGAAACAAAAGGTGCGCGCGCAGATGGCCGTTGCGCGCTGCCACAATCTTCCCCTCAACCATCGACTAATGTCCTCATGTCGATGGGTGCAGTCTAGGAGATCTTCTGACTGGGGTAGAGTCTGGCTGTTGCTCACTTTCTGCATCGGTCCTTGTAGGTCGTCCTCTTCTTTTCAGGGGCAACATTGGGTTCCTCTGCCCTTGCCCTCTATAAGGTTGGAGGCATGATGAGTGATATTTTCCTATGGGAGTAAAAGGATTATTTTGGGCAGCAATCAAATAAGATGTAGGAGATTGTACTTTATAAATAACATATGGGCCATCGCGTCGTGGCATAAATTTAGCTGTTCTTTCGGATTTGGTTTGACTTTTGGGGTGGAGAGTTACCCACACTTTATCACCTGTTTTGAATTGAGGCGTTTTTCTGATATGTTTATCAGCATAAAATTTATTTTTATCCTGTTTCAGTTCTATATCAGACTTCAACTGATTCATATAATTTGCCAAACGTTTCAAATAAGGCGTTATCTCAGGCACGAAGTTGTCATTTGAGATAATAGCTCGAAGGTCGCGAGTAACATCGTCTGTTGTTCGAAGCTCTCTTCCGAACATAAGAAATGCTGCTGTTTCACCTGTTGTGTCGCATCTTGCTGTGTTCAGGGCAAAACGTATGGTTGGGAGTTTCTCACTCCAAATAGTGTGGTTACCTTTGACAAGGATTGCCAATCTTGGTTTTAAGTCTCGGTTCTTCCTCTCCACCGGGTTTGCCTGTGGGTGATATACCGGGGTTAACACCTGATCTATATTAAGAAGATAACAAACTTGCTGCATCACTGAACTAACAAACTGACTTCCATTGTCACTTATTATTCTTCTTGGGAATCCATAACGTAAATAAACTTCTTCTATCAGGGTGATAGCACATTCCCTAGCTGTAGCATGTTCTAATGCGAAAAGTTCAGTCCATCTAGTAGCGCAGTCTTCTACTATAAATATCCATTTTTTACCATCAGGACTCTTGGGTAATGGTCCAAATAAGTCAATTGAAATTGATTCAAAACGTTGGTTATATACAGGTGTTTGTAGCAAACCTGAAGGTTTCTGATTACTAGCTTTAAATCGGCAACAATCTTCACAATTCTTTATGTACTCTGTAATGTATCTACGCATGCCAGTCCAGTAGTACCGCTTCGCTATCTTACTAAGTGTTCCTTCTACACCATAATGTCCCGCCATTGGGGCATCATGATATTCTTTCAGTATTCTTTCACATTCATGCTTTGGCACTACTAACTGGGCTTCTTCTGTCTCTGCTTCTGGTGAATATCGGTATAAGACTCCTTGATTCAACAAATATCCCCGATTTAGCCAATTTGTAAAATTTTCATCTTTAGCAGGACTCTCAAATGATTCAATGATCTTTTTAAGGTCTGCGTCCTTAAGTTGTTCTTCTCGTAATTCTCTGGGACTTCGTGTTGGCATATCAATGGCAATTTTGCAGAATTGGCAATATTCTTCAGCGTGTTGGCAGAAAGGTCTTGACAAGAGATCTGCCACAACGTTGGCTCTTCCAGGTATGTATTCCATCTTTGGGGCAAACGACTGGACTTGCAAAGCCCAACGAGCAAGTCTTCCAGTTGGAGATTTTAAACTCATTAGCCAACGAAGAGGTTGATGATCTGATGTCACTGTTATATCTTGTCCCTCGATGTATCCCCGAAATTTATTTAGGCCCCAAACCACTGCCAACGCTTCTCGTTCTGTGGTTGTATAGTTCCGTTCTGCATCGTTTAATAGTCTGCTCGCATATTCAATAGGGTGCTCCTCAGCTCCCTCACCTTGCAACAGCACTGCTCCAAGCGCGTAGTTGCTAGCATCGGTTCGCAAGATGTATGGCTTATTTGGGTCATTTTGTCGTAGAACAGGAGGACTAATCAGATGATGTTTTAGGGTTTTAAATGCGTTTTCCTCTTCTTTTCCCCATTTCCAAGGGCTATTTTTCTTCGTGAGATTACTTAAGGGCCTTGCTATGTCAGAAAAGTTCGGTACAAATCTTCTATACCACGAGCAAGTTTGCAAAAAGGATTGGACTTGCTTTAAATTACTGGGAGGTGGTAAATTTTGAATGGCGGCAACCTTATCTGGGTCAACTTCAAGACCAGAATTTGGTAATGTAGTGTCCCAAGTATTTCACTCGGTTACAGGCGAAATTACACTTCTCTCTGTTAGCATGTAATTTAAACTCACGCAATTTTGATAATACTTTTCCTAAATCATCAATATGCTTCTCGAAAGTTTCAGATAAAATTATTATGTCATCTAAGTACGACAGAACCAAAACATCATTCAGGGAGTTTCTGAAGTTATCGATTAGTCTTTGAAATGTCGCCGGAGCATTTTTAAGCCCAAAAGGCATGCGGCAATATCTGTAAGTACCAAAAGGGCACACGAAAGCTGTTTTATCTCGATCAGTGGGATTTACCTCGATTTGGTGATATCCGGATCTTAAATCTATCGTTGACATGTAAGGAGTGTGTTTAGCTTCATGGAGCAAATCATCCATTCTAGGCAGAGGGTATTTATCAGTTTTTATAGTGGAATTCAACTTTCTGTAGTCCACACAAAGGCGAAATTGACCATTAGGTTTTGGAACTAGCACCACTGGTGAGGCATACGGTGACTCACATTCTTCAATTGTGCCATTGGCCAAAAGATTCTCTAACTCTTTCTTAAGAATGTCCTTCTTTAATGGAGACATGCGATATGGTGGCATAGCTACAGGGAGATTATTACCAGTGTCTATATAATGTTTAATTCTAGGTGTAGGCTCTTCCCCTGGCTGAAAGATATCCGTAAACATTTCTAACAGTTTACATAATTGTAACCTTTCCTCGGCAGATAAGTGACTGCCTTCAGTTTCTTTCAAAACGCAAATGTTCAGCTCAGGAGACACAATAATTTTATCGGATGATATAGTGCTAATGTTTTGCGAATTACCTGAGGATTCGAAAGAGTTTTTATGTGGCACACAAGCTGGTATAAATGTATCTTTCTCAAAATTGAATTTTTTCCTAGGATTACTGTTGAAATACCATTTCCTGTTCTGAGTATCCAAGCTAACACCAGCTTTGGATAAAAAATCAGTACCAAGGAGAGTTCGATTGTCCTTAGCTGTAGGTAATACAAATAGTGTAGTAGGAATTCTTTTCCCTAACAATTCAATGTCTATTTCGGTATTATAAACTTCAGAGAATTTCGGCACTCCGTCCGCGAGTGTTATATTTAAATTCACTTTACGAAAAATTACCCCTTGTTCTCGGAGGAGGTTATACAGGGTTTCTCCAGCAACAGTGTGGCTGGCTCCAGTGTCAGCACATGCTAAACCCCACATACCATTTATTTTAATCTTCATTAACATTGCCTTGGGTTCTTGTATCGCACACGTTTGAAATTTCAAGCAACTAACCTGGGCGGAATCAACTTTAATGTTTGGGGAACACGTAGGGCATTTTGCCTTTATGAAACCAGGTTTCCCACAGCCATAGCAGCTAATAGGTCTTTCGTTAATTTTATTAACAGTTCTATTCGTTGAGTATTTATAATTAACACTATTCTTAAAATTTCTTAAATTGTTACTCGGCTTAGAATTTTCCATTCTATGTTGTTCATGGTTCGTGTTTCTACCTTTTAAGTTTCTACTTTCTTCATAAGCATCTAGCTTATCAACTAAAGCAACTGGATCGCTCAATTCACTCCAGTGATCTAAAAAATGATCTTTGTAATCCGGAGGACACTTCTTTTTGATTTGATCAGAAATTATTAGATCTTTTAACTGATCAAATGTAGTGATATTAAGCTCACTGAGCCAACCTTCAAAAAATTTTCTCAAATCATAGAAATAATCTCTCCACGTGGAGTCTGGATTTTTTCTGTGTTGGACGAAAAATTGTCGGAATTTCTCTGCACTCATCTTGAATCGACGTAATAAAATTTTTTTTATTTCCCCATATTCCGGTGGTTTATCCGGAGAATCCGATTCTATAGCAATTAATTTTGAAATTTCAATAGGTAAAAGCCCGATCAAATATACCACCCATTTTGATTCTGGTATTTTCAAAAATGACAGTTGTCTCTCGAAAAGGTTTAAAAACGTACTAATGTCATCTACCTTCGGGTCAAACTGAGGGATTAACGCTTTAATTTCAAATTTAGATACATCCGTATCACTATCGGTAAGAACGGTTCCTGTTTTCGAAGCATGATTTAAATTTTGTAACTTTAGTTTCTCTAATTCAAATTCCATTTGCCGTCTTTCGGTTTCTGCTTCCTTTTCTTTTACTTCGGATTCTTTTCTGGTGCTAATGATTGTATCCAACAATGTTTTTGTGAATTCTTCGTCATATGAAGTACATCCGGTTATAACATCTTTAATTTTTATTACTGTGGCGTCGGGTTCCAACTCGATGCCTAATTCTGCGGCCAAAACCAAAAGGTCGCATTTTTTACCTCTAGCAAGATATGCCATTTTTATTCTTTTCAGGCCAAACTTAAAATTAATGGTAAAACTCAATTACTGCGAGAATGGCTCATTAGAATGACATAATATGCATACATCTGATTAATCAACTAAACTATATTATTCCGATTTGAAACCGGAAGTATCAATAAATTTGAAGGAATAAAATAATACTTCTTAATTATACAAATATTTCAGATACATAATATTTCTATTAAAAAGAATCATCGATGGAAAATTAAATAATAAGCAACACAAAAAAAGAACATTAACTTGAGCAATATCTTTTGTTATTAATACAAAAATCCAAATTAAATTGAACTTGCACCAATATTCAACACTGAAATATTAACTATCTTCATGAATTATTAATCAAAACAATTGAAATTAACAATATCCATAAGTCCTAATAATAAAAATGTTAAGAAAAATAAAATTCAAAACTTGGACCGAAACACAAACTATTCAAATTTCAATCTTCAGGCACTAAAGGAACTGGCATGCGGTATTTAAATTTGATCTGGATGATCATAATAAAACAAAACGAATTCAGGGTGAATTCAAATCAGAAACTCTTCTTCATTTGTCAGGATGACAAAATTAATAAAGTTCCTTGAGTGCTTGTCAAAAAGAAAAGAAATCACTTATCTG
>CM063501.1:99999886-100054585 GCA_032207245.1 Pardosa pseudoannulata | reverse complement strand
GTTCGAATCCCACTATGGCCATGGATGATTGTAGGCTTAAAGTAATCGGCTTTAAGCAGTAGTTCCCGGTCTCATCAGGCTGGAGCAAAAGAGTAGACCGTAGCGCTCCAAATGAAATCAAACCACTGAACATCGGTTTCAATCGGTTTGGAGTGCTACGGTATACTTTTTGGCTACATGAGGGCAAGAAATAGCGATATCGGAACCTACTCCTTTACCCATTAATGCTTGACGTTTGTTTTTAGAAACCGCTAAAAATAGCGCCTAAAATTTTAATGCTTCCCTAAAACGAATTTTCCTTTTGAGAGTCGGTAGAAGGCAATCATATAAACAATCTACAAAATTTTCATTGTTTTATCTCTATTTGTAAATTTTCTAATTGGATCGACACTTTGAGTTTTTGAGAAGCTCACATAAATTTACTTTTTCGGCAGGTACGTAGACTGAAATCGTCTGTGACAAACTGCTTTTTCTAATATAGAAACCCATTTTACAGAACTTATTTTACATGTAAAACCAAATAAATCTTTTTCACGAAGTTTTTCCTTTTTGATAAATTACATCCTATAATGTTTAAAACGAGGGCTGTTTATTACCATGACGTTCTGTAGTATTCAAAGTTGTTTAATTCTGAGCAATCCAGGGAAATATGCTAGAATAATTTTAAGTTGAGGACACTCCTTTAATTACGATATTTTACGATAATAGATTTGAAGGAATAAGAATGGGAAAGAGGAGAATTTTTATGCGATATTTAAGTGTAATAATTTTGATATATTACACACACACACACACACACATATATATATATATATATATATATATATATATATATATATATATATATATATTATATATATTATATATATATGTATATTATATATTATATATATATTATATATATATTATATATTATATATATATATATATAATATATAATATATATATATATATATATATATATATATATATTATATATATATATATATATATATATATATAATATATATATATATATATATATATATATATATATATATATATATATTATATATTATATATATATATATATATTATGTTATATATATATTATATATAATATATATAATAATATATATATATATATATATATATATTTTATATATATATTATTATATATATATTATATATAATATATATATATATATATATAATATATATATATATATATTATATACTATATATATATTATATATTATATACTATATATATATATATATATTAGATAATTATATATATATATATATATATATTAGATAATTAGAAAGACAGAGGGTGAGAGGGAGTTGCAGCGTATAACTAAATTTAATTCGAGCTGTATTACAAAATTTTTGTAGTTAAGTATTATGACGTTACGTTAAAAGGGCGGCATTGACTTTTTAATAGATGGGTAAATAAAGCTTATGTTATGGTATAAAGTCCTCCCCCGTTTCCATTAATCATAAGTAGTTCATCCTTTTAATCTTCTCTCGGAAAATATATCTACTCTGCTTTTGAATTTTTGATAAACGGCCCGCAGTAAATCTTAACTCTTCCTCTTTTGAGCAGTGGCATTAAACTTTAATGCGCACTAAAACGAATATCTGTTGGAGGACATCGCTTAGGACGGTGTATGTTTGGAAACATGGGATTATCCTGGATGTTTTAAATAGTTAGGTAATTACTTTTTTGTAGAGCTGTCCTTTGAGCCAATATTTTGAGCTTAAAATGTATCTTGTGGTTATACATTCAATGAAATTGTTTTCTAATTCACGATGCTAAGGTTGACAATGTAGACTTCTGACCTTTTCAACGGTTTTATTAATACCAACAAAAATTCCTAATTACTAATTATTTAATAACAGTATATGATGGTACTCCTAATAGCAGCAACTTATAAATGTGACTAACTTATACTAATTTATTCTTAACATTGATGACTTCAATATGTGATTAATTACTTTACTCGTTGGTAATATTAGAATAGAAAATTTCTTAGTTACTCTATCACCTGAAACATTAAGAGTTACTTTTATTAATTACTATTAATTACAGTATTTAAATCTATTATATTATTCATTATAATATAATATCAATTATATTATAATGAATAATATAATAGATTTAAATAGCTAAGTTTGACATATGTAGACTTGTTGACATATGATCCTGACCTGAAAATTTACATCAAAGATTTAGTTCACTCTAAATGACAGAATTCTTGGGTAAACACACAGTCAAATAAATTGCGAGATGTAAAAGACAAAATTTCTAAATGGCCTCAACTTCCTTCTAGAAGACACGACGTGATAATCACTCGTCTACGAGTGGGTCACTGCCGACTCACACACGCTCATCTCTTGCTTGGTGAGGCACCTCCACAGTGTGCGTATTGTAAGACTACTTATACAGTCGCACATATCTTAACTTCTTGTATATATTTTAAATCTCTGTACATAAAATTATTTGGTAATTCATCACCTAATCTTAATTCAATCATTGGAAAAATCCCACATTCAGGCTTATTCCCATTTTTTTCGCTGTACTGGCTTGTACTTTGAAATCTGATTTGTATTTTTCTAACTTTTAATGTTCAATTTTGTAATATTTAATTCTTAATTTTTAATTTTTTTAATTAATTTTCAATCTTTGTAAATTAATAAATTTCATTGTTGTATTGTACTTTTTTCAATTTCTCATTTTCTGTTTTACATTTTTAAAAATTAATTTTTAATCAAACTTTGCTGATTATCGTGTTGTTTTGTTTGTGTTTCTAAATTTTTTTGTTGTTTTGTATTTGTTTTTAAATGTTTTTCTTTGGTTTTAGGCATCTTTAATTTTTCTTGTTCATCAAAAAAAAAATTTTTTTTTTCAAAATTGTGTTGTTCTTTTGAGTTTGTCATCTTGTTTGGCGCAGTTTGTCCCTTGAGGAATTAGCGCCACTAAATTTCAAACAACCAACCAACCTTGTTGACATATGTGACATATGTAATGTGATTGCCTGATATGTCAGTCGAATTACAAATTTTCAGCCTGTTTGGCCTCGACTTTCTTGACAATGATTAGTAATTCAATCAGTAAGTTATTCAGTGGTATTTGGATTTTATAAGTATAGATTACAGTGATCCCTCGTTTTCGAGGGTAATGGGGACCAGAACCTTCCGCGAAAGCTGAAAAACTGCGAAGTAGGATTTGCCCCTAGGAATTTTCGTGTATGCTGGTACACGAATGTGTTAAATATGTAAACTGTATTTATACTTTACACATTTAAGACACAAATTACAACATTATTCGTATTTACGTGTCAGTGTTAATTAATAAAGTTAATTACAATACCTTATAGAGTAATAAACATTAATCAACATAGCTTTCTGAGAGAGGCGAAGAGTCTTTTGTTGGTGGCGGAAGAGGGGCTCTCACTTGACTCGTAGAAGTTTTAGGCTCACTCGGAGACTCTTCTGCTGGAGACGCTGACGGTAGAGCCAGGGGGCTTTACCTTGGAGAGAAACATGGTGATGGGTAGTTGTTGTCTTTGTTTTTCCTTTTCCTTCAAAATTCCCTTGTACAAGGACACAATCCCGTCAACGCAAATGGCGAACTCGAAGTTCAAACCATTTTGTCGTCAATGTCTTCTGCAAATTCTTGCCATGTTGCACAATTGTTGCTGATTCTCCAGGGTAAGGCCACGCTTTTCAGTTTGTTCTTCCTCTTCCTCTTCATTTTCTTCCTCACTTGCAGACTTTGTCATCTCAAGAGCCCGTGGTATGTATTCTGAGTCAACTCATCTCTTTGTTTGACATGCAAGGATCTTTCTCTACCTCGCATCAACAAGATACAAAGCTGCGTTCCGCAATATGGCTGCCAAAGTGGTTGTATTTTTTCATTTATATTTTCTGATGAATATTTTGGAAAAACCCGCGAAGCACTGAAGCCTCAAAACATGAAGCGCGAAGGGAACACTGTAAATAGAGGAAAAAAATATTTAGACTTTCTGCGAAATCAATTTACCCGTCATTTCCTTTGAGACTAAAACTTAAAAGTTTTTCCCATTTCTGCAATTTGTTTGACACATTGAACGGAATTGAATTTATTAGTGTAAATAAATATACCGATGAAAAGCGGGAGAATGATCTGAGTTTTACAGAGAAATCTAGTCAAGTAACGATAATTCGAACTTTCTTCTAGCTCGAATTTCCAAAGTTCTAACCCTTCAATATCGATTCACCTTTCTTTCGAATTCAACTTTCGACAGACTGTTCAATCTGTACGATCGATTCGACATTCAATGGAATCTTATATATCGATTCAACAAGTCCCTTGAACTCGGATGTCGATAACTCGAAATATTTTTTCCACTTTATTTTCTCGTATACAATGCAGACATAAAGAAATAGTTTTATGCCAGAAGACCCGTTCTCAGAAATTTCTGCTAAATAAATTTATAATTTACCGATCATAAGGAGTGGGTCATTATCAGTGTCATGTGCGGGAAGGGGATTACAGATTTGTTATTTATACGAACAAAAAGTTCCAATTGCATTTTTCTCCCGCCTCTACAGCTGATCGCTGATTTGGGATGAGTCAATCTCATCTTTATTTTTATTGAAATTTATTAGAAATTTTTTATTGTACGAGAAGGAATCGTAAAGTTAAATCAAATCGGCCGCAGGAAATTAAAAATTTTGTTATTTATATAATAAAATAACAAAAAAGGAAAATATTTTACAGTTCAAGTGTAGGGATAATCTCTTTTGACTCTGGTTTAATTATATGACTAATGGTAATTTCATTTCAAATTAGTAAAATTTCAGAAATGCAAGGACATTTTTTTTCATTAACTTAAAAAATCCAATGTAGTTTTATTAGAGCCTGCATTTAAGACAAAGTTTTTAAGCCTATTGCCTTTCTCTTTCGACAAAATTCTAACATTTTTTTATTTCATATAAAAAAAGGCAAACAGATAACGCGATTGTGTATAGTAATGAAAATGTTAAAAATGAAATGTTTCGGGTGTAATAAAAATTCATAAAATGTTTCAACCGCAAAATATAACCTAAAATACTAAAAGTTGATTCAAAATGTGTTCTTAAAGATGAATAGACTTGTAACAGGAGCATAACGAGAATGGTTTTCTTTGATAAAGGGAGGGGGAATTCTTAACTCATATCTTAACCCCTTCCGGTAAAATGACGAGTCTAGCTCGTCATTAGTTTTTCATTCCATACCGCACAATGACGAGCTACACTCGTCATGCGATTAAAGTTACTGTTAAATATGATAATTAATTTAGTTTAAAATTTCTAGTGTACTGAATTCGGCAACACTTTTATCACTTGTGAAAATCACAAGTCACTATTGCATATTGTTTACTTAGAATTTCTTGGTACAAGTCATTGCCATATTAATGAGTCAGAATAAAAGAAAACCTATTAAGAAATGCCTATTAAGAACCTATTAAGAATCATTCAAGAATTAAAAGTGAGACTACTTGGCGGTGTAAACAATTAAGAATTCCTTTGTACTTTGTTTTGAAAAGTACCACTAGCTTGAAGACTATTATCTGTATACCTTATTAATGTTTTGCTTTGATATTTTCTTAATTTTACTGTTTCTCATATTATTTAACACTATGTAAAAAGTAGATTTTAATTAAGAATATGTAAGAATTGTAAAATGAAACAAGTTTTTTAAATAAAAATTAAATGGTTATTTCATGCACAGTTTTTCATTATTAAATCATACCGGAAGGGTTTAAAATGAATACAGCAGTCTTTAAATATATCCTACCTTTAGACAGCAATTCTCATGGGGAGGTATATACATGGTTTCCGCGCACCTGGTAAGTCAGGAAAAGTCATGGAAAATCATGGATTTACACAATGGATTAATTTTGTTATGGAAAGTCTTGATTTTTCAAGTAAAATGAGTAAAAGTCATGGAAAGTCATGGATCCGCTAAACTACCGATTAAAAAATGCATCGAATTGTTTAATTCTATTTTTACTTGTCATTTGGCTGAAGTTACTGAGTTTAGTATTTATGTATTATCCTATTGACCCTATTGCCAAGTAAAATTTGTTCACCAAGGAAGCTCAAAGAAAGCTTAATGGGTGGGTAAATGTATATTATTCTGGTTTTTTCTTCAATTGTAGATTAAAATTTTATTAATATAATAATTATTTTTTAATAAAAATTAGTTAAGATTTTTGCACAAAATATAAGTTTATCTCTAGGGATATTGTATATAAACATTATAGGGTTATATTTGGCTATTATTCATGGTCACCCAGATAATACCAAAGTACCCTGAATTCAAATTGAAAACAGTTTGATTGAAAAATTGCTATATGATTAAACTTAGGTATGTAGATACAACAATTTATTTTTATTTATGTGAGTTTATTAACACTTATAAAGTAAGTTTATAGTTTTCTTATGATGAAATTCTTGTAATTTCTCTAAAAACATATATTTTATTTGTATGTACATCAGAAGTTTTATTCATATATACTTTTAACGAAAGCTTTTTATGGAAAATGATCTGCTAAATCAGGGAAAGTCATGAAAAGTCATGGATTTGAAACATTTTATTTTGGCATGGATGCTCGTAGCCGTTCGGAATCGGCTTTAAGCAGTAGGTCCCCGTCTCATTAGCCCTCGTGTTGCAAAAAGTAGACCGTATCACTCCAAAACCAAAAAACTAAACACGCGTCCTGCCCATTTCAAACGTTGAATTGAAATGAATTTTATTATGTCTAGCTCCTTAAAAATCTTATAGATTTCGGAATTTGTTCTTCTTCTCCAGGAGTCGTTGCATTTCAAACCTTCTAAAATGCTGCGGAGTACTTTTCTTTCGAAAACAGCCAGAGTCTCTTTGTTTCTTTCAGTTAATGCCCATGTTTCAGCAGCGTATGAGAGGATTGATCGAATTAGTGTCTTATAAAGCAATAACTTTGTTCTTCTGTTTATGAGATTAGATTTGAGATATTTGTGGATACCAAAAATACATCAGGTAGCGGCAGAAACTCTGTTGCGAACTTCCGGCTCACTATTATTTTCAAATTAATCGCATAATTTTAATTTCGAATTCTATTGGAAATTCAAAAGAAGTTTCAAAATTATGAACTATCCAAAATTTCAACAAGTGCTACTGCATGTGCATTTATATAAGTCTCGAAACTTACAAACGTAATACAAAGTTGCAAGAAATGCCACCCATCATTAGCTTAAACTTCATTACAAGGTTACGAGTTGGATTCGTTCCGACATGAGTTTCGCCCTCAAAATAAAGCATTAATGGTCAGAACAAATAAAAGAGCGACTCATTCCGGACGAGGCTGTGGATGCGAGTCCAAAAGAGCGTAACTAAACACTTCTCGATATTCGTGATACGCCAAGCAGAGCATAAAGACGATAAACTACTTTCTCAGAAAAGTCAGGGGACCGTCACGGAATCCCGAAGTAGTCAGCCCAAAGAACGTTCGTGACAGCGGCATTAACAGCAGGCCAGGAATCGATCGAAGCGCCAGAGAATCGAAAGGGTGATTTTCACGTAATAACGGTTTTTACGCACACTGGGCCTTAACTATTTTCTTTTTCCCTTAACCAAGAGATTACGTTTCTTGGGTGCTGCAGTCAAAATGGCAGATCACTTACCTCGTAGATAGCGATCTATGTTTTTGTTGCGCTTAAGTCTCGTTTACAATGATTGTGAAAAGGAAGAGCTAGACGAAAGTATCTTGAAATCTTGTTGTGGGATTAACCGACTGAGAAGTTTAACAACACGGATAGATAGTAAACAGCTGAATCAAAGTAATTCAATCTGAGCCATTCTTAAAGCTACAGTAGGGAAGAAACTACGCGATACGCTATGTAGGCGTCTGGTTATGGCGGCAAGATTTAGGAGTGGCAAAAATTTTGTTTTTGAGTAAAACATTTGTCCGTAAATACGAAATTCCTTATACAATACTACTCTATAATTGTCTTGATTCAGTTATATGTTCTTTTACTGGTTAGCGTGGTTCTTTAAATTGTTCTGTTTAATTTTTAGAAAAAATTCGGTTTTTTTTTTTTTAAGTGGTAGAATTTTTGATTTGGCTTACAACGGCCAATATGGTAGGAACGGCTCTGGTTGCAATAGACGCTTAGCTTGGTTAAATTTGTTTGAAAATTTAATATTATGATTTCATTAAATGGTGATACATTACTAAGATTAAGAACATAAAAGGGTGTTTTAATATATATCACCTTTAAATTAATATAATTACTAACCTAAAAGGTAATTCACCTGTTACTAATAATTACTTTTAAAGCAAAAGTTTTCGATTTTTAAATCTATTTGGAACGCTCCAGGTGCAGATCTAACCATCGCATACCTTTTGAAGTTTTTATCGGTTTTGGAGTATTGTAAGATAACGGAAAGCATATATATATGAAATTAATAAAAGAAATCTTATGGTGCTCTTGTCGTATCTCTATAAAACCGCTATATCATGCAGTATTTGAATAAAAAACAAAACTGTTCTACTTCACACATTCCGTTTGTTTATTCTATGCCATTATCGAAACCTGTTCTGTCATTTTTAACTATGTACTACAGTGGGCTCCGCTTAATGTGATCAGTTTGGGACACCGTGATTTTGATACCAGTAACCGACTGATAGCAATAAACGATATTCAAAATTAGGTAAATTTACTACAGTGGGCTCCGCTTAATGTGATTAGTTTGGGACATCGTGATTTTGATAACAATAACAGACTGATAACAATAAACAATATACAAAATTAGATAAATTTACTACAGTGGGCTCCGCTTAATGTGATCAGTTTGGGACACCGTGATTTTGATAACAATAACCGATTGATAACAATAAACAATATACAAAATTAGATAAATTTACTCACCTTATATTTATGTAATGTATATTATCCTTTAAGACATAAGAATTGTTTACATAATAAAAATAATAGATCAATTGTTGACTGTACAATTTTTTCTAAGAAGCTCATTGATAAATCGTTCGTAATCATAATGTTTTCAAAGTCATCGGAGCGGTATTAGACCCTATGTTTCAACATTTTCAATGGAATTCAGAGGCTGAGACATGTTTAACTGCGTTGCAGTATTGGGCGGACTTACATTTGGTAACCTGTCATAACGATTTAAAATTTCGATCTTTTGTTTTAATGTGAAATCATTTCGCTTTCTGGCTTTCATATCGACAAATTGCATGTAAGCGAGCAAGGTGTGATGAGGCGATTTAGATCTGTTATATAATTGATTCATTCATACAAGAAGTAAAATGTTCGGGATCTAAATCTGACCTCATCACATCTTTGTAAAAAGATAGAGGACCATAAATTTATATTCATCGGATATTGTTGTCTTGTACGGTGATCTCGGGTGGGTTTCTGGTCCCTAGTCCCAGATAAGAATCCCGTCTCCGTACTTGACATTAAATAAGAATGTACCTTTGTGGAGTATTTATGAGTCCCTAAGGGACAGTGCCCAATTAGAAGGGATAAGGTTTTTCACGTTGGCGGTCTCAAGGCGGGGTTTAAGCAGACCAATGAGATTCTTACAACTATCCCGATTGGACGATAAGAAGGAAGAGGCTACAAGGTTGAAATAAATAAATATGAAAAATCTAATAAATTGAGAGGAGGATGGGAGGTCCCAAAGAAGGTGTTCGAGAGTCGAGAGTCCAGTCGGGGTCCGACGGAAGTTGTTCGTGAGTCGAGATGAAAAGAGGAGTCCGACGGAACGAGTGCGAGAGTCCAGCCAAGTCCGACAGGAAGTGTTCCTGAGACCGACGTATGATCCATAGATTCCCACTCCTGATCAGCCATAGATACCCTTCAACCAGCATTGTTCCGGGCCCAACCTTTTAATCCACAAAGGTACCCCATTTTTACATACATTTTGAAATTAAGATTAGGTCCTCTCTCTATTTACAAAATTACTTAAGTATAAAAAAATTATCAGAACTAATTTAGAAGATGTGGACAAAGCTTATTTTATGAAAATTAGCATTAGTTTTGTATGTACATAGATGTATATATATTATAATAAATTTACTTTTTTTATATTAAGCTAGTTTCGGAGGCTGTTAATTTAGCTTTTAGTTTATCTTCATATTTATGTCTGTAGTTTCTCAGAACCTGTGGTTAAATTTAGTACAAAAATACTTTACACGACACAATTAAAAATAAATCACCACTATACATTTGATCACAGGTTGATACTCAAATATAAACGAGGACTACACGACACAAGGCATAAAATGTGAATATACTCTTTCTCAATTCTGAATAGAATTGTTTGCCTTCTGCAAAACAACTATTGGCCACCAGCAGGGTGTGAGTATTTCTGAAAAATTCCAGGAATTTATAATACCCCACTCCTTTGTTTTTTTTTCTACCTTTCCCTAGGTGGAAGAGGGAGAATTCTCGGAAATTACCCCTTTATTTGGTAAAAAAATAAACATTCTAACATTGTAACAAATACTGAAATAGGAATGTTTGAGTGTTGCTAACACTCAAAAAATATTTTTTTTCATAAAGTGTGACTAGTTTATGATAATAAATATTAATAATTATATTAAAATTATAATATTTCTTTAACACTTTAATTTTTTTTAAAGTTTGTATGGCACAGCATACAATACCAAATTAAGGGTTAAAACAAGAATGAAGGGAAAGAAAAGATTGGGTTCCTTCTGAATGCATTGTGAATATTCCTTTGCCAGTTAAAATGAGGTTCGAAAACTGATAACATTAACCGATGCAACAATCACATAAAGCGATAATTTTAACATACAGATGAATAGAGAAAATCGGGACCAAGTGATTTCGATAACAATAAGCAATTGATAACATTAACCACGATCACATTAAGCGGAGTCTACTGTATTTCTACAAACCACTTCTATCAGCAGTGGAGTCGTATAAGCAAATTACTTGCACAGTTATTGTATGTCCAGTACCACCATTATATGACTAATTACTTAATTCTGCAACTTTCAGTTTGTAAACTGTACTGTTACTGACAGTTGTAAACTGTCTTAAAACATGAGGGGATGCTTTTCTCTACACTTTCTCATATACTCCCGCAAAATTCCTCTTAATAACGTGACAACATTTATTCCGGTTATGCAATAATATACTTACCCCGAATCCACGGTTTTGTTTGGTCTTCTATCTTAGATATTGTGCTTGTACTTTCATAGCTAAACATAAATTGAGGAGGAAGTGCAGTTCAACTTTGCGTAAAACGTTTGTGTAAATCCCCCTAATTGTATGCCACTCTCTCAACCCCTTCTTGCCATTTCCAAGCATTATCTTCTCGGTAAGACAGCTAAAACTCGCCGTTTTCATTACGATATCGTGCTTGCGAGTCATTCATAAACGTTTCTCCCTCTCGGTCTTTGACATTGGCGGAGGCTGGCCGACGCACATACACACAGAGAAAAGCGAATCGCACGAGAGGTACCGCGGAATTTCGAGAAGTTCCCACACAAATTGCATTCCCTGCCGAACGCCCGGTTTTCGCTGGAGAAAACTTAACTGCGCGTGTTTTAAACGCCAATCAAGGCACGGACCGCGTACGTCATTAGCATGGGAAACGGCGATGCGGAAAACTCCGATTGGAATGCGCTGGAACGGTGTAAGCGAGCATGCAAAGGGGCAGTCTGAACACACACATGTTGCTGCCTCAAGTCTATAGGAAAGGCTGAGCATTTTGGACTTATTTGTATTGCATTTACACCAAACCTCACATGGGAATCCTGATTTAAGTAATAAAAAAAGAATTAAAAATATTTTTTCAACAAATTTTTAATCTTTAGTGACATTTTTTTATATGTCTCGACCAGGGGTTTCCAGCTGGCGGCAAGCTGTGAATTAAAGCTTTTTATAAAATATATAAAATTTTCATAGCTCCAAAGTGCTTTTTCTTTAATGAAAATCATTAAAAATCAGTACAGAAATGGACTTGCATATCCATCCATCTTTTCTCTTCTGAGATTAGAATTAATCCTCGTGTCCTAATAAATCCCTAATAAGAACTACGCTGTCGAGACTATCCTCGACGGTGAAACTCCTATCTTAATTAATAAAAAAAAATAGTTAAAATATTTTTTCAACTAATTTGAATCTTCATTGACGCATATACATCTAGGTTTCTAGAAGTCCACGGGTGGCTCATCTTAATTTTTGGTGGATTTTAATTTTTCACCATTAAAGCTACTGGTAGAGTAGAAAATGTAATTGGTTTCTGGCAGTCCACGGATGGTTCACCTAAATTTTTGGTGGATTTTAATTTTTTAAAAATAAAATATTTCATAGTTCTAAAGGTTTTTCTTCGATGAAATTCATTAAAAATCTGCACAAAAAATTGAGTAGCAGATTCGTCCTTAAGATTAGAATTAAATGTCAGGCCCTTATCAGTTGGAAATTTCTCCTCTAGACCTCATATCATTTCAGCAAAAATCACCAAGACCAAAAATTGATTTAGAGAGAAATATTACTTCTTCATCTCTAATTAACGCATGACAGCTACTTTTAGGGCCTTCAAAACACCATTAAAGCTACTGGTAGAGTCGAAAATCCATTAAGGAATATTTACTATTTTGTAAAAAAAAAACCCTGAAAAATGTAATTGGTTTCTGGAAGTCCACGGGTGGTTCACCTAAATTTTTGGTGGATTTTAATTTTTTTAAAATAAAATATTTCATAGTTCTAAAGGTTTTTCTTCGATGAAATTCATTAAAAATCTGTACAAAAAATTGACTAGCAGATTCGTCCTTGAGATTAGAATTAATTGTCAGGGCCTTATCAGTTGGAAATTTTTCCTCTAGACCTCATATCATTTCAGCAAAAATCACTAAGACCAAAAATTGATTTAGAGGGGATTTAGAGAGAAATATTACTTCTCTAATTAACGCATGACAGCTATTTTAGGGCCTTCAAAACACCATTAAAGCTACTGGTAGAGTCGAAAATCCGGGAAGTAATATTTACTATTTTGTAAAAAAAAACCCTCAAAAATGTAATTGGTTTTTGGCAGTCCACGAGTGTTTCACCTAAAATTTTGGTGGATTTTAATTTTTTAAAAATAAAATATTTCATAGTTCTAAAGGTTTTCCTTCTATGAAATTCATTAAAAATCTGTACAAAAAATTAACTAGCAGATTCGTCCTTGAGATTAAAATTAACTGTCAGGCCCTTATCAGTTGGAAATTTCTCCTCTAGACCTCATATCATTTCAGCAAAAATCACTAAGACCAAAAATTGATTTAGTGGTGATTTAGAGAGAAATATTACTTCTTCATCTCTAATTAACGCATGACAGCTATTTTAGGGCCTTCAAAACACCATTAAATCTACTGGTAGAGTCGAAAATCAGTGAAGTAATATTTACTATTTTGTAAAAAACCCTCAAAAATGTAATTGACTAATTATAAGTTTTGAATTTAAAAGTTTTTTTCTCGAATGCCACGGTATGTGGCTTCAAATTGAATTCAGTTCTCGATAATATTGGTAGGAAAAGTTTGTACAGTTGATGTTTCAGATTTATTGACAAAGTGAATAAAATGTTCGATTTTTGTCACTTTATTACTAATACTTTTTTGATATACTGTTTACAACAATACAAAATTTAAATTAGTATGAAATTTATCATTTAAAAGCAATTTCTGCCTTGTTTAATTTTTCTAAAAGTATAAGCCTATTAAGACTTTTTAAATTTTATTTAATAAACAAGGTTTTCTTTCCACCTAATCTAAACTTCCATTAATTATTAACAATTTATAAAGAATTAAAGCAAAACAATTAAAAATTTATTTCTTTGCTTTTCTAATACTCTTGCACATTATGCAAGAGTATTAAAATATATTTTTTACTTTTTCGTTACCAGCCAAAACCTTCGACATAGTAAGGTAGCTTTCCTCTATGAATATGTGCTAGAATATTAGAGTAGGGAATAGATGTATTTGGGCTTCAGACTATCAAGACTTGTATGCAGAATTTAACATTTTTTCTTTAGGTTTGGTTTGGAGTGCTACGGTCTACTTTTTGCAACACGAGGGCTAATGAGACCGGGACCTACAGCTTAAAGCCGATTCCGAACGGCTACGAACATCCATGCCACTGTGGGATTCGAACCCACGAACTCTGGTACCGAAGGCCAGCACCCTAACCAATCGGCCATCGTTCGGCTTTTTTCTTTAGGAACAACAGGGATAAAAGTTTATCCCATTTTCTAAAAAATCCGAATTACCAATTAAAATATTAAAGTCAACTCATTAAGTGGCTAATTTATTGTTTGTTTTAATTTGGCGTTGTTATCTGTTTCTACAAGCAAATTCATTCGCAACATTTCTTCTTTTAGTTAATGTTTTATAGTTTCCAATTCAAGCAGAAAGAACCCTATATATCGTTATCTAGGTCCCAAATGTATCGATTTCATGTGGCCGGAGAAGTCAAACTCTTTAATACTATTGCACGCAGTGAGGCATGAAGGAAAATTAAAGGAAGACATTAAACGAAATCCGCGTTATTACATCGGATTAGGACTTGGGAGGATATGCGCTCGTCAAAACCTTGCTATATTGTTTTAGAGACAGAATGCGGGAGGGATTAATGTCGGGATAAAGTAGGCTGGTTTGGAAGCTGGTAATGCAGACGGTAACCAGACGAGTGCTTCCTCGTGGTTTAGAGAAACGCAGACACGACATTCTGTTACCTTTTGTTGGGGGAGGTCGTCAGGAGGAGATTAGAATGCTTTTGCCGGATACGTTTTAATTTCCTGGCTGCATCAGGCCGGTTATTTTGTTGATTGAAATCTGTTTCGTGGCGCTGTTTGACGCGACTGTATTCCACCCGCCATTCTCTGAATCGAGAACATCGATGTCTTTACTGAGAGGTTGAGCGATCTCTGGGATTTTAAACTTCTTCATTACAGTGCAAATATGTTTTAGTTCCGTTTAACCAAATTCTTTATGCAATGGAATCCCGTTCCATCGTTTTTCAAGGGAGTAAAAATGGAAGACGTTGAATGTTGATAAACGATGGATGAGAGAAATGGATGAAGAAATCGATAAAAGTTTAATAGTGAATAAATTATTTACAACGATAATTAGAAGTATTTAACATTTTATAAAGTATAACACATCTACATTGTCACTTCTCAATTGAAAAATATTTTTTAAATGTTATCTACTTTGTACAAGTTGATCATCTCCAGACAACGGGAGTGTCATCCATTCTACCTCTGCAATACACTTTTACTGTCTCTGTGCTAATACATCGCATGATTTTGATTTTAACAAAGTTCCGTGTGATTTAGAAAAATGTTTCCAATTCAGGTTCATCTTCTCATGATTTTGCTGCTGATTTGTGTGTAGATCTTTCATCGTTGTAACTCTACTAGTTATCAGCTTAATAACCACCGGTGTTCTATGGAAATCAAAAATCTTTTTCTCTCGCACGATCTTAAATAGTTCTTAACAACGATAAGAACTCGATTCTCATGTTCTCCTATAGTCTACAAGCCGAATGATTAGAATGCTGATCTTCAGAACCAGAGTTCGTGAGTTGGAATCTCGCTGTGGCATGGATGTTTGCAGCCTTTCGGAATTGGCTTTAAACTTTAGTTTCCGGTCTCAATAGCCCTCATGTTGCAAAAAAAGTCGACCGTATTGCTCCAAACCAAACCTATATTCTACAAAGATGTAACTGCTGGAAAGATAAAGTGACGGAAACGACCTTTTTCGATGATAGATGCAGGAAATCGAAGAATCTGGGAACTGTAAATGCGGGAAAAGTAACATTTAAGTCTATTCGGATAAAAAGCTAAATAATGGAATCGAACAATCAATAGAAGATTGAGAATAATGCGGTAACGAAAGAAAGGGTTCCACTGTGTAATATTATTCCAATTGATTAAGGAGAGAGGGCTAATTTCAAAATTATTCTTTTCATAAAGTAAATGCTTTTGGTATTAGAGTAAAAATTATAAAATACATTTAATATATTTTCAGAAATATCATGCAAGATCTCTTTTTACTGTTGAAAACATTGTCAATCAATAAAAGAGAATCCTATGAGCTACTTACATTGTAAAGGAATTAAAAGAAATAAAAAATAACATTGCTAATCATATTAAATTACTAAAAATAAGATTGTGTAAATAAGGAAAAACAGTATTTTAAAGGAAAATAGTCAGAAAATGATACTGCCAGGTACCAAACATGCGATGATTTTACTAAGTGATTGCTTTCGTAAATAACCGATTCATGACCATTGCATGCTGTTATGCAAAATATTGAAAACCATTAAGACGAGGAACGGAGAAACAGTATTTTAAAGGAAAATAGCCTGGAAAAGATACTGCCAAGTACTAAACATACGATGTTTGTAATAAGTGACTGCATGCGTTAAGAACTAACTCACGACCTCTGCATGCTGTTATGCAAAGTATTTTAAAGCGGTAAGATGAGGAAATTGCCAAAGAGCTGGACTCTCAATGATGCTCTGGTAAATGTCTGGAACCACACTTATTCTGTTCTGCATATTTCTCGTTTTTCTATCCAGGAATGATATCGTGGTAGATAAGAAATTTGACTATTGAGGAAGTGTTCTTGTTAATTACTTCTTTACCTTCTCTTGTACCCTGCCTCTAAAAATTCATTAGCTGGTAGTTCTTGGGCATAATCAGTTCGAAAATTCTCTTAGAATTATGACCCCCGTCATAAAACAATAGACGTATCAATGATCAGATATTAACAATAGTGTATATCACCAGTCCGTCTTGTTCTTTTTTTCTGTCGGTACCTCGGTTTCTGTGTCGATATCGTGAAAATTGTTTAGCAAGCAAGAAACAAGTAAGGCGAGACCTCCTAGATCATATTACAAAAAAAACGCAAATTATCTCTCAAAATATTTTGATTGACATTGTTGTGATTTGACGGTTCTTATTCATTGTTGATACGTTGTTCAGCAAAAACACATGCCAGTTAAACTTATCAATCTTAAAAATACCTTAATTAAATATAAATTTATAAATTTACAATAGCTCATCATAGAGCAGAGCAACGACTTTTTTTTCAATCGAAAGGACATTCTACGACAGAAATAGAAGTTGTAGTTATTTTTTTTTTAGTCTCGTTAAAAGTAACAGTTAGGGGCTTACTCTGGACGTTCCGAGTCGGTTCAAACTTTCGTTGTGACGTCAGCTTGATCGTTTGCAAGTAAAGTGTCGGCAAGCTGACATCAAAGTGACGTCACAACGAACGTTCGAACAGAATCGCAACTTCCAGAGTAAAGGCCTTAATAGTAAGTAGAGTAAAGGCCTAAGTAGTGGTTCTTTTCAACTCAAGCTTTAACTATACGTAAGAAACGTGAAGTCTCTAGAATGAATTAACTGCGTAATAAAAACGGGATTAACAATTATTTAAAAATATCATTCACAATTGAAAAAAAGATGTAGATTTTATTTTGGTTTTAATCTAAAAAATATTGATTATATTACAGTACCCAATATTCATATATTGATTCATTGTATAACAAGCGTACTTCAAATAGGGAAAATTTCAAAGATCTTCATTAGATGATTTCATATCTTGCCGATAGTGGTAAAAATTTCAGTTTTGAGAAATAAGTTCCATAAAGTTGCGACAAAGTGACCAGTACAATACATCAGCTCACGTTTTTAACTACGCATTTATCCATGAGGCCTTTTTAATATTCTGAGAATGAATTTCAGGAAATTTTTAAAAACCTTGAGACGGGAAAAGATTACTCACTTATTTTGTATTTCAATACAGAATTTTCCTGTCAGTCGAAATGATTTGGTTTTGCAATAACATATTCCGCGACTGTCAGATTAAGAAAAAACTAGTGCTAAACCTGTGGTTATTTTTTTACTGCCATTTCACGTTCTTTGTATTAATCCGTAGGATTTTCGTCTTTGAAAACAGGAATAAAAAAACTGGCTTAAAATGTACATCGCATAAGAGGAGGGTGGGGGAAGGAATTCAGTCTCTACTGCTGATTTTGACCGGAATCTAAATTGAAAGAAAACAAGCTATACGGGGAAGAGAAAAATTATTTCACTGACATATTTTTCTGGAGAAAAATATAAAAGAAAAACATAATAGCGATTCATGTAGGATTGAGCGTGGAAAAATAGATTGAAAATAGCAGCGAATTTCGCTGTGGTTGACAGCTTTGTTGATTTATAAATCACTGGATAGCTAAGTAAAATGGTCCAGAAGGCTTGCATTTCTAATATTTCCTCCATATGTATTAAAAAAGAAACGATCTGCAGCTATTTCTGTCCATGTGATTGGAGTGTATATAAATTTGTAACAAATTTACCATCCAGATATAAACATCTGAAGAATAATGGAATGCCGGAGTGTGCAAACAAATTGTAGTGAATAAAATAAAATACTTCAAATGTTGATATTTTTCAGCTTCTGTTGAATGACATTTATAAATTTTTCAGTCCAAATTGAACCATAATAGCAATACTAGTTATTATATAATTCTGAAACGATTCTTTTGTTCCTTAATTACTTGCAAAATAAATTATTAGAATTAACTAGTTTATCGTATTTTCAGAATGTTAATTTTGGCTTTGAGGTACTTTAAAAAAAATAAAACTCATGTGGACTCATTAAACAAAAATCTACTGCTTAACACATTTATCACGGCATTTGCTGAAAAAGTTCGTGGGTTCGAATCCCACTGTTGAGAGGAATATTAGGAGTATTTGCAACCGACTTTAAGCAGTAGGTCCCTATCTCATTAACCCCTTTACATACAATGACGTCTGGGAGACGTCAGTCTTCTCATGTGCTAAAGTAGATTTTGACTTCTCCGAAACGTCGATAGCTGTCTCCGACAGACGTGGTACGGCGTTATATTAAATCGTAATTTTGTACTGTTACTTAATTATTATACATTAGCATCATACATAAACCTCATTAAATGTTACATAGAAATGCAAATATCAAAGTATCTTTCTCAAATTTTCCAAAATTGTTCAGATGAGCCAGAACTAAACGGTATTTTTCGGATACATCAGTTTAATCTTCTTGTAGTGTAAATGAAGCCATAGGAAACCAGCCAACTTCTGAAACATATTTATTTTACCCCAAAAAAGAATAATTAGTTATAATTCTTGGGAAGTGAACAGGGATACAGGGAAAAAATTATAAAGTCACTAGACACGATGAAAGGAAAAAAAATATTAATAGGACGTGTTATTTCGTTCCTAACGCTCAGAGAATAATCTTGGAAGACGAGATATCCCGCCCGTCGTGAAGAAAGTGTCAAAGCCTTTTAAAATTGATTTCATATCTACTAGAAATGTATGTTCATATGCAAAACAAATGCAAGTCTTTGAAAAGTATTCTTGCTTCTGTCTTAACACATTGCGGGACACTTACTAGTACGTTTTCTCACGATTGATACTTGAGCTCTCGTCACGTACTAGTGCGGGTTAGTGTTACAGCATGATTTGTTTGAGGGTACAAAAATAACAGTATATACAAGAAAACGAAGCCGAATGTTCTTGTCTACTACATAGATTCTGGAAAAATTTAGACAGTTAAAAACTAGATTTTACAATATTAGTTTTATGATTATTCTTTTCATTTTTTATAATGTTATATTAGGTTGGGGAAAAAGAAATCCATTATTTTTTTCGGTAGATGGCTGTAGTGATCGATATCTCGTAAAGTATCGATCAAACAATTTCAAATTTATGCTCGTTGTCAAGGGGATATTTTACACTAAAACAATATTTTTACAGTTTTTAATTTGGTCCATTCAGTTGTGAGTTACAGGGTGTCAAAAACGGAAATCAACAAAGAGAAAATTCGGTACATTTTACAGATTTTTTTGACAAAGGCTACGATGCAAGCCAGGCAACTGAAATTGTGAATGGTGTTTATGGTGCCAATACCGTAACAGATAATTACGTGCAATTTTGGTTTCGTCGATTCCGTTTAGGCATTTTTGATGTTAAAGATACACCTCGCACAGGCAGGCCCGTCGTCGAAGATGTCAATAAAATCACAGAAATAAGTTGAACGGCAGGTTAGTAGTCGTAGCATCGCTCAGGAGCTAAAGATCGACCATAAAACAGTGTTAAACTATTTGCGCGAAGTTGGATTCAAAGAGAAGCTAGATGTTTGGGTGTCACACCAATTAATACCAAAAAACAGGATGGGTGAAATTTCCGTCTGCAAGGCTTGGCCAAACGGAATGAAATCGACCCGTTCGTAGTCAGTTCGTAGCGAAAACGTTCGTAGTCAAAGCGCAGTGAAGCACCTCAAACGTTTTCCAAACCAGTACTAAGGACCACGAAGGTCCTACTGTATATTTGGTAGGACTGTAAGGGAATCATTTATTATGAGTTGCTTCCGTATGGCCAAACACCTAATTCTGATCTCTACTGTCAACAAATGGTTCGTTTGAAGCTTGCGATTGATCAGAAACAGGTGTTGTATTCCATCAGGACAACACCAGGCCACACACGTCTGTAGTGACTCGCCAGAAACTCAGGGAGCTTGGTTGGGAAGTTTTAATGCATCCACCATACAGTCCGGACCTGGCACCAAGCAATTACCATCTTTTTCTCTCATTTCAAAACTTCCTGAGTGATATGAAATTGGTATCAAGAGAAGATTGTGAAAATGGATTACTAGAGGTTTTCGCCAATAAGGACCAAGACTTCTATGAGAAAGACATTATGAAGCTACCTTTAAAATGCAACAAACTATACAACAAAACGGTGCATATTCAATCCAAATCGGACAATCCTAAACATGTTAAATAAAATTATTAATTTCACGCAAAAATAATGGATTTCTTTTTCCCCAAATTAATATATAACATAATTCAAAAAAATTAAAACTATATACTACTATTCCTATTTAATTTTTCATATTTACGAAACTATTATAAATTTATCCACTAAAAAATATATTTTTTGTTTACAAAAATGTTATGGTTGTTATTTATATATTTGTTTACATATTTCAATAGAAAATACGAAAAGTGGGTTAAAAATTAAATAATTTTCGATCTACTGTGAATAACTAAATTTACTCGCAAAACGTCCGGTCCCGGTACAATTCCGCTGCGAAATGAACCCGCACAAATGGCTTAATAACAGCCTGGCTTAATAGCTTACAATAACAGGCTGGTAGAATTTTGGTATCTCACAGGAGAATTTTAAAAATGTAGACTACTCAGATACTTCGTAAGTTTACATTGTTGTACAACTTGGCGAGGTCAACAACAAGAAAGGCGCTAATGGAATCATGTAATAACTATTCCGTTCGATAATCTAACTTAGATTGAAAAACGCATGGAACTTCACTACAGCATGAGATACATTGTTCGTCTAACGTACTAATCCTCGAGTTCTCTTGTTCGATGAGACCTTCTTTTTTAACTGTTAATGGAGACATTGTTTCGAATCGTGTTCTCACGATTACGTTACGTGTGAAATGGTGCTTTTCCCTCTTCACCCCCGCATTTCTTGTATTACTCTTTCGAATTTCGCCTCGCAGGCCGAAAAATCGATAAAAGGGTAAAACATTTATTTCCTCTAACCCGCACTTCTTGAAGGTCAGAGGAGAAGGAGGCACGGTTAACGGGTTTTATTCTGTTTCTGTAAAAAAGACCTTTCTCTTAAAAGGACAAGGGGCTTTAAACCTCTATTTTTAAAGTATTCTACTTTTAGGTGTGTTCTTAATAGGAGCATAAAGAGTTTAGTATGTAAAATATGAGTAGGAATGATTTTAGTTTTCCCTCCCCAGACAAAAGTATAAAATGCAACCCCCTTTCAACGGAAAAATTACTATTAACACATTGTATGCGGGACACGTACTAGTACGTTTTCGGACGATTGATACTTGAGCTCGGCTCACGTAGAAGTACGGGTTAGTGTAACAACATGGTTTGTTTGTGGGTACAAAAATAACGGTATGTACAGGAAAACGAAGCCGAATGTTCTTGTCTACTACATAGATTCTGGAAAAAATTAGACAAATAAAAACTAGTTTTTACATCAGTCGATGCGGAACCACAGAACGGGAAGGTTGATTAAAAAAATCAATTTAGATTTAAAATTAACTTTTTATTTATCCATGCGAAAATGATATTATATATATATATATATATATATATATATATATATATATATATATATATATATATATATATATATATATATATATATATATATATATGTATGTATGTATATTTATTTATATATAATATATATATATATATATATATATATATATATATATATATATATTTGTTTATTTGTCTATTTATATATTTATTTATCTATTTCAATATAAAATACGAAAAGTTGGTTAAAAAATTAAATAATTTTCGATTTATTGAGATTTAACTGAATAACTAAATTTACTCGCAAAACGCCAGCTCCCGGTACAATTCGAAATGTACCTGCACACAATGTGTTAAAAGAGATACATTACTGAGTAATTCCAAGTTATGAAACTTAAATAGTTTATGCAAACAAAAGTAAAAAGCGTAGTAAAAATATTTTATAAAAACCACGTAATAATGTCCCAATAGAATAGCGCAAAATATTAGCTTTTTTTGACAAACTTATGGAATTTGAATAGTTTTTTCAAACAGAAAAAAAAGCATAACAAAAAAATTCATTAAAACCACATTAATTGCAAATTAAATCACCATCTAACATAATAGTAACAAAAAAAAAGTATTTATTTATAAACTTGTAAAATTTGAATAGTTTTTGCAAACAAAAAAAACAGCATAACAAAAAAAATTCATTAAAAACCAACTTAATTGCAAATTAAATCACCATCTAACATAATAGTAACAAAAAAAAAGTATTTATTTATAAACTTGTAAAATTTGAATAGTTTTTGCAAACAAAAAAAACAGCATAACAAAAAAAATTCATTAAAAACCAACTTAATTAAAAATGAAATCACCATCTAACATAATAGTAACAAAAAAAAAGTATTTATTTATAAACTTGTAAAATTTGAATAGTTTTTGCAAACAAAAAAAACAGCATAACAAAAAAAATTCATTAAAAACCAACTTAATTAAAAATGAAAAACTTTACAGAGTAGTAACAAAAGAAACATTATTTTTGTATAAACTTATAAAATTTGAATTGTTTTTGCAAACAGAAAAACAGTATAGCAAAAAATTTATTAAAAACCACATTAATTAAAACTAAAAATGATCTCACAAAATGGTAACAAAAACCAGTATTTTTTTATAAACTTGTGGAATTTCAATAGTTTTTGAAAACAGAAGAAAAGCATAACAAAAAATTCATTAAAATTCACATTAATTAAAAATAAATTATAATGACTTAATAGAATAGCATCAGAAAAACAGCATTTATTTGACAAGCTTTTGAAACTTGCTTAGTTGTTGCCAACAGAAGCACATCATAGCGAAAAAAAGCATTTAATAAATTGAAAATAAAAAAATAATAATGACCATCTAATCTTTCGTATTCCTGAATCTAAATATTGAGATATCACAATCTCACAAATTATCGTTATATTGTTTCATCGAGGGACGATATAATTTCGGTCTAAAATACTTCAATTATGGATATTACAATATGTTTGATTCAAAGAAATTCAAAGAAAATATCAAAATTATGAAAATATAGGAAAAATTAGGGAAAAAAAATTACAGACATGCATTTAAATTCACATACCGGAAATAGCTTATTTATTGAAAGACATTCATTAATTTTATCTGATTATTCATTTTTTTCACTGTTAAATCAATTAACAAAGTATGAATGGAGTCTAAAGCTCCAAAACGATCATAACTTTGTAGATGAAAGGCTTGAATAAAAAATCCGGAGAGACTAGATTCAAGTGTCCTTGAGGGGCTTTCCACAAACAATGTGAAGGATCTGTATTTTCATTTCGAACTGCTTCATCATCGTTTTCCTTTTTATCCGAGATTACTGATAAAATATCTTCGCCACTAACTTTCGCAAAAATATGTATCTTCCTCATCCACTGTTAAAATTTTTTCCACACCTTTATTTCCCGGCATTTGAAATCTGAAATACCTTTGTAGACAGATAAAATTTACCATTTATTCGTGAGGAAACCATAGTTTTTACAGAGGTTTATTGTTGTAAGCAGGTCTTCGAACCGTAAATTTTTTGTTCCAGTTTTCTTTCCGCCAACAATAACGTTTTTCGAATGAATAATTTTATTTATATTAGTATTTTTACTAAAAATATAATTCCATCATGAATAGAAAATGTAATTCTATCAAAATTTAGTAGATTTTATTTATATATATTTTTTAACATTGTGTGCGGGTACATTTCGCAGCGGAATTGTACCGGGAGCGGGCGTTTTGCACATAAATTTAGTTATCCAGTTAAATCTCAATAGATCGCAAATTATTTAGTTTTTTAACCAAATTTCATATTTTATATTGAAATATATAAACGAAAGCTAGAAAATAAATAAGTTCACTCTTCACCTTCACATTGTACAATACGTTCATTTATTAAAAAAAATGTAATCCTACTGGTTTGTAAGTACGTAGTTTTTTTCTGTAAATCAAGTAGGTGTACATGGTTTATCTCATAGAAAATAATTTAAATAAGTTTATTAAAGTAATTTTTGGTTGCTTCGAAAAGGGTGGCAAATAGGAAATTGAGGGGGGGGAGAAGTTGTAGGTACTACATTAAGCATTAAGATTTAAGATATTATAAAGAAATTAGCCAAAATCTCATTTTTTCCCACTGCAGCTGGTAATTGAGATACATATACCTTTATGCCAATACAAGACTGCGAGGTTGTTATCCATCTAGTACCACCCGAGGAGCACTTGTAGCTTAAGCAATGCTACGGATGGGAACAACATTACCCCCTCTGGGTCCTCGTAATTTAGAAGCAGGTACCAAGCAGAAGACCTCCCAGGGTTGACCTGCTACCCTCAGAGGTATCTGTTGATAACTTGGAGGACATTGTGACCATGAACATATTTATACGCACCCCAGTCACGTTTAACGAACACGGTGGATCTTAGGTCGGCTCAGGTTCCGAACCCCCAACTCTCCAGTTACGAAAGCCTTGTTACCTTTCCTGGCTGAGCTATCGAAGCTAGATAAGTTCTCATATTAACCTTATAGAGGAATTTATCATAGTATCAGATATTGTTGTAGCACAAAAAAGTTCCAACCCAAACCAAAACCAAACAAAGACCTTCAGAGGGTAGAGAATTGGTCATACATCTCTGACTAACCGTGCTTGAAAACGGAATGTTGTTATCAATCTCTATCTTAAACAAGTTATTTTTCCGATAGCATACCTCCCCACACAAAAACCATTCAGCGGTTTCAAACCTCTGTTTTATTTGCTTCCAAATCCCGCTAGCAGAACCAACTGGTCTGTTATCTGCGAGGAATGAAATAGTTTTGTTTAGTCACAAAAAATAGGAGATTTCTCGGAATTGCGATAATTTTCGTAAAAATATTTGAAGGTCGTTAACAATTTTTTTTTTATTTGTGTAGTTAGTTATCTGTAGCTGACATGCGTTCAACTTTTTCTTTCTCTCTTTTTAACGATATCGCAATCTCTAGAAAATCTCTCGTGCTCCGTTTTATCTTCTTATTACTCTAAGGAAATCAATATTATAAAGAAAAAGTATTCTTCCGTCTTGTGTGTCTCAACTCTTGAAGGCCGTACATGTTAAACCACAGGAACAATAGCTTCTAGCGAAACGTGACTTTACCGTTTTCCTATATATTCCATTATCTTTAGCGATAAAAGTTCCGCATATAGATTTATTTATGCTCTTTCTTTTTTTATGACAAAATTTAATAAAAATATGTATTTGTGGGTAAATGAGAAGAAAGAATTCAGTGAAAAGTTCTGAAAATAGAAACTTGTGTTTCGGGCGGGGTACTGTGATGGCACACATGCACACATCGTGGTTTTGATCGTTAAAGGAGTCATTTCCACTCTGAGCGAATTCCGTTATGGAATTTATGTCGCTTTTTCCATAATTGACTATCTCGTGCTCAGTGGTTGTTTTTTGTGTTGAGAATGTGAAGATAGCCGAGTTGTTTTAAAAGTCATGTCCAAACATCTGATTTAGTTTTCAACAACTAGATTTTAGAGCACAAACTAATACCGTACAACTATATATACAAGTAAACACAGTATTTACTCTTAACAATTCTGTCATTTCAATTTTCTATTTAAATTCCGAAGAACCTAGCTTAAACGGAGTCCACCATTTAAGGACTTCAAGGTGGTGGTTTAACTGGATCACCTGAGCAGATAGCTCTAATCCAGAGATTTCTAACAATAAGCATAAAAATGACAACGAGCAGAAAATAAAACAGCTAAAAGATGAAAGAAGGGGATAGAGATGGATTCAGAAATTCGTAACACAAAAAAAGCTTAGGAATGCAGAAACACAAATATTTTTGCAGCTAGGGACATCCATACTCTTCGACGACAGGAGATAATAAAGTTTTATCATTTCTAGGCGATCCAAACGGCCTCGAGAGGACCAATGAAATGCAGGGTTTAGTCCAATCAAATTTCTCGTATTTGCGATATTGTAAGTCCATCATTACTTCGTACGTTCTCTCTTATACGACTTACCTTCTTTATAGATGTCTCTCTCTCGTCGATTACGATTACTTGCCTGTCTCTACAGAGATTGTAAATGTACTTTTGTAACAGAGTCTAATTCCGGAAATTGTGTATTCAATAATCTTTTTTTTTCTTTGTACGAAGTAAAGGAAAGATTGTAATCGACAAAAGCATCATTAGGTACATTTCAAAGAGGATACACATTTTTGCTATGCATATATCCAATTGGACTCTTTTAAACGCTACGCATGCTTATACAATCAAATTTTAAATTTTAAATTTTAAATATGCATTCTGACCATTCTTGAATTCATTTTGGCTATGCGTGAATCCATTTGGACTCTTTTAAACGCTACGCTTGCTTATACAATCAAACCATAACTTTGAAACTTTAACTATGCATTCTAACCATTCTTGAATTCGTTTCAACTTCTTTGTTATGAAGTCTGTAGGTACATATAAACGTATATAAAATAACTGAAAAACAATTAGCTGTAGAAAGTTGAAATTTTGTATTTATGATAAATGTAAATGTTACACTTATCATAAATACAAAACATTTTTTACACATACATTTTTGATTCCAATTTGAACTCTATCTTACGAAAAAATTAAATAAAAGGAATTTAAGACTAATGACCATAACTTAAAATCGTTTAGCCGATGAAATTTGGTATATAAGACTATCTATTGTAGCATCTGTGATCTTCTTTTATTATAATTTGAACTCTAAATAACGAAAAATTTCAATATTACAAATATGTAGAAGTTAATGAGCACCTCCGAATAGCGGAACATGAACTTTACTTATTGTTGAACTAATATGTACTACTCATTGATGAAATAATATTAAATAATTTTTTATGTTATTGAAAGCTATTTTAGTAATTGTGTAATTTACCCTTAATGCACTTAACCCTGCCATGTGTTGCTTTTTGGCAACATACCCAATTTAGTCTTCTAAAACACTATTAAAATAATATTGGAGTTCTAATACCTAATGCTGCCAATAAAATACATACTGAAGATATTATTAAATAAATTTTGAACATGTAGATGTCACCTTTACTTCTTTTAAAATTATAGATTTATTCGTTCATTTGTTTGTTGCATGTACTTTTTATTTTCTTTTTTTGAAAGCTTGAAAATACACTATTTTTCTGCAGTACTAAAGTAAAAATTAATACATGAAAAGATAACGTTTGTAGCCTATATTAATAACTTTTTCTTGTGTGTAACTGTAAAATATTTGCTGTAACCAGAGTTTTCTCTTTGTTGCCAATTGGCAACAACTGGCATAAAGTTCAACTAAGCTTAGAGAAGAATAAGCAGTGTTGCTTTTACTTTTTTCTATATTCAATAGAAGTAGTTTATTTTTGTAGTAGTTTATAATTGCAGTCTATTTTTGTAAAATGTATATACAGTCAAATTTATGAAATCCTCGAAGGTTGTGACAAAGAAATTTGTGGATAATTTATACTCATACCGTCATGTATCATAAAGTAAACTGTTTATTTTCTATTCCACATTGATTTTTGTAAAATGTATATACAGTCAAATTTATGAAATCCTTGAAGGTTGTGACAAAGAAATTTGTGGATAATTTATACTCATACCGTCATGTGTCATAAAGTAAACTGTTTATTTTCTATTCCACATTGATTTTTGTAAAATGTATATACAGTCAGATTTATGAAATCCTCGAAGGTTGTGACAAAGAAATTTGTGGATAATTTATACTCATACCGTCATGTATCATAAAGTAAACAGTTTGTTTTCTATTCCACATTGATTTTTATAATGTTTGGTAATAAAACTTGTATTTATAACAAGAATTAATTACCTTTTAAAAATATGTTGTCGAAACTCTTTATCCCAGTTATTAAAATTCATGAGTATTTGATTTTTAAAAGTTTTATCAAGAAAAATAATTTTTTCAAGTAATCTCCGGTGTTGCCGATAGGCAATAAACCATTTTTAAACTGTAATCTACACTTAAAACAAAATATATTTTTAAAGTATTTTTCCCATTATTTATATTAGAAAGGAAAGCCAAAAAAAGTTTTTAATTAGTCTTTAAAAAATTAGATATATAAGGATTAAGCGAAATTTAAAAATATAATTTAAAAATCTTGGTAAAAAAAATTGTCATATTTATATACGGTGATATATAAGAAAATGTAGAAAAGGACACTTCTGAGTTTTTTTTCCAAAAATTATGCTTTTTATTACCTTCAGTGGTAAAAATGCTTTTTTTATTGAAATAAGCCTTCATAGCCGTGACGGCAGAGGAAGTAGAAAAATACATATTTATCCTTTTTTAAGAAGCAGGTGTTTCTGACGGGCGAGTAGTTTTCTGTTTTTCTCTGTCCTCTACGCTTCCAGGTGTTTTCTAGGGAGAGATGATTAAGCAAACTCGCTTGCACGATTTCGAGATGACCATGTAAGCTGATCACAGCTCTGTTAAACTCATGGCACAGCCTATGTGTTAAGGAATTAAACAAAAGCGTATAACGACGAACTAGACCAGTGGTCAGAAAAGTGCGGCTCTGGAACCGCATGTGGCTCTTAGCTCCTTAAATGCGGCTCAGGCACAAATATCCACGGAAGGCACAGTAATATTTTCATTTAAGAAATAAATTGGTAAGAAAAAAATGATATCTTATTTTCATAAATTAAAATTCTTCTATAAAATCGAGAACATGTGTAATTTTTTGTTTAAGTTAAAAGATAGATAGGTAATTAAAATTTTATATTGTTGTAAAAATACGTAACGAATATCGAGTTTAATTTTATTAGTTTTTTTAAACATAAACACAAACCATGTATAAGCTGCCGGCTGAAATTGTTCGTATGTTTTTTGCGTACTCCGGCGTGATACAAAGGTACCACAAGCATGCGCGCGCATACCTTTTTAAAGTAGTGGGTGGTAACATCACAGACCAGCTGTTGCAGTGTGAACAGTTTTGTCTGATCTACCATTAATAAATATCATTAAAAATATTTATTAAGTATGAAATTTAGTTTTATTTAGTGTACTACTTATTTTTGTAATAAAAGTTTATTCAACAAGCAGATTTGGCTGCCATTTTTTTAATTGTTGTAATGCTCATATTTGGCTCTTTGGCGAATAAGTTTGCCGATCACTGAACTAGACCAAAGGTTCCCAAACTTTTTGGGACAACTCCCTTTTAACAAGAAATATCCAAACGCCCCTTCTTCCATTATAATTAATTAAAACCATATATAAATATATTATTGTACATTATCTATATTCTACTTGTTTAACTACTACGAATCACAAAGTAGTAAATAATTAAACGGCCATTAAATGTGAAAACTGTTTATTGAAAACTTAAACATAAAATCGATCATAAATAAAAATTCAATGAGGGTGTTGAAGATGAAGTTTTAACTAGTTGTTAATGTCGATTTTCACCTGCGTTAATACTATACTTAAATATCCTCTTTCAGTGATTTTTCTTTACTGAGAAATATAAATAGATACTGCACTGAGTCCCCGCTCAGCCAAGTACAATGAAGGAATTGCAATTACTCCTTTAATTCCAAGCGGTTAACTTTAGATACCACTAAAAAATAACTCGTAGAATATTTGCTTTCTTAGAATAAAACCTTAGAGTCTTCTTTTTGGAGTAAGTACAGGGCAATAGTATAAACAATCTACAAAATTTTCAAATAATTTCTGTTATTTGTAAATATTCCATTTGGATCGATACTTTATGAACTTTTGAACAGCACATACAAATTTACTTTTTCGACAGGTTTTAGACTGAAATCATGACAGAATGCCTTATCTATTATAAAACTTCATCTTACAGTACTTATTTCACATGTAATACCAAATTAATCTTTTTTCAAGAAGTTGTTTTCTTTTTCATAAAAGACATCCATGAGGTTTAAAACGATATCTGATCTCTAACGTGACGTGCTGTTGTTGTTGTTTTATGCCACTTGGTCAAACCAAGCACGATTGAGTCATATGCTCTTCGTATTTAGGCAAAGGAGTGCGCCTTTCGTTTTTTTAACGAGCACTTCAAGGGTGAAAGTACGAAAGTTCTTCCTCAAATGGGTACTCGCAATTTAGCAGCAGGGATTAAGCAAAAGACCCATAGGTTTGGCCTGATACCCTCAGAGGTATAAATTGAGAACTTGCAGGACATTGTGACCACGAACCTATTTTACGTGACCCAGTCACATTTAACGAACACGGCAGATCTTAGGCCGGCTTGGGATCCGAACCCGAAAACATCCAGTTACGAGAGCGTTGTCTTTGCCATCTAAGCTACCGCGGCTTACGTGCTGGTGTCTTCAAAGGTGTTAAAACTTGATATTTATTTTATTCTGTGCAGTCCATAATAACTTAGATTTAATATTTGAATCGATATATAATCAGCAGAAATGACTCGAGCATTAAAAAATTAAAATGTATGCATTGTGATCCAGAGCTGGACAAACGGCGGCTCTTGTTGGAGTTCACAAAGTTTGTAACTGAAAAAAATATTTCATTTATCATGGTAAATAAAATATTCAATTGATTTAATGGTTATTTTTATAGATATTATATCTACTGGCCGCCTCCTTTGATCCTCCCCATTTGGTTCTAAACCCGCTACTACCCCCATAGATGGTTTCAGTGTTCATATGGACAGTACTGCTCCCGTCGGAAACCTGAGAACTAAACATATGGCTCTCAAGGTTACACACAACTGACAATGGTCCAAAATTTTATTCCAAAACTAGGGATTTCATAAAAGTTTTTAAAATGTAAATCCAAAGATAAAGCTACAAAATGTATTTATATGATTGTTTTTATATTTCCGAAATATATCTTTCTAATTTATATCATTCTTTATGGAAAATATATAGGGTATTTATGAAAAATCTGACACATTTTAGTGTTTGATAATTACTAAAAGAATGAAGACGATTATACAAATTAATAACATTAATGGTTAGATAGATTTTTTTAAAAAATATGGCCGTTGTCAATGATTTTCGACATGTGCGCCCTTCATTGCACTTAGAATATTAAGGCAGTAGTTGATTTCATGCCAATTCTTAGCATTCATATCGGCATTCACAGAAACTATTGTGGTCTTATATAATTTGATGTTTAATAACTCACAAAGTTTTAATAGCTTTTTACTATTTAATATTTCACGTTTAATAGTTATATTTAATAAATCGTCATTATTCAATAATTAATCATTATATTTTGAATTAATAATTCAAAATATAATGTTCAATATACATCAAAATGCGTCAAAAGCAATAGCCACTGTGGATGTTGATATGCTTACCTGGCTTCAAATTGTCTGATAACATAACTCTTAAATCTCTCAAATCATCATCATCATCATTATTATTATTTTTAATCTAAATACGTTAAACAACCCACCGTTATTTTTAAACACAAAAATGTCAGACTTTTTTTAGGATTATATTAAGGATTACAATAAACTTAAAACTGCCAAGAAACCTTTCGAACATTTAAGGCTAGTTTATTTTACGAATGGACCGAAAAACGATTTGGGTTCTATATAATTCGCCCTTTTATCCCTCGTGGATTTAAAATCGTGAGAAGCAGTTCAAGCACCAATGATCGTCCTAACACATCAAACGACAGGCTCAGATTTCGTTCTATTCTCTTTGTCCCACCCTCCTCCGAATCGATTGTTGACAACAAAACTGAAGCTTAAGACGTTTACGGGATAATTAACATCGGGCCTGACTTGCTGGGGCGTTTCTTTCTTCCTTCCCGCGGAAAATTCCTTCCTCTCGAGTGCCCCACGAAAGCCCTTCCTCTTCCAATCGCTTCGGAATAGCTTCCATCTCATAATAGACACCACCTCCGCTCCGTTTCCCCGTCTCCGAGATCTTCAAGAATCCATTATATATCCCCCGAGCGTAACACACTGGTCCCGATAGCGGAGGAGAGCTCTTTTAGAGCCATGATTTATCCCCGTCTTGCGGAAGCTTTTAAAAATCCCGATCTACGATAGCTCAGATCTCTCTCAAGAGCTGGTGGCTTATGGCCCCCTAAAGCTACTTTATATAGAGGCGGCATTGTTTCTCCGTTGCTAAAGGGTCTCTTTGCTCGTTCAAATGAGGGAATTCTGGGGTTTTCTCCCCTCCCTTGTTGTTGGAAAATTGTATGAAGTGGAACCTTTTTCTTTCTTTTTTAATATCTGTGTGCAGAGGGAAGAGGCATCGAGTGCTTCTATAATAAGGATGGATTCGGGGCATCGACTTCTGATAAATAATAGGAGGAGGACGCTGGAAAATTCGATGCTTGCTACGGGACAAGATGGCCACTGTGCCCCACATTCTTTGTTTTGAGAGTTTTGTTTGGGTACATCACAAAGTAAGTCACATTCAACCCCCTGACAAACAATTAAAATGGAATTTGATGCTTCTGAAAAATACTGCTTAATTTCGTTTAAATATACAGCGACGTGAAGACAGAAAGAGAATGTTTTATTATGCAATTTGGATTGTTATAAAACACCAGTCAAATTGACTCAAATATTGTAATTTCTGTTATTTGGCATAATACTTGTGTCTATCCTTCTCAAATATTGCCTAGTACATTATTCGCTGTGTAATATTACTGCTATACTGAATACTGATTGCAATGTGCTTTTTTCTGATTTAGTAACTTGTGAATGCAACTTTATTAATTCGTACTGTTGCGAATGTACATGGGTGGGCATCTTGAACACTGTCAAAAAACTAGAATCAACGCACGAGTGAAGAAACTGGGTGATCTATTAGTGTACCGAGTGATCTCATGGTCCTCTGAAACCAACTCTTGACTATGTAGACTTATTAAAATCTACAGTGGCATATGAAATGAAGAACGATCCCTATTCGTCATTGTATGTTAACGGATTAAACTACTTACTTTTTGATAATAGAGAAATTTTAAGGAATAAATATTCTAAATTTACTTGTTTTATCTATTAGAATGAAATAGAAAAAAGTTTGCTCCCAATTTTCTAAATATATTTCTTATCAGGGATGAATTAGAAAAGAGTTTTAGTTGTTATAAAGTTTCGCTTAAGATGATGAATATTTAATGGTAACATGATATAAGCTGCATTTTGATTGATATGTCCTTTCGAAATGAGTGGGCTGTTATATTTTCTTTAGCCAATGCTGTAGTAACCTTAAGATTTAAATTGGAATGAATTGACTCAACCTGTATCATGTTTGGCACGCTGTAACGACAAGCATCCTCAAAGAGTTATTGACAACAAAGACTTGTTCATCCAGTACCTGAGAATTGGCATTGTGTTGAGAGAGAGAACTTCTATTTCAATTCTAGTGATCCTCAAACATCTTTATTGACAATATGATGTTTATTAATAGTGATTTCTACCTTTTAAACAGAGGGCTAAAGTCCTACTCTTTTTGTTCCAAATGCAAATCCGCTCCAGCTCTGATCATCTTGTAAACTGCACGGAGCTTTGCTGGCATGATATTTTATTTACCTGTCTGTTGAAAACTATGATTTTTATCTTATAGATTTGATCTAGCCTTCAGCTAGATCAAATCAACGCATACAGGAACAAACGTATATATAAAGTTCTTAATGAAGACAATTCCCCAACCCCTCTGCTATCTTTTTGTCCTACCTGAATGGTAAAAATTAAAGCTGACAAGGATCAAGTGATGAAGATGTGAAAATAGCGATATTTATTTACTTTCTCGAAAGATAACGATGCTCTAAAACGCGTGGTTCCTAAACGAGTCTTGCCGACTGCGTCACGCCGTAGTCAGACGAAATCCTTTCCCACCGATAAGATAAATTAAATTCTCTAGGATTGCGTCGCTTCTGGCTATCAATTAGCGCCTTCTTTTGCTAGTGGCACTTATCATATGTGTGTATGTGTATATACATACATATCCTCCGAGTTGTTTATTTATTTAATACGTTAGTGGTCACTGGGAGAAGAATCGCATCGAATTCTACGAATCCATTTTCAACTACGTCTAGCGTTATTTCTCAGGACTAAAGGTTAATATATAGAGAGAGTTTTGAACATAAAAAAAATCGAACTCGAGATAAGGATGAGTAGTGACCTTTTTAGACCACGCTAATTGAAAAAGGGAACATTTTTTGAAAGTATATCTGAGTGTGGATTTGGAGTGTTACGCCTCTGTTTCTCCATCACGAGCGGTCATTAGTTTAGGACTTACTACTTAACTCTAGAGTTACAGGAGAGGTCATATTGGCCCTCGGAGGACTTTTTTTCCTCGTACAGCGATCTTATTTTTGTATTTTTCTTTATATTTAAAACTTGTTAATATTTTTCAATTTTTTATACTATTATGGACAAAATGGCGTCTAATTTGGTCCATTTTGGCAAGATAAATTCAGAAAGTCACCAAAAAATCCTAAAGTTCCATTGAGCTTAGAATCTAAAGGGTCTGTGACTGACTCAAATGATTTTCTCATACAGAAAAATAACAAATTTAACTTGCTCATTTGTATCTTTAGATTTATTTTTCAAATAATGTTTTATAACATTATTTGAAAAATTACAAATTAAATTACAAATTACAATTACAAATTATATTAAAAATTACAATTACATTTACAGTTTATAATTACAAATTACAAAATTACAAATTAAATTAAAAATTACAATTACAAATTACAATTTATAATTACAATTTACAATTACAAATTATCAATTTTAATTACAAATTACAAATTAAATTTTAATGTTTTATAACATTATTTGAAAAATTACAAATTAAATTACATTATTTGTTTTATACCATTTGTGAAAGCGTCACTTCCCGAGAAAGTGCTATTCTACATTTTCTGGGGGTCAAATTAACAGACTCGATAAAGAAACTAACAAACAGATATCTGACTTTTCTCCAGCAAAACTAAAAATTAGTTCAATGCATGGCTTACTACAAAATTGGCTAGTTTTCGTGGCTGAATCCTTATATACTAAAGCAAATTAGAGAAGACTTTAGAACCAGTATTTTCTAGTGTATGTTTGAGTATAACTGAGTAACTGTAATAGAGGCTCACTTTACAGTCATTACAGATCCAACTGCAATAGAGAATAGATCTCATTTCGATTGAAAACGTAGAAATTATTGCTTATTTAGCGCGGCTTGAATACTAATATTTGAGGTCTATAAGCCAAATATTTCTGGTTATATTTATTTCAAAATCAGGGTATTTGAGTATATTTTTGATTCTTTTTCAACTTTAAGGATATTTTTTTAAATATTATTAGTTCACTGCCGCATCTCTTAACAATAAAAACACTTTTCACCCCTTTAGAAGAGAATCTCTGAGGATATTTTTTTACCTTTGTATATATCCTTTAAAAAATAACATCGATATAATAAATCGACCTACGCTAATTTTGGCCTGGCACAATTCACTAACAACCATAACTACATCGTCCGGCATCCTTTCCTTTGTCCACGGTATCGGGGAAAAAATACACAATAATACAATGCTTTTGTCTCCGGAGGCATTTTCGAGTGATAAAACTCTTCTATTCGACTCTTTTAAATATCGGTTAAATAATCGGCGAAGCTATAAATCATTCTCCTCCCGAATCGAACCCGACGCTATTTTTGCTCGTTGTCAACGTCTTCGCCCGCTAATGATTTTTCGCTATTAGCTAATTGTCCGATAAAGTTAATTGGAAGGTTTAATGAACGCTCTTTCTTCGTTAACGAGGATGACGCAAGATTTCCTCCAAATTATTAACTTTCACTTTAACTTTAGACTGTTATCGAAATGACCTTCGCAGTTATTAATGCGAGTGATTTATGTCGTTCACTTTCTTAATTGTTTATATAGTCTTCCTCCGTTTTATGTTGTAGAGAGGGGAGGATTCTTTTATCTTTAGAGTAACTTAAGGCACCCGGGTTTTCAAGCGAAAATGTCTTTCCATGGGTCAAAGTATATGTATAGTATATATAGTGTTTGGTATATTATGTAGTGCGCATATCTATGAATTAATATATATATATATATGTGTGTGTGTATACACATGTATTATAAAGTTGATTTAATATCAGCCTTGTAAAAATTAGATTGAACTGAAAGAGTTCTTAATCACAAACACAAAGATTTATTATTATTCTTAAAGCAACTGCGTAAGTCACAATCATGGCGGACATCGACAATATGCATGTGTTGCCAACATTTATTTTCACGAGTTAACATAAACTAAACGATTACGATTCTTTAATCGATACATAAAAGTGAACCTTACAGTATTTATTTAAATACAAAATGCTTTGCACCTAGCCTTCGATCTGGGAAATTAAGGCTCGAGAATGAAGTTTTGGAACCACTGCAATAGATAAACGCAGAGTTAAAAGTATTAACAAGTGCTGTATGTTGCAGATTGTCTACGAATATGATAGTTTATTACTAATAAAGTGTGTATGCGCATGTGTATGTGTGTTCACGCGCGCATACTTAGGACACAGAAGAATAACTCAATACGTAAAATATACTAGGAACATCCCCTATATAATAATAGCCTAAGTGATCTGTCGGTCTCTCAATTTATGAAGCGGCCAAAGAAGCATGTGGGCCAAGGGAATCTCCTTTGGCATTAAATATTTTTTATTGTGAAATCCTTGTAGCACGGGTTATGGCCATCAGTAATAATCGCATATTTTATAGTATGTGATCGTAACTGATCAATGGTTTGACCATACTCCATTAATTATGCTTCACGTTTCATTATAAGCTACATTTTCTGTAAAGAGGAATATTGCAGTTTATACGAGAACAAGGCAACTGTAGTCCATAAATAGAACCTGATAGAATTATTCTGACTAATGCTTGACGTAATTTCAACGGTCAGAAAATCTATAGTGCCTCTGAAACATGCATGCGGGCTAAGGAATATCTATAATCTGGAATTTAGACACTATTCTCTATAATTTGAAAATAATCTCCTTTGACATTAAAATATATTTGTATTGCGAAATCCTTGTAACACCGGCTATTGCCATCAGTAATAATCACATATTTTATAGTATGTGATCGTTACTGATCAACGGTTTGATCTTACTTCATTATTATACTTCACATTCCACAATACGCTACATTTTCTGCAAAGGGGAATATTGCAGTTTATACGAGAACAAGACAACAAAAGTCCATAAATAGAACCTGATAGAATTATTCTGATTAATGCCTAACATAATTTCTGCACAACAGGTCGGAAAATCTATAGTGTCTTTGAAACATACATGTGGGCTAAGAAATATCTATAGTCTGGAATTTTAACAGTAGTCTCTATAGTTTGAAAATCTTCTCTGACATTTAAACTATATTTTTATTGTGAAATCCTTGTAGCATCAGTTATAGCCATCCGGTGATCAGTAATAATCACATATTTTACAGTATGTGATTGTAACTGATCAATGGTTTGACCATACTTCATTAATTATGCTTCACGTTTCATTAGAAGCTACAGTTTCTGTAAACAGGAATATTGCAGTTTATACGAGAACAAGGCAACTGTAGTCCATAAATAGTGCCTGATAGGATTATTCCGACTAATGCTTGACGTAATTTCAACGGTCAGAAAATCTATAGTGTCTCTGAAACATGCATGCGGGCCAAGGAATATCTATAATCTGAAATTTAGACACTATTCTCTATAGTTTGAAAATAATCTCCTATGACATTAAAATATATTTTTATTGCAAAATCCTTGTAACACCGGTTATGGCCATCAGTAATAATCACATATTTTATAGTATGTTATCGTTACTGATAATTGGTTTGATGTTACTTTATTAATTATACTTCACATTCCATTATACTCTACATTTTCTGTGAAAAGGAATATTGTATACGAGAACAAGGCAACTGTAGTCCATAAATAGAACCTGAGAGAATTATTCCGACTAATGCCTGACGTAATTTCAACGCAACAGGTTGAAAAATCTGTAGTGTCTCTGAAACATACTTGTGGGCCATGGAATATCTATATTCTGAAATTTGGACGCTAGACACTAGAGTTTGAAAATCTCCTTTAAAATTAAAATATATTCTTATTGTGAAATCCTTGTAACACCGGTTATGGTCATCCTGCGATCAGTAATAATCACATATTTTATAGTATGTGATCGTTACTGATTAAGGGTTTGATTCTACTTCATGAATTATACTTCACGTTTCATCATCCTATACATTTTCTGTGATGAGGAATATTGTAGTTTATACGAGAACAAGGCAACTGTAATCCATAAATAGAACTTGATAGAATTATTCCGATTAATGCCTAACATAATTTCTGCGTAACAAGTCGGAAAATCTATAGTATCTTTGAAACATACATGTGGGCCAATGAATATCTATAGTCTGGAATTTTAACAGTAGTTTCTATAGTTTGAAAATCTTTAATATTTAAACTATATTTTTGTTGTGAAATCCTTGTAGCATCAGTTATAGCCATCCGGTGATCAGTAATAAGCACATATTTTACAATATGTGATTGTAACTGATCAAGGGTTTGGCCATACTTCATTAATTATGATTCACGTTTCATTAGAAGCTACATTTTCTGTAAAGAGGAATATTGCAGTTTATACGAGAACAAGGCAACTGTAGTCCATAAATAGAACTTGATAGAATTATTCCGACTGTCTGACATAATTTCTGCACAACAGGTCGTAAAATCTATAGTGTCTTTGAAACATACATGTGGGCTAACGAATATCTATAGTCTGGAATTTTAACAGTAGTCTCTATAGTTTGAAAATCTTCTCTGACATTTAAACTATATTTTTATTGTGAAATCCTTGTAACACCGGTTATAGCCATCCGGTGATCAGTTTGGTGATTTTATAGTATGTGATTGTAACTGATCAACGGTTTGACCATACTTCATTAATTATGCTTCACGTTTCATTAGAAGCTACATTTTCTGCAAAGGGGAATATTGCAGTTTATACGAGAACAAGGCAACTAAAGTCCATAAATAGAACCTGATAGAATTATTCCGATTAATGCTTGACGTAATTTCAACGGTCAGAAAATCTATAGTGTCTCTGAAACATGCATGCGGGCTAAGGAATATCTATAATCTGGAATTTAGACACTATTCTCTATAGTTTGAAAATAATCTCCTTTGACATTAAAATATATTTTTATTGTAAAATCATTGTAACACCGGTTATGGCCATCAGTAATAATCACATATTTTATAGTATGTGATCGTTACTGATCAACGGTTTGATCTTACTTCATTATTATACTTCACATTCCACAATACGCTACATTTTCTGCAAAGGGGAATATTGCAGTTTATACGAGAACAAGGCAACTAAAATCCATAAATAGAACCTGATAGAATTATTCCGATTAATGCCAAACATAATTTCTGCACAACAGGTCGGAAAATCTATAGTGCCTTTGAAACATACATGTGGGCTAAGAAATATCTATAGTCTGAATTTTAACAGTAGTCTCTATAGTTTGAAAATCTTCTCTGACATTTAAACTATATTTTTAATGTGAAATCCTTGTAACACCGGTTATAGCCATCCGGTGTTTAGTTTGGTGATTTTATAGTATGTTATTGTAACTGATCAATGGTTTGACCATACTTCATTAATTATGCTTCACGTTTCATTAGAAGCTACATTTTCTGTAAAGAGGAATATTGCAGTTTATACGAGAGCAAGGCAACTGTAGTCCATAAATAGAACCTGATAGAATTATTCCGACTAATGCTTGACGTAATTTCAACGGTCAGAAAATCTATAGTGTCTCTGAAACATGCATGCGGGCTAAGGAATATCTATAATCTGGAATTTAGACACTATTCTCTATAGTTTGAAAATAATCTCCTTTGACATTAAAATATATTTTTATTGCAAAATCATTGTAACACCGGTTATGGCCATCAGTAATAATCACATATTTTATAGTATGTGATCGTTACTGATCAACGGTTTGATCTTACTTCATTAATTATACTTCGCGTTTCATTATAAGCTACATTTTCTGCAAAGAGAAATATTGCAGTTTATACAAGAACAAGGCAACTAAAGTCCATAAATAGAACCTGATAGAATTATTCCGATTAATGCCTAACAATTTCTGCGCAACAGGTCGGAAAATCTATAGTGTTTTTGAAACATACACGTGGGCCAAGGAATATCTATAGTCTGGAATTTTAACACTAGTCTGTATAGTTTGAAAATAATCTTCTTTGAGATTAAAATATATTTTTATTGCGAAATCCTTGTAACACCGGTTATGGCCATCAGTAATAATCACATATTTTATAGTATGTAATTGTAACTGATCAAGTGTTTGGCCATACTTCATTAATTATACATTACGTTTCATTATACGCTACATTTTCTGTAAAGAGGAATATTGTAGTTTATAAGAGAACAAGGCAACTGAAGTCCATAAATAGAACCTGATAGAATTATTCCGATTAACGCCTAATTTCTGCACAACAAGTCGGAAAATCTATAATATCTTTGAAACATACATGTGGGCCAATGAATATCTATAGTCTGGAATTTTAACAGTAGTCTCTATAGTTTGAAAATCTTCTTCAACATTTAAACTATATTTTTGTTGTGAAATCCTTGTAACACCGGTTATAGCCATCCGGTGATCAGTAATAATCAAATATTTTACAGTATGTGATTGTAACTGATCAAGGGTTTGACCATACTTCATTAATTATACTTCACGTTTCATTATCCGCTACATTTTCTGTAAAGAGGAATATTGCAGTTTATGCGAGAACAAGGCAACTGTAGTCCATAAATAGAACCTGATAGAATTATTCCGACTAATGCCTGACGTAATTTCAACGCAACAGGTCGGAAAATCAATAGTGAATTTGAAACATACGCGTGGGCCTAGGAACATCATTAATCTGGTATTTGGATACTAGTCAGCATAATTTAAAACCACTTTTGACCTTTAAATGTCTTTTTATTATGAAATTATAGCAACACTGGCCATCGCTTGACTGTATGGGATCATTACAGTTTTATGAAGTATGATCGTGGGTACTCTTTGCAGAAAGAGACCATTATTGTTTTGGGGTTGTATCAATAATATTATTCATTTTTATTAGAGTAAGAGCATTAGTGCGTTTAAACCCTGATGATCAGTACTAAATGGTTTGACCATTGTTGCTTTTTTCGTGTTGATCATTATATCGCTTGAAACCATTATGGCAGTGAGAGGTTTAAAATGGTTAATATTGCATGAAATCTAATTTTTGGTTTCAGAATTTGATGATATTGTTTAAGCTTATATCACTGGTATTCCTAAGATGCTGTTATTATTACTTCTAGGCATCACAGTAACTATTTACGTACAATAAATGCTGCTTTTTTCTTTTTCTTTATTTTTTAAATGATTAAAATAAACTTTTAAATCTGTTTTACTTTTGGATCACGGAACCAAGTAAATCTTTTCACCCTACGACTTAAATTTTATTATAATAATTAAATCAATTTTAAACGCTAAATATGACTTCAGTAAATAAAAAAAATATATTCATTTTTCATAGAGTATCTATAATGCCACAACTTTATTCTGTCCCATTTTGTCTCACCCTTACTCCATGGAAAACCTCTAACAGCACGAAGTTCCACTGCAGATACGTTGGCATTCAGAATGTTATTTTGCCGTCAACTGAACTCAGTGAATATCAACAGGACCGTTTCTATACCATTGATTGCCTGCGTACATTCCTAAGATTGGCGCTCGTCCCCACCTCCAATAAAAAAAAATTCTCAATGATCGATAAAATTTTTTTATTTCATACTCATTAAGTAATTACATTGGTAGTCAAAACCACCAAAATAGTAAGATTTGATTGAAAAAAAAATTATTCATATTACAAAGTATGAATAATATGTAAATATTTTTCATAATTTGTATATTTACTTTATTTCAGACATTAAATCAACGCCGAAAAAAAAACTAGATTTGATTTTGAAGTAAACAGTATACATATATAAAATTTATAATTTTTTGTAAGATAGAACGTACTAAATTGTCTAACTACGTCCAAAGGCAAAAAAATATTCATGCTCTAATATATTTATATGTGTCTATCACATTCAGAAAATGCACATTTCTTTACAACAATCTGTCTACACCCGTACTAAAATATTTAGAGAAGTATATACGGAATATGATTATAAAGATATTAAAATACATTAAAGGAGCTTTTTACTAGGTTATGTAACCAGCTGTGAGTCCAACTACACTTGATTTTGGTCGCACGGCTACTTTTAACCCTTTAAAGTTCATAATTAGAAATTCTTGGACATTTAATGGGAATCGTTTATAATATTACCTATGAAACTTATAAATGGGAAAATTAATGAAAACAAGTATATCAGGAATTATAGATGTGAGCAGTAGTTTAACTGTAAAACCATCTCCCTGTACGGCTTAAAAATAATACTTCCATAAAATTTTAATTATATTGGAAAAATAATGAATAATTATCATTAATATTATGCAATAAATAAATATATAAACCATTTATAAGTGTTGTTTCATGTAAGTACTTTTATTTGGGATTATAAAACACGAAAAATATAATTCCTGATTGTTTCAAGTAAAACAAGTTTAAAAAAAGTGTATATTTGAAAGTGAAAAATAAATTATGTAATTTGCTAACATCTATAGATAGTTGTCAACTAACATCTATAGATAACATCTATAGATAGTTTGATAAGTTTCAAAAACGTAGAAAATCTAAAAAGTCATTTATATATCTTTAAACAGAAGAACAATAATTCTAACAGCTGGTTTCGCTGCGAAACCACTGTCCTTTAACCCATCCACCGACCACCCTCCCCACCTTTTCCCCTTTCAAAACAGTCACCCTTTTCGTAAATTCCAGACGGAACTTACCGTACCATACTAGAGTTGCCGGTCTAAAAGTTGTCAGGCTACTTTTAAGTTATTTTCCCTGCAAGGTAAAGGAGTTCCGTTACGCAAAATTAGTTTCTTTCATTTATTATCGCTTTGCAATATTTTTTTTCCTCAAAAGTGTGTTATAAGAGTGCGAATGAGAAGGGGTCGACAGGTCCGTTTTCGAACAGGAATTCGCTGTCGAACCCCCGTCGACGCGTCCGTTCAGTGGGTTAAAGGGTTAAGCTAGGCTTTTCATTTCCGCTAGGAACGGACCTGGATGTGGACTGTGTATCCAGTGAAATCTGTGAGTGATGTCCCTATTCAAGCGTTCTGGTACAATTCACTTAACCCTTAATTTGGCTAAGTCCGCTACAACGAACAATCAAATAAATAAAATCTGGCGGGTTGATGAAAACTTATATACGGCTTAAATATCTAACAAAACCTTACTAGACAAAAACTTTAATGGAAAATATTTTTTTTTTATTTTACAGACATGGGGAAAATAACAGAAATTAAAAAATATTTGAAAAAACATCTTGTCAAATTAAGGGTTAAACAAAGAATGAGTGATGAGTACCATATTATCCCTAGTCTCATTTGCTACAGGTGTACGCGCTCGTACGCCTGTTTTAATTATCTCAGAACACTCCACCTGAAACGGAAATATCCATCAACTCTTTTCATCTTCAACACTTCAGATGGGACAATTTTCTGTTACCGACCAAAACGTGTGCGCCTGAAATGGTACTGAAGCAACCCTTGTGTTCAAACTAGGCGTCCTTGTAAGCAGGAGAATTAACCATGGGCTTTTCTTATCTCAATTATGGGCACAAAAACGATATTCTAAGTTTGAATCTCCGGATATAAGAACTTGCTTTCCCTGTATGTTTACTTCATTTCGTGATAGGAATTTTGTTTCACATATAGAGATAATCTGTTTGGAGTGGCACTTGAAACGTAAGGGGGTATTTATCTTGAGAGACCGAAACCTTATATCCTGGTATCGTACATAAATAATTGTACCCTTTTATAGTATAAACAAATTTGCGATATGGTTAGCTAAACAAAGGACAGAGAAAAACGTAGTGAAAAGTAAATGTAATATGTTTTTCATTTTTAAAACCAGTTCTATGGAGACTTAAATAATTTTGAACCGTACGTAATAAGGTTTAACGGAACCGTAGTGGAACATCAATGAATATATATAAACTTTATAAACATATTCATGCTCTAATATATTTATGGCCGAATGGTTAGGGTCCTGGCCTTCGGAACCGGAGTTCGTGGGTTTGAATCCCACAGTGGCATGGATGTTTGTAGACGTTCGGAATCGGCTTTAAGCAGTAGGTCCCTGTCTCATTAGCCCTCGTGTTGCAAAAAGTAGACCGTAGTGCTCCAAATCAAACCAAACCTATATATTTATGTGTGTCTATCGTATTCGCAAAATGCATATACGAAATATAAACGGAATATGAATATAAAAATAAATAGAGTAAGTGATATGATAAAAAAGAAAGAAATTAAGCCTTTTTCTCCCCTTTATTGATTTTTGGAATTCTCTTACTATGCTTTGAATACACACCTTCTTTTGCAAAGGATTCCCCATCTGGGCTAAGTCGCTGATATTTCTATATACTATTAAAGCAGGGGTTGTCTGGGATTTGTTTGTTTATGAAAAAGTGTAGATTAGAAAAAAAAACATGGAATATAGAATTCCGTAAAAATAATACTGTGGATTCTTCCAAATTTTTCTAAATTCTATTTAGTTTTTATATTTAAATTTGATGTGGGTTGTTTTTCACCCTATACCTTACATTATCAAAATCGCGCAAATGATTGCATAATAGCAAACATTTATCTATTTTTACTACATGCCATCGTAAAATCGTAGATTTTTTCCTATTGAATTAAATAAAATATTCTCGTAAGAAAATTAATTTTTTAAAGAACTAGATACCTTATTTTAATCCGAGACCCCTTTTCTGCTTAGTAGTTTTAATATACCTGAGAATCCACTGAAGAAAATTAGGTGTAACCCGAAAATTATTTTTTTATTAAAGTTTAATCGAATACTTGAATATATAGAAACGTAATTATAGCTTTGCTTTACAATATACGTTTGTGATTGTACATGGAAACTCCAGAAATTACTTTATTGGAGGGATGATTCCGAAGTTAGTCAATAAAAAGCTACATGTACACTCTACTACTTAGTAATATATATCTTACAAAATCGATTTTTTCATTTTAGAATAGTTATTTATTGTGAGATCAATACGATTAAAGGTTGAAACTGTGAAGCCAACCGTCTGTTAATGGAACCAAGTTAACCCATATGATATTGCATCGAGGAAAGACTACAACCTTATTGATGCTCGGGGGCAATTTCTGGAACCATTTATCAAAACTTGATGGAAAGTCCTCTCAGACGTGTACAGACTGTGGTTGGTGCAAGAGGCGGATCGGCAACCGATTGATATGCACCTCGGGAGTCTCTGATTTTGTAATAGCAAGTTATTGCGCAGCCCTTCTTAAAATTTCCTCATCCAAACTCCATGACTTTTTCTCATGATTTTTCCTATTCTGAATTTTAAAAATATATTCTCGTAAGAAATTAGTCTTTGAGAAAACTAGATATTTTATTTTTAATTCTAACATTGGAAATACTGGACGTAAATCAGAATTCGAGACCCCTCGTCTGCTTAGTAGTTCTAATATACCTGAGAATCAAGTGAACAAAATTATGTGTAACCCGAAAATTAGTTTTTTATTGACCAGTTACTTAAGTGCGATCCGGCAGAGCATAATTGCTCGCTTTGCTTTACAACGTACGTTTGTGATTGTACATAGAAACTTCGGAAATTACCTTTGTGCGGGGGATGATTCTGAAGTTAGTCAATAAAAAGTTATATATATATTCTACTAACTTGTAGTTATATATATCTTACATAAAAGATTCTTTCATTTCAGAATAGTTATTTTTTGAGAGATCTATACGATTAAAGGTTCAAACGGTAAAGCCAACCTTATATTAATGGAACTAAGTTAACCCCTATGATATTGCACCTAGGAAAGTTTATATCCCTTATTGATGCTCGGGGGGCAATTTCTGGAACCATTTATCAAAATTTGATGGAAAGTCCTCTCAGACGTGTACAGACTGCGGTTGATTCAAGAGGCGGATCAACAACTGATTGATATGCACCCTGGGAGTCTCTGATTTTGTAATAGGAAGTTATTGCTCAGCACTTCTTAAACTTTTCTCATCCATGATTCCATGATTTTTATCATAATGATTGTTTCGTGACCCTGCCTCCGATTTTCAATGTAAATTGGTGGTATGGAAAAATAAATATTTCACCATAAATAATTTGTTTCTTTGGGTAAAGAAAATGTAAATAGAAATGCAGTACCGTACCGTAGAGCGAAATTTAGGGTTGTAACCCCCTATTAGGATTGATGCATACACATATATGTAAGGATTTCTGTGTATACTCTCAAGAGTCAAAACATTATGACCACCAGTCAACACTGAGTTTTCCCAGCTTTGTCACGCAACACAACTTCAACCCGCCTTGACATGGATGCCACGAGTCCTTGGTAGATGGCCGGAGACAGATTTCACCAGATGTTTAAGAAACGGGTACGCAAATCCGAGATATTACCAATTGGTGATCTTTGAACTCTGAGCTGCCATCCCATGACATCCCAAAAGTGTTCTATCGGATTGAGATCCGATGATTTAGGTGGCCAGGACATAACTTGGAATTCAGCATCATGTTCCTGGAACCACTCCAACACAATTTTAGCCTTGTGATATAGGGCGTTGTTCTGTTGGAACATTCCATTTCCAGCTGGAAAAACAGAGGCCATGTAATGGTGCAACTGGTCCGCAATGATGTTCAGATACCCTGTAGCATTCATGGTCTTCTCTACCACAACCACGGGTCCAGAGACACCCAAGAGAACGTCCCCCAAAGCATAATACCGCCACCACCGGCCTGTGTATGACCTACTGTACATTGAGGAAGCAACTGTTCGCCTGGAAGACGGCTTATCCTGACACGGCCAACGGCGTGATGAATGACAAATTTATATGGATTTATATGGGGATATTTTATATCGTGATTTATATGGAGAGGCAAGTCTCTCCTACTGATCCATGGACCAGTTGCAATGTTCCCGGGCCCCAGCGTAGGCAGTTGGCGATGACGTTTGGTCAGGAAAGGCACACGAGTGGGACGTTTACTGCGTAGCCCCATATCGAACAGTCACATAGCCACCACCGGCCTGTGTATGACCTACTGTACATTGAGGAAGCAACTGTTCGCCTGGAAGACAGCTTATCCTGACACGGCCAACGGCGTGATGAATAACAAACTGTGATTAATCTGGGATTAATGTGATCTCTTTCTGAGAAAATTACGGAAATACACGTGATTAGGGTAAATAATATCTAAAAGAGAGAACTACTGAAAAATTAGAAAGTTTATTTCTGTCAGGGGATTCTGTGTGGAATTTTTTTTTATAACGCTCGGGCCTCAGGGGTCCGGCGCGCATACTCGCGGGTTAATTATAACTGTATTCTAAAATAAATTTATGGCATTTCTACACCTAAAATGACAACCTTTGGCGAAATACCTTTGTTACTCTTTTAGTTGTGGTAACCTTTGGTAACCACAAGAAAGCCAAATTAATTTCTGTTTAGCTCAACTAAACTTACATAACTCCTTTATGTAGCATATAGTTTCATTTCTTAGTGCCCCCCTGTCATATACCAACGGTGGCCAAATGGTGACTCGCGAGAAGCACGTGGCTCTTCAAGAAATTTATTGCAGCTCAACGAATGAATGGAAAAGTTTGTTTTATTTTAAATCAGTGGGATTAACAATGATTTCTACAATACATAAATAATTACCTCTTGAAATAGCAGAAGGAGAATTAGAGTTAATATGAATTTAAGAAGATCAAAGTCTCCAAATGTACCATAAATCGGAAAAATCTATTAATGAATTTTTGAAATATGTACCAAAAATTAAGTACAGAAATTTAAAAAATATATCATTTCGTTTACTGTCGACTTTTGGATCAACATATGATGTTGAAGCATTGCACAATGCGCTGAAATTTATTAAATCAAAGTCGCGTTAAAAGTTGAACAGCCAACATCTAAAAGAATTGACAAAAAATTCAATTTCTGATTATTGACCTGATTATAAAAATTTTGTTTCTGCAATGCAGATTCCTTTACTTTGTAGGATAAAAGAGTGTCTAACTACTTTTGATAAGTATGTAAAAACTATCAAAATAAACACAATATAATCCTGAATTGTTTTTCTATTAAAACTTTTTGGCTCTGCTACCAAGATTTTCAAGTAGGTAACTTTGGCTCTTGATGCAAAAAGTTTGGCCACTGTTCGAGCCCCTGCGTTCCAAGGTCTTCTTTGTATTTATGAGCACCATCTGGCGAAAGTTGTCGTTAGTAGGTGTAGTCGTTAGTTGGTCGTCACCTAGAGCAGACGTTCGGTTCTATGAGGATCCGAACCTGCTACTGTTTAAAAACTCCTTCATTGGGATTTAATTTACTTCTTATCGTTGAAGTATTGACTTTAGTTTACCTTGTAATAATATGATTAAGATGCAGTCAGTTCTCGTTCATTTGCTAGTTATGTTTTTTGACTTTAGTTTATGGAACTGAGCTTCGGCGCAAATAGCCACCCCTGTCATATACTCTTAACACCTCTGATTCGTTGGCTCCCTTGCGTCCTCACAGCTGTTTATAAACGAATGTAAAAAGTTTTGGCAGGAGAGCGTCAAAGATGGATTGTCTGAATAAATTAAAAATTTTCATTTTTAAGTTTGAAATGGGTAACAAACAACTATTTCTTATACAAAAAAAATTTGCCTTTTTTTTTGGATTGTAGTTTAAAAAAATTACAAAGCATTTTTAGTCAAACTTTCCTTTTAGTAAAATTTTAAATTGCTGTTTTCATATGAGAACTTTCCCATCTAAAAGGTTAAGAAGTACCTTAATAGTGTAGAAGTTCATAAACTATGAGAGCGTTGGCTTACATATACTGCTAATATTTATTTATCTTCTCCTTTGCGAGGGTATCGGTACCGGAGTTCGTGGGTTAAAATCCCATTATGGCATGGATGTTCGTAGCCGTTTGGAATCGGCTTTAAACTGTAGGTCCCGGTCTCATTAGCCCTCGTGTGCAAAATAGTAGACCGTAGCGCTCCAAACCAAACCAAACCAAACCTTTGCGAGGGTATAAACTCGTAAAGAAACAAATGTTTTAGTTGGGTATAAATTTGGCAAAATGAATTTTTTATTTCTTTTATGAAATGCATACACAGGGATTCTCGACCACTTTAGAGGTAGGAGAAAATGTATTCGTAATGCCGTTTTATGACGCCCGAAAGGGTCATTTATGGGGATTTTCGTCAGATTTCCACCTGTTATGGACATTACTTCTTATGTTTCTCTTTACTCCTCAAGAGGAGCTCGGAAATGGTTAGAGGAAAAGAAAACAAAATCGGAAGCATTTTCTTCTTGACTATTTCGTTCAGTCCCACATAAGGATGTCACATATAACGTGGCATCAGCAAGAATTTCGTTTATTCGAGGTAAATCCCAGTTTCGCGAGTTCGCCAAATGCTTGGCGATGATCACCAAATTTATTTCTGAAATGTTTTACTGAGTTTTTTTCTCGTGAAAGAACAAAATAAAGAAAACTCGAATTTATGTGTTACTGAGATGTCAATATTATTATTTTGTGTGTTTATGCTCCGATGTTTTTTACTGTAATTTTTTAATAATACATTTACTCATGTATAACTTGTATGTGTCGTTAACATGCACCCTGTTTTTTGAAGATAAAATGATGAAATCTCGTGTATAACGAACACTCAATGAAAATTCATCCTGAATTGTATTACACACGAGAAGAGAGTTCTAACTCTCTTCCACCATTCCTGTGTCGGTTTTAAATATTACTCCATTTTTAACCAAATAATTTCACGCTTGTTTTAGGTTGTCTAGGATTCTTAGGAAGGTTTCTACAAAATGCTTTTATGAAATGACAGTAGGTTTTAAATCGGAAAAACTCAACACTCCACTTCTTTTTTTTATGGGGTGTTATATGAAGAATTGTCTTTTCTTTTTTCCTGTTTATTTTATAAGTAAAAAATGTATTATGACAACGTGACTGTTATAATCGTCTTATACTGCATACCTATTAAACTGCAACAGGTATAATTGTTTCTTTCATGTTATTTGGATTCAAAAGTAAGTCAATGCTAATTTCAGTATTGATGAGTAACACAAAAAATTTATTTACAAGCAATTTTTGTTTTTAAATTAAAATGTTAACATTACTAGATGACTCAGGGCCACACTATCAGAAAAGTTCACCACAGTTGAGTAGTCTCAAAAATATTTAAAGGTATTCAGTGTTGGGAAAGGTAACAAACTATGTTCTCCTCGAAATGTCCCTCTCTCTTTTTCTTGGACACCGGGAGATATCAGCTTGTCCGAGTCTCTTTCAGAAATCTGTCATTCTCTTATCCTGCATTTTCTAGCTGATGCATTAGCTAGGAAGAGGTCCAGTATTGCCTTTAGTGGTCTTGAGACTGCCCTTGATATTGCTCCTGAATCTATCAGGTACTCTGTTCTTTATTAGTTCAGTAAGCTAATTACTGTCGCAGTGGGGAGTATCATAGATAAGCAAAAGAGCTCAATGGTGACTGTCCTAGTATTACTGCAGGATGAGCTTTTGATGCTTCATAGGAATGGCCTGAGAAACGCGGTTTCTTAGTTGTTGGCGGTCTTACTGGTGCCTTCAGAAGTCATCTGAACGTGATGGGGATCAGTTCTGATCCCGTGTGTCGTGGCTGCCATCTTGAGGAGAAGACCGCTCGCCAGGTTCTGTGTGATTGCGAGTGTTTCTCCGATCTAAGGTTTGTGCACTTTAGTCGCCACCTTCTTGAGCTTTGGGAACTACAAGATATTTCTGTCAGCTGTCTACTGATGTTTACTCCATTCATTGACCTCTCTTTTTAGGTACTTCTTAGCATTGTGTTTTCTTGAATTTGTATACAATAGACCTCTGATCGCAATGCTGTGCTCTTGGGGACCTCAAGAGTTGCTCTAAAAGGGAATACATACATACATTCATTCATGCATGGAATCTAAAGTACACAATGATTTTTCCTGGAATTTTAAAACTAAAATAGGGTTTCAGAAAGATTGAAAATAACGATCGGACGTGAGAAAATCTTTTCACGGAGGTTTATTGTTGCAAAGAATATCTTTAAATGGACGAAACATTAACACTATGTATGCAAATTCACCGGAACTGCAAACTAAAACTGTTATAGAAAGGTTTACCGTCATATCGGATGTTATTGTAGCGACGTTTCACTCTATACGCCCTGTAAGCCCTTGAACTATATTAAAATTTGACTAATTAGCGGGGTCGTTTCATATAAAAAATTATCTCTCAACGGCACTTTAGTCTGATAACTCCACCATTAAAAAACCTGTGAACGCTCTGAATAATATTATAACATAAAACTGTTCTAAAGAGGAATTAATTCCTTTAGCTTTTCATGGGGCCAAAATACCCTCCGCATCCTGTCCTCAAGGTCATCTATCGAGATTCTTTCTGTTATACGCCGCTAAGCCCTTGTTTTGATGTTTAGACTGAAATACCTGCAACGTTTATCTTGTGCTACGACTGTCTTAGAAAATGTCCAATTTGGTGATTTTATGAACTCCGTAACCAAGTCGGACTCCAGAGAAACACATATTGCAAGGTCAGTCCTGGATCATCCAAATCTTACACTGAAAGTAACATGGAGAAGAGTTCTTGGGTATTACAGCATTTAATCCTTTATCTACTGCATTATGAAATACTGAAAATATCTTTATATTGTTTTTTTAGCTGTCACATTGATAATTATATACAAGTTAAATATACAAGTAAAAAATCTCCCCGGTGTGAAAATTTAGTTTCTTAGAACTATTTAATGAAAGTGGGACTTAAAAGTACCGTCAGTACATAAATGGTTAAGGTGATTGGTACTTATAAGTACCGTCAGTAGATAAAGGGTTAAATAGAAAACAGAAAATGGGAACCACGCACAGAGTTGGATATTCGGCATTCAAAATTATTGTCGTTTTCAACACTGTTGTATGACAAAATTGAAAGAAGGATGATTAGTTTGATGTGGAGCGCAAACACCTACGCCCTCAATCAGCATCAGTCAAGTTGTTTGTAACTCCTCAAAGAGGAAAAATCACAACCACCACTTGGCCAAACCATAGCTATCAAAATCGAGCTACGCTACACAAGACTTGTTAGGTTTCGATTATAGATCTTTGTTTAGTTTGGAGCGCTACTCTCTAATGTTTTGCTACACAAGAACCAATGAGACTGGGACCTATTGTTTAAAGCGGGTTCCAAACGGCTAGGAACATCCATCCAGCAGCTTAATTCCAACCCGCGAACTCAGGTACTAACAAGGAGCTCTCTACCCATTTGATCAGCGTTCAACTCCAGAAGAGTTACATTCGTCAAAGACTTTTACAAGCTAATGTGCGTAAATCATGAAAATTACAAGAGTTAAAAAAAAAAAAAGAGTTAACCTTTTCACGATGAAAATTTTTTCCATATTCCTGTATGTAACACCGCGCAACGGCCATCTGCGCGCGCACCCTTTTTTGTTTTCGTCGTAAAGAAAAAAACTGTTAGAACAGTTCTGTGTGTGGTGTGTTAACGTGCGAGGGCCTCCTGCTCTCTGCATTTTCAATAATCTTAATTATTAAGTAAAACGTGTAAATATGTGTAAATAGAGTAATAATTAAACTTAATTTGTTAGATTTAGATAGTTTGTGTTTCCTGTGTTGGATTTATAGTGTTACAGATTGGCGCGCAACGTGGGGCCCGAACCCACGACCCAGAGATTAAGAGTCTCGTGCTCTACCGATTGGGCTAGCCGGGCTAATGTTAATTATTAAGTAAAACGTGTAAATATGTGTAAATATATTAATAATTAAACGTAATTTGTTAAATGTAGATAGTTTGTTTCCTGTGTTGGATTTATAGTGTTACAGATTGGCCCCACGTTGGGTGCCAATAATTAACATTATTGAAAATACTTAATAATTAACAATTTACTTAATAATTAACATTATTGAAAATGCAGAGAGCAGGAGGCCCTCGCACGTTAACACACCACACACAGAACGGTTCTCACAGTTTTTCTTTTACTACGAAAAACAAAAAAGGGTGCGCGCGCAGATGGCCGTTGCGAGCTGTTACATCTAGATGAAAACAGGATTCTTGTGTTAAGTCAGTTCTTTGGATCAATTTGTGAAAGAAATAACACTGAAATAGGGTTAATAATAGATTATAAGAATGGTTATATTTATTCCTTATGAAATATGAACAGTGAAACATGGGGGAAGGAAATGCTTGGTGAAAAAAATCTCGTACAGGTCCATACATTTGATACTTGATTCACTTGGTTGAAATGTGGATCACCCGTTCTCAAAAGGTTAAGTCAAAATAACGAAGTAAAATATGAAAACAGCAAAAGGAATGGCCAGAATTAAAAACTAATTGACTCACAGCCTTAAAACACATTATATTGAAATTTTTCGTTTTATAGGGTGCAGTTAATTTTCAAACGCAAAGGTGAACAAAAAACGATACCCGGTCGTTGAACCAAACCAGTCATGGGCATATGAGAGACGAAAAAACTAGAAAGAATGAAATTAGAAGAAAAAGATTAGAAAGTAATAATTTGAGATTTCGCCTCCGCCGCTAAATTAAAATTCATTCGTCCGTTTTAGTTTCTTAGAAGATCGCTTTCACAAGGGAAAAAAATATCTCTCTTTCAGTTTCACATTTTTTTCTTTCTAATTTCTTCGTTGCAAACGTTTTCAAAATGAAATTGCGGGGTAACGGATGCAGTGTTAATTATTGAATTAAATGTTTTACATGTTTGACTCTAGAAATAAATTAATAATTGATTGCTCGCGTAC
>CM063501.1:99942386-99994886 GCA_032207245.1 Pardosa pseudoannulata | reverse complement strand
TAACGTAAAAGAAAATATTAATGTTTTCAATTTTTCTTCTGTCTCAACTACGTAGGATTTCGAACAACTCAAATCGTTACAGATCTTACAGACTCATTCCGTCACTGGTTTCGGTTACGACACAGTTCATTGTGATTCGGTAGTTCATCAGCTGTTCCACGTTGACTGCTGCCTGTTGAGACTGTACCTTTTCTTTTTTTTTTCCCCTTTTTGTTGCTATTCAAAAGAGCAAGCAACCGCTGTGGCCACCTTTTCCCCACTTCCGAGTGGAATACTAATACAAAACGTGCAGGCAAAACAAACTTTTATGACGTCACGCTATGGAAGCTACCGCAGTTGTCATAGAAACCGTGCCACGCCGGAAAGTTATGAAGGGCAAGGTCCCCGTAGGCGACTAAACAATCCACTCGTAACAAACGAAATTTCGTCCCGCCCACAGCAAGAACTGTGGGAGGGATTACAAAAAATAAACTGTTGAGCCCTTGCCAGTCGAGTGTTCACGCAACTGCCGTGAGCACGTGCTAGTTTTTTCCTCGCTTTGTTATTGTGACGATGGCTGATCCCTTCACGTGCTTCCACTGTTTTGGATTACTCCTTGCATAGGTATATATTAGTTTTCGAATGTTAAAAATGTCCCGTGCATTCGTCTATGCAGATATGCATGAAGTGCTCTTACATCTATGCGTTAGTAGTATTTTAAAAATGATCTTTAAAAAAATTCATCTACAGTTTGCAGTTAATTAGCTTTGTCATAGTTTTATTACGCTGAGTAGCAAATATTTAAGTTAACTACGTAAACTAGTGAACCCTAGAAAAGAGAAGAAAGCAATGTGGATTGTTGGATTTTCTATTTATTCATCTATTTAGCTTTTATTGCAAGTTTCGATTGACGTAACCGTTAAGAAAAGAAGTGTTATCTGCAAACCGTTAGATAAGGATTTGCTTCTTGAACTTTGCCCACTGAAATTTTCATACGATGGAGACATACGTTAGAAAAACAATTTACATTCATCACAATCAGATGAAAAGATTATATGAAGGAAATTTTTAGCCAATGCAACTGTTTCTTTTCTTTTTTACGATTACTGAGAATCTTTGGTATTCTTTCAAATCAAAGATAAGACTGTATCAGACTGTTAGAACTATGTTGTTTGCCTTGCTGAAGACATGTTTATAATTGCTATGTAGTGTTTTGTTATGAAGCATTTTGGTTTGACCTTTCAGTTCGTATTTTTCTCTCAAATAGTTGTTGCATATTGTAAGAAATATGACCGTCTTCGAAACTGCTGGAGAAAGTGAGGTTTCAAAGTAAGGCTTATAACGCTTCAAAATTTTTATTTTAACAGAATTTATCATACTTTATATGTGGACCTTTCTTACATCCTTAAAAGTGCTGAAAGATATTCTCTTACTCAGTAAAAATATTCGTAAAGAAGAAAATTTAGAACTTTCTACTCTTTGTCAAAGAATTTTTATTTTTGTACTTTTGATAAAGGTCTGATTTACTTATTTATTTATTTTCTGTCTTCACTCAAGCACTGTGAAGCTGCAATTTATTTTTCGATTGCATAGAGCAGGATTTTAAAAAAGTGTTCATTTTTTCAAAGCTAAACATTTTGTAAAAATTTTGAAAATAACATATTTTGTTACTGTCGGCTGTTTCTTTTTTCCAAAGAGGAAGGAATATTCTCTTGTTGAGCTCGTGGATTTCGAATGGCTTTGTTTGGAATCATTTGAAATAGTCGTGAAGACAAAAAAAAAAAGCATGTAAAAAATTGTTCATAGGAATTGCTTATGTAACTTTCATTTCGAGTGCAAATTAGCTTCCAGAATTTAAGCAGTTGAATATTTTTTGCTTAAACTCTTCACTTTTAGATAATTTATTGCAACACTTATTGAACATTTCAGAAGTCCTGTGATACTGCCGAGTAATTAGTTTAAAAAAACATTTACGAAATAATTTTGAAAAATTAAGCCTGTTGTTTAAAATACTTCTTGGTGACTTTGATTTAAATATTTTCATTGTGTAAAAATAATTCTGTTTTATTTGATGTTTGGACTTTTTGAATGCAAAACCATCTGAAATATTCCTAAAAAACAAACAGAAGATATTCTGCAGCAAAATTCCTGTTTTTTTATTGTGAAGTTTTCATAGGCATCCTCAAGCACAAAGTTGCAGTATAAACGAATTTGTTTCGAGAAACACAGATTGCAGTCTTTCCAAAGCACGCTGTGTGTTATGGTGTAGTAACAGTCTCCAAATCCTCCTCGAAAAATCGGCAGTTATCTCGCCTTTAAACCTTTTTACACAAGAAGTACAGTAACAGACCAATTAGAGAGCGACCTCTGCAGAGAAGTCATTTGGTTTCGAGTGTCATGGTTTCTCGTAAACGCCTCTGACCCCGATCTCAGAGACGAGAACAGCTCCTCTGAAGATCATCTCCGTTTTTTTCTGGATCTAATTTTCTCATTTGTTGGGATCTGTGTTGTGCCAGCTAGAAGCAGCTCTCGGACTGCTCTCTCACTCTCGTGGTGTTTATTTTTTGAAAATGCCGATGGTGCAGTGCATCAAATGTTTGCAGTGCCTTTGTTTCTTCTGCAAATTAGAAAACTTAGCACATGAATATCATGGATTATCAAGAGTGTGTTGAATCAAGAGTGCGTACCTTTACAAAGTAATTTACTAGGCTGAAAATATATTCAACTTTTTAATGTGTGTTTTCTGTGACTGTGGATTACAATCAAGCGGATATAAGTAACTTTTATTCAGTTTTATTGCAGAAAGAAAGTGTCTGGATTTCCACATAGCGTGATTCCTAGTGATTTTCTATATATGAGCTTTAATATTATCAAACAGTTATTGGTGAATAAATAACACGTTGTCTGTAGAAGGATTATCACAATGTTCATTTTTGTCTAGTTTAACATCAGTTATAAAAAGGAATTGGAATAAAATCGAGGAATAAATTTAGAGTCGAATAAGGATATCGAAAGTTTATTTGAATTTTGTGACAAAATTGTGGCTTTTTATTGTGAAAAAATATCGTTACTAGAAGTAAGTGCTCTCTATTTTTATTACTGACTTAAATTACGAAAATAATTTTAGAATTTATAAAAAAGTTTCTTTTTAAATTCAGCTGCCTTTATTTCTACATTTTCCTAATTATTTATTAGATTGCTCATAAAACTCTTAATTATCTATTAACTTTTTTTAATTATCGAATATTTTCTGCAAGAAAAGTTTATCTTCAGCTTCCTGCTTTGTAAAATGCTTATATGAAATTATTTTGGCTGGACTTAGAAAATATGAAGCCATTTGTTGTTTACAGAAATGAGTGAAACGACAGAAAATTGACCCGAGTGAGTCATTTGGCGAAAAAAAATATATTTATGCAATATTTCGATGCGCATGGGTATCGATAATTAACCGAGTGAAACGAAACAAACTCGGAATTTCGCAGCCGAACCGCATCCTTATCATTAATTAATTCCTCCTGTCTACTTGTTGAGCGTTTGGCCGCCCACTGAATCATTCTCCAAAATCGCCCGCTGAATCATTCATAATATTCAAAGAAAAGAAGAGTGGCTAAGAGACTGTGCAAACAGATCTATCTTTGCCAGGCCTACGAACTCTGCCTGCCGTTTCCTGGACACGACCAGAAGCAGCTGTTTGACGCGCTTCAATTGTTTAGAATTGATCCAGATTGTCGATGAATGTTTGTGTTTTTTCTTTCCCAAACGAGCATGGTTTAAGAGTTTGGGATTTAAGAGAATATGTGCATGTGAATTTCTCTTCCACTGCGTCTCGGTCTTATTTTGTGTTTTCTTCTTGGTAGAATCAGAAGTTGTGGGAAATATTCCATGTGCCGTGTGCTTTGAATGTTATAATTACGTGCAAATACCAGGCATTTCTCGGAGTTTTATTATATATTAGTTTGTGTGAGATTCTGTGCAGCTGAGAAGATCAAGAAAGAGTGCTGCCATTCTTTTGTGATAAATTCGAATGTGCGTTTAACCGAGGATATAATTCGTGGAATAGTCAGTTTGAAAATAATTCATTCGAATAAGTCAATATCAGAGTATTTTAAATGTGATTTTGAGTGAATTCATAACTTTTTTTTTCGCATTTTACTTTCATAAAATTCTGAAATGGTATGAAACAAATTAAGATAAACGAAAAATTGTCAATATAAGATTTTAAAAAATCGGCTTTACTATCTTATTACATTTTTATGTCAAAACAAAATATTAACAGTGGAAATGTATCTTACTTTATCGCAATTTATAATGCGATATTAAAAAAATCAGTTCATATATATACATATTTAGTCGTTTGTGATAGAAAAGATACTACTCCTAAATTGTTTTTTCACACTACATAAAATCTTATTTTTATGTTAAATATAAACCTCTCTGTTGTATGTGCAGCTTACTGACCATACTTGACTGATTTCAAAACACTAGTCACGTGTTATGTTGTTTCAAAAATAGGCACTTACAACACTGGAATTTCCGACGTCTTTACAACTAATCGTTTTGTTGTGTCCACGAGATAACATCGACTGTTTGTTTTCATTTGTGTTGTCGACGGCAAAATACACTGCGTTACAGAGGGAGAAAAAATTCCCTGTTTCCTCTTTGGATATTTATTTATCTTCATCTGGTCATCCAATCTGAAGGTCACCTTCCACCCTTCAGCTCGCGGAAGTGGAGTGATGCAAGTGAAAGATCCAAAAACTGTGACCACACTGACCCATGTCCCGAGGGGTCCTTGAAAAGATAAAACATTAAGAGAGAAGAAGAAAAAATATTCAACCTGTTCGCGGGTCAAGTTTAGTTCTCAGAGGAATTATGGGATCGGACAGGCTGTACAGAGAAGTCATTTGCCGGCTGAAGGTGAGTGTTAATGGAATCACGTGCTGTGATGTTCTGACGTAACTTTAGTGAGATGTAAAGTTTTGTTTTGTGGTAGCTGAGCAGTACAGTTGTTGGCTGGTACCATATTACTGTCGAAATATGTCACTGGTGACTTTTGCGTCATAATGATTATCAGAGACGTGAATTTATAGTACAACATTCCCATCTCTGGCGATGTCTGACGTCATCATGACTCGGAAGTCACCAGTGACATATGTCGAATGTAATATGGTAGCAGCCGTTATCAATTTGATATCAGTTTTCATAGTTTTTTCTCCTTTTTTTATTAGTAATATAATCCATTTTTCGCAGTGCAAAATTAATTTCAATTGGCTAAACAGATAAATTTCTAAACTATGACATTTTTAACCCAAATATAATCTTAATTAACGATGTTACTCTTACTATATTTGTACTTTATTGATAGAAGGATCTGAATATATAGTGGATATAAAAAATTACAAATAATATAAGAAAAATTAAAAGTAAACGCATACACTTTTTTATTCAATTTAATTCTAGTTAGTTACCTATGAATATGTTGGGAGGTACTAGAAGGAAATGTTAAAGTAGGAGTGGTCAATCTTTCTACCAGTGGTAAAATGTAGAATGTGTCTGCCGCCCGGATGAGAGAAACCAAATTTACCTCCCGGGACAGATACCAAAAATGCCGTCCCGTCATAGTACAAAACGTTATTATTTTCATAGATATATAATTTTTAAAGTGAGAAAATTATAGAACTGCAAAGAGCTTTTTTTTTTTTTTTTTCAAAATATAAAATTATAATACAATATTTAACTGCGAAAGCATGTTTTTGATATCCAATATATAATCAATTTTTTTTATTTAAAAAGAAAATCGGCCGAACGCTGGTCTATTGGTTAGGGCGCTGATCGTCGTTACCGGAGTTCGTGGGTTCGAATCCCACTATGGCATAGATGTCCGTAGCCGTTCGGTATCGGCTGTAAGCAGTAGGTCCCGGTCTCATTAGCCCTCGTGTGCAAAATAGTAGACTGTAATGCTCCAAACCAAACCAAACCAAAAAGAAAATTGTCTATTATTTAACAACTATTGACTGGTACAATATCATAAACATTTTTTAAATTGAAATAAAAAATTTTTAGTATCAACTTAAAAAATATATTTTAAATCTCTGTAATTTAATGCAACAATAGAAATTTAGCCACCCGTAAAAAAAAGTGTTGCCCAGACAGTCTTTCCCTTTGCCCCCTCGTACGCCACTGCTTTCAACCACAGAAGTCCGTTCGTAAAATGACTTTCAATTTGGCCCGACTGCATATTACTTCAATAGTCTTGTTGCTTAGGCTTCTCTCACAGTAAAAGCAATAGGGGCTGCAATTCTATCGTGATCGGCGGATTGAATTTTCAAAGACACACACACACACACACACACACACACACACACACACACACATAAACACACAGGGATGTCAGGTTTAAAAATGGGGGTTAAGAATTAAGCGAGTTATAATTAAAAATAGTTAGAACTCATTAACGACAACGTAATAGGAGAAAGACACACCCTCGAGTGGAACTATACAAAGTAAAAGAGCTGACGCGGAAGTAGACATAGGAATTTTGCTTAGGTAGCAACGCCAAAAAATACAGTTCAGAGCGGGAACGCGGGATGATAACATCCTCCACGCTTGTCGTGGCAAAGTATGAGAACAAAAGATATCTAAATGGCATAGCTGTGGACAGAAGGATTACAGTAAAGAAGTTTTTATATATGAAATGAAATGTGTCTTCCATGCCTTAACCACTCGTTCATGTCATATGTATAGGCTTTCAGCCGAAATCGTTTCCTATAGTCGTTTCCAGGTTTAATTATCTATTTGCTTCTATATAAAACTATATCTGTAACACGTTAAGATTGAATTAGAAATAATTAAAATTAAACGTGAATTTATATTAGCAGTTCGCAAATATTGATATCTAAATTAATAAATACATTTTTAAAATATCATTTAACTTCTTTATTGGAGTAAATAAAAAATAATTTATAAACTATGATCTAATTTCCATCAACTGTCTTGAATTCGTTATAACAGTAAATGCTGGAAATACGCTATATTTTATTTTACATCTATGTTTAACTGTGCTCTAGACGATTTGTTAAATTAAACTTTTCACAGAATTTATTTTTTGCGTATGGACATGCAGAACAAAATTATCATCGCTTAAATGTATGGTATGCGTTTATACTTTACTGGTATTTTTATATAGAATATTGCTATCGAAGGGTCAAAATCTCAGATGAGTTTTTATTTTCCTTTTCTAGGTTTGTTCGTTTTTCAGATATCTAAATATCCACTCGCAAGCATTCCTCGCCTTTCATTTCATAATTATCGCCATATGCGTGCAAATAGTAATTACTTTTATGTCTAAGGAAATAACTGGCTAGCCATTAATAATCATTACCTTTGTCTTTTACCATCAAGAATTAACACACCCATAATTCTACTACTACATGGATCTTCTCTAGTAATTTTCTGTTAAAATATTTAGTATATAAGCCACTAAAATGCAGCCTTCTCACTCCTCTAGTCTGCGGCCTTGATTCGAGATTAGTTTCAGCTGATTTCATGTTGCAACTTTTTTTCCATTTACGCAAAACCATGTTATTTCCGTTTGGATAAGAGTTTAAAGTCCACTGTCGTGGAACGTGGGAAAGATCTATACTGTTATTCCAATGTTTTGAACGCCATTCAGTCGCATTGATATTTTTGTCGTTGTATATCGTGATCTCTCACGTGACTCTCAGTTGTGAGTTTCTTTAATCTGATTCAGTAAAAGCCCTGTGGAAATAACGTAAAATTTTTTCGAGTTTTACGACTTGCAGCTATACGTCTTTCTCATTTGAAGAACATTTTTGGTTAAGAAATGCAGTTTCCTCTCACTTGACCGATGACAATTTGGTCAAATAAACTAAATATTTTTCATGATTTTACAGGTAATTGCTGATCGTTTCTTGTCTGATAGCTGATAATAAATGGGATAATAATGGAAGCTGATAATAAACAGGATTGCTAATAATAAATGGGGTAATAATGATTTATTATACTAGTGTGCTTGTTTGTAGGGTTCTTACACTCCTTCAAAACTACATTAAGGAAATGTTTTTGAGGGCCCTTCAAACTGCTGAATTTCCATACTATCTCTTTCAAAACTCAAGAGCTGATTTATAGCAATCCTGATATTTAAAAATCAGCTACATACTGGATAGTCACCAGATATCTGTTTAATCCCTACTTGCAATTCACGTATTGATTATTAAAAGTTTATTATTTTTACAATTTACTGCTTAACGTCTTTATTTAAAACTTTTAAGACTATTTGTCAAGTAGCCTTAATTGCGGAAGTAGCTTTGCTTGAAAAAAAACTTGATAATAGGAAAATGGTAACTTGGACTTCGTAAAAGTAGCCAAAAAAATCTCTTTTTTTTTCTGTACAAAATAACTGCATTTTTATGTTAAAATTGAGTATGCACCCTGGTTAGGATATAAAGAGGGGAAGAATACAATTTTATCCTAAGCTGTTTTAATTTATGATTATTAATAACACAAATATGTGTGCGTAAAGAAGTCTTTTACATTTTTCACAATACCGTATATCTTCAAAGCTTGGAATACATTTTTATAAATTATGTGTCAATTTATTTAATAATGCTGATATGACACATAACCCTGCTATAATTTTAACCCTTAATTTGGCTAAGTCCGCTACACCGGGAATGTATATTTATAACTACTATCTAACATAATTGTCAGTGTTCGCCATGGCGGACATTATCTCAAAAATGGAAAATGATATATTTTTTTGTTTATTTTACAGAGATCCTAATGTCTATACAGACATGGGAAAATGACAGAAATTAAAAAATATTTGAAAAAACATCTTGTCAAATTAAGGGTTAATGAGGTTTAAGAAATAGTTTATTAAAATGGACAATACCTTACTTGCACGACTTTTTTCTTCCCTCGGGAGTCGTATAAGTCAGAGGTCACAGAATTTCGAAAAGTTTGTCTCTTGCCTTATTTTAGGGAGACGCCTTAACTAGTTCTTTGCTTTTAAAAATAGTACTTTGTTTCCTAAGAAAATGAAGAAGTTGACCATATTCATTGTTTGGAATATTTATTTGCGTTACCTTGTATTTCATTTTTTTTACCTTCTTTTCCTTTCATTCTAAGTTTTTCTTTTTTTCCTTCTGAATATGACACGCGTGGTATACTCCTTACAAAGGCGTTCCAGTTTCCCAGAAGGCATTTAATTCAGGAACCCTTTCTCCCGCAAGTCACCCCATTGTTCTCTCTCTTGTGGAGCATTCACCGTGTTTAGTATTTTCTTGTACTAAACGAAGGGAAATAAACTAGATAAAAGTCTTCTGCCCCGGCGCATTGCCAATGCGGAGACGTTTTTATCCCGAATTCTCTGCTTTTGTTGCTTGTCATCCGTGGTTTGTGGTAGGTGGTGCAAAAGAATCTCTCGCTCGTAGGTGGAGGGAAAGAACGAAAACAAAAGGATTTTTTGGGATAACTTTTCCTAACTTGGGTGACCCGAGAATTGAAAGAAGGAAATTTTTTTTAAAAAGGTGGAGTTGGGAAAATGTGACACCAACACACGCATACTCGATTTATTTAAATATTGAGCACAGTCTTTGTTCATGGGTGAAATCATTAGAGATGTTTGATCCATTACTCTCCAATGTCGAGTCTGACTCGACATTATCTTTCTTTTGCAGCAAGTACAAATCGAATGTGGGCCGGCACGGTTTTTAAATTTAAGATTATTACTTGTATTTGTTTAACCATGTTAAATTTGCTCGGACTACAATAAATTCATGGAACTCAAACATTAATTTGGACCAGACTACCAGGAATAGGGAAAATTAATAGGGTTTTAAAGTAAGGAGAAATCTTTTTAGGGATTTCTTTAGGTGAAAGGAATTAAAAGTTATCTGAATAATACTAAATTCTTATATTAATCAATTCCCATTCCGAAAACGGAGGCCATTTTTTTAAGTGCAGCAACTTAACCTTCCCATGGCGAGATATTAATGCCTTGCACATCTTCAGACATGCCAACTACTCAGGATTATCCGGAATTGCTCCGGAGAAATGAGAGAATTTGATAACTCCGGATTTGATAACCCCTCAGATTGCTCCGGAAAATAAAAAAAATTTTGAATAACTAAAAGATCCCAATTCAGCAGTCAAATATAAAGTCTTGCCAAAAATAATGCTTATTGTTTGGAATTACTCTTTCCAAAGAGTAATGTAGCACGTTAAAGTAGTTTTCAATACTGTGCCTAAAAACCAAAGTGAATTTCAGTAGACAAACTCTAGAATCCCTGATGATAGAAAAATGTAAATATTTTAATCAGGATCAATGGGCTACTAGAAAATATTTTCAGAAAAGAAGTTGTTTAACCTAAAAAAGCTACTGACATATTATTAAATATATGAATTTTAATTCACCCCTTATAATTTACTGCTGTGTGTTTATTTTAATTTGATAGATTTAATTTAGAAACTAATATAATATGTAATTCTCTTTAATTTGTTTGGGTTATTTTGTTTTGTTTGACATACCTGTAAATTGCATACGTGTGTACTTTGTGAATAACATGTTAAATTTATAATTCTAATATAATGTTGCTCCTGACAGACGTACCTGAATGTTGACATGTCTGCATCTTACTTGTACTCTTTGTGAAACGATCTCACGAGAACGTCCAAAATTTCTTTTTCTGTCCGACTATCTTGCTTGCAAAAGCCGAACGACGACCGAATGGTAGGATGTTGCTGTTCAGAAGTGGTGGAAGTTCGTGGGTTCGAATCCCACTGTCGCATGGATTTGTAGCCATTCGGAAGCAGTAGATCCCGGTCTCATTAGCCCATGTGTAACAAAAAAGTAGCCCTTAGTACTTCAAACCAAACCATACCAGCATACATACTGTTTTTCATTTGAGATGTGTCTAAAACACCTATTACACACATACATACGTTGGTATATATCAGTGTGTTACAAATATGTACTGTTCAACTGTACACACAAAAATATATTTACATATTATACAAATATTTAGAAATATAAATATAGGTAAACTAAGTTTTTATTACCCGGAAGCGGAGATCGCGGGTTCGAATCCCTCTGCGGTATGGATATTAGTAGCCGTTCATGATCGGCTTTAAGCAGTAGACCCCGGTCTCGTATGAAAAAAAAAAAGCTAGATCGTAGATCTATAGTAACCAACCATCTTCATGTCACTAAACCAACATCGATAAGAAATTATGCATCATTAATTGTTAATTTATAAATATTGTAAAGAATAAATATATAAAGAACACATTTATAATAATTTCCTGTATTTAAAAATCACGAAGAACCCAAGCAGCAAAGTGTAATACATAAATAAAAAATCTTTATGCGTAAATATTACCCTGATTTGAATGCAACGATTACATTTGTGTTCCAGTTAATCCTTCGGCAAACAAGTTAAATTGTTTCTCCTCGGAGAGTGCTCCAGAGTTGAGTCCTTGTTCCCTGACCCGACCGGATTTGCATTATTGAGCAAACAAACGTCCGTTTAAAGATCGTCGAAGGACCTGGCTCGCAGCCTCTCTCCCGTCTTATCACTGGACCGGAACCAAAATACTAATTGGACCCATTCTGCTAGTGTTGACAATTGTTGCTTACTCGCTTTATTAGCTAGTTCGTCGTTCTAATTCGCCGTCGAACACATATCGCCGATAATTGCCTGCGGAATAATACCTGCTCAATTGAGAGCGAGTAGAGTTGAGAGGGTGCGATTCGAGCAATATATATCATCCCGAGAGATGTATTATTTAGAATTGCGTTTGACAGATAATTTTTTTTAACGTGGAAATTTTAACGTCAAACCGGAAAGCATATTCTAAAATAAAATAATGGATAAAACTACTTATATGTTATTCTTTATCTTCTAAGAGCAATATCAATAAAAGAAATCCTTCGAGGCGTGACATATGTTTGAATGTACACTTTATGTGCATGCAGTCATATGTATGTGTATAACATTATATTAACTAGCATATAGCCCGTAAAATGTTTAATTTTCCATAATTGTAAAGTACCTCATGAGGCAGATTAAAATTTTTTTTTTCTGAGAATTTGTTTATCTTTACTGACCGCACGTTAGTTACCAACTTTAGTTTATCTTATCATATTACGTGATAAAATGAAAAGCAGAGGTTTTAATATTGACAGTGATTATTTGGCGGTATATATGAATGATGTCCAAAATTTAGCGAATCGATTGCAAACCGTGTGGTTATATATAAAAAACAAACACACAAACGAAGAAACTTCTTATTACCGGTGATAAAATTTTTATTGCAACAAAAAATAATCGATGATTAAATTTAAACTTACATATGTACCTAATCTTTTATTTATGCCGAATATAAAAGAAAATTATTTACGTAATATTTATGTTCAGTGATAAAACGTATGAAAATAATGCAGAGGATATTTAAATAATTAAAAAAAAGAAATGATTAAATGAGATGGTTAAAGGAATAGCGTGATAATGCTAGAAAACCCCCACGAAATGCGGTACCGAAGGTCAGCGTTCTACCCATTCAGTCATAAGCAGCATAAGGAGGTACAAACGAATCTTAGAATCAAAATTCCATTCCTTTGTTTCATTCTGTTATTTTTCATTCGAATTCCTGGCTGCCAAAATAACTGTTCAAAAACCTTTGAATATTCTTTTCAATAAGAAGAAAGTGCGGGGCTGTTTTGCTTTGATAGAATTAAAATAAATCTTCGTCTAACCGCAAGCGTCGGGGTCAATCACACTTCCGATTTCTAAAATTAAAATCTTTTCTCCGAAAAGTGTCAGGTAAATAGAAAAGTATGGCAGACTTTGCAGGTGGGATTTTTTTTTTTCATCGTTACAGACTTCCTCAGTGCACCACAAAAAAACCCGACCGTTTTATTTTTATACAAATTATTTCGAGTCTGGATAGAACTTTTACATACTTCCCAATACAGACGCGCCTTCGTATCCGCTCTGCGACACGGAGAAAGCGTGACGACTAGCGTGTAAAGTGCTGACTGTCAGATTCAGCTTTTTTTAAAAGTTGCCAACACATCTCAATTCTCGTTAGAAGTTAGTCTTCGTAACGCGTGAACCTGTTGTCTATAAGCAGGCAGAGGTGGATTAACACGTTGACTGCCAGACGCATTGTCGATGGTTTGCCCAAGGCGTCGACATGAACTTTTCATTATGAGATGCATATAAAGCTATTACGCGCAACGTCACGAACTACTATAATGTCCTTCCCATTCATTTTCATGCTTACAACAACCAATAGGCAAACAATAAAATGCCCTACCGTTTGAAACTAAAGCCAGAATTGTCGTAAGTTGAGATGTGTCCTACTGCGTGAAATCGCCTTATTTTGCTGAAATATTATTGGCAGCAGATATAATGAGTTATAAAATTATGCTTAAAGCAGTTTTCGTGGTGGCGATCATCAGTGACCCCCATGGCAGTCAATGTGTTATGTACTTTTATTATTTGCTGTGTCGCCGGTCACTGGTGGACCCTATGGCTCTGTAGCCAAGTCGAGTGCCGGTCACCTGTGATCCCCATGGCAGTCACTGTGTTAAGACCAACTGAGAACCCGGTTGTAGAAAAATAAATTAGAAGCGACCTACAATGAAAGGAAAAAAAACATGTTGATCACATATTTAAATGAATAAAGCGTGTGTTATTTTTATTATACTAGATAAAGTACTTGGTGTCGCCCGGGTAAAGATGGAGTTTAATTTTTTTACATAGATTAAAAATAATCATCTTTACTGTAGTTGAATAGTGTATAATTTTACGAGGAGGTTATATATCTAATTTTTTTACATTAAAAAAAAACGCATTTTAACGCAAAGCTAGCGTGTATACAATGTTTTAAGTTTGTCCGGAGAGTCCATTGGTGAAGAACTGGCACACCTGCAGATTAATCTCCCACTGTGAAAAAATACAGACAAATCTTAAATTTTTAAAATTCCAGTGCTTTTTTCCGTTTTGTTACTTTGAATTCGTTTTTCTGTGTACTAAATATCTGTTCAAAGCCTTTACATTTCCTTCTCATAAAAAATGGAGGCTTTCTTTGTTTTTAAAAAATCAAAATAATTCTTCGTATAACTCCAATCGATACGTCGATTCATTCCTTAATTCTAAAGTTAAGTATTTTCTGCGAGATATGTGTCCCAAATAAAAGTAGAGCGCTGCCCTTCGGTACTAGAGTTCGTGGGTTTGAATCTTGCTGCGGGCATGGATATGTAAAGCCTTCGGAATGGGTTCTAAGTTGTAGGTCCCGGACTCATGGAACAAAAAACTAGACCGTAGCACTTCTAACCAAACCAACACAGTGACATGGATCAATCACCAACACATCCCACAGTGGCATGGATGTTCGTAGTCATTCGGAATCGGCTTTAAGCTGTAGGTCCCGGTCTCATAAGCCCTCGTGTAGCAAAAAGTAGCCCGTAGCTCTCCAAAATAAACCAAACCCAGCCTGTCAAAAAGCGTCTGGAAAACGAAAAGCATGGCAGACGCTGCAAATGAGTTTTTTTATACATAGGAAAAAACATTATTTTAAATATCTAGCTTATGAAACGGTAAAAAAAGCTCGGTTTTTACGCATTTACCTCCCCCCCCCCGACACACACACACCAATGGAATTTTAGATACTTTAGTAGAATTGATTGTTTTGTTTCAGCAGTAAACATTCACACAATCATTTAGTATGTTCATTGTGTTATGGCATGCGTGCGATTGCCCAGGATTTAATGTGTAAAAACTTATCATCCAACCTACCTCGCAAATTAGTGTGCTACTATTTTTTATTTCAAAGGTTGTCAAGTGCTACTATTGTCAATATTTAAAAGTTGGCAGGTCTGCCTGTACATTACATATTGTCATGAAGATTCGAATGAACTCACCGTTTAACTTAACAGAAGAATTTATTGAAGCTAAGTAGCAACTCGCAACTTTACAAGATCGAGAAGTTGCCTACCACTAGTGGGTATCAGCTTTTATACCCGAACAGAATATTCGAGAAATAACTAATTTACATATTAAAGAAAGATCTAGAATATTAAAGAACATAAGGAAACAATAAATAACATTTTTAACTTAAAAATCCGTACTTTGGATAAACTGCCATGTCAAGCATCGAACCCACAATCTCCGGGTCCGGATCGCGTGCTCTGACCATTCGGCCACTGAGCTCGTTGGCTAAGCTTTATGCGGCAATATGATATACGCAGGTAAAATGTTAAAAAAAAAACTTCTAAAATTCCTTTGCAATAAAATGCTAAATATGATAAAAAAAAAAGTCTACATTGCAACATATTGAACCCAACAATTTTACTTTTATACAAATTATTTCGAAACTGGCTAGAACTTTCACACATTTTTTATTTTCACATACATCCTTTTTAGTTCCCTTCTAGCCTTTATCCAGCACATCGAGAGAGCGTGACGAGAAGCGTGCAAAACGCTGACTGTCAGATTCCATTTTTGAAATATGTCGACACATCTCAATTCTCGTTAGTAGTTAGTGTTGGTAACGCGAGTGAACCTTTTAACCTTTCCTGGTGAGCGTAGGCGAGATATTTACAGCGGCTATCGCTGACGGGTCCATTAGCAAGAAGGCCAAGTGCCGAGTCCATCACGTCTCGTTTAGTGCCACGTTTTAAAAGGGCTACTAGGATAGATTTCATTTCAGACTTCTGGCACGTTTGCTGTTTAGTCGTGGGTGTTAGTGATACTTCCTTTTTGTTCCATTTAAAAAAATATATAAAACTTTAGGCGAGTGTTTTAAAATTGGATGATTCTTTTTAGAAAATTATTTTTCTGTGAAATTGTAAAGCTGTAAGTGCAAGATAAAATGCTTATCTTTTTTTTAACAATATCGTTCCTTTAATGCAGTGTTTTTCCAAATTTTCGACATATGTGTAAACTACTATAATTTTTGTGACACTGAATAACCTCTCTTCAAATATAAATGCATATGCTTTAAAAAAATCGAAACATTTATTTTTTTTCTATTTTAGTGCATAAACAAAATAATAATAGACACACAATAAAATTAATTCATCCCTTATTTACTAATAGCCAAAGTTATCTGTCCGTCTGTCCTCGAATTTCTGAAGTCGTTGGACATGGAATGGATAAGGCATCCACATTGGATTCTTGATACATATTCCCACTTGATATACTTTACTCAAAGAAAGTAAAGTTAATCTTCTTCTAAACTATCGATCCGATTCTAAAATAAATTGGTATAAATAGGCTTCATATCACATCAAAAAATACTGTCGTCTTTAAAACGTTCGAAATCCATCCCTTCAACTCTTAATGCCTCCCGTTTAATGCCATTATTTCAAGCCCTATTTTCCCCGGTTAAGAGAAGGTGATTAAATTTATCAATTTATCACATAATAAATAGGTAAAAATAACATTTTTTTAGCATTCCTTTAACCATCTCATTTAATCATTTCTTATTTTAAATTACTTAAATGTCGTCTGCATTATTTTCTTACATTTTATCACTGAACTGAGATATTAAGTAAATAATTTTCTTTTCTATTTGGCTTAAATAATAGATTAGGTACATATGTGATAATTTTAAATTTAATCATCGATTATTTTCATTCACTTCCATTAATTAACGTAGTAAAAAAATTGGGAAGAACTTAATGATAATTTCGACGTAGGTAAGAAAACTTTGAATTATCTTTCTAAATGAGTTCAACGTGATTCTAAACTGCAATCACAGTATCGGGAAACTTTAGAGGAGTGTGAAGATAAACAAATTATTGAGCGTGTACCAGATAATTCTCAGCCAAAAAACAAACGATTTTTTTACCTTCCTCATAGGGTACTTTACAATTCTGGAAAATTAAAAATTTCACTGATTCCGTCACATGATGGGATATATGCTAGTAGTAAAATATAAATAAAACAAATGTTTTTTTCTCTAAAATGTTATTTGCTTTTGCTCCCAAGTCTAAGATGGCGCTGCTGCTTCGGACTCAAATTATCACTATAAAAGTTCATCTTTCCAGAAATTGAAACTAAACTACAAATTAGTGTTTTCCAACATTACTTAAGTGTTATTTTCTTATATTCTTTAAAATAAATGTTCCAGTAGAAATGTAAAAACCTTTATTTAAATTATTTATTTATTTTTGTACTAAGTATAAAAATTAGTCTCCTATTGCTATTGCTATTAACATCGTTTTTTGGCCAACAGTTTTTTATAAATAATATCAGTTGTAATATGTAAGAAGGATAAAAACAACAGATCATGCTGTTCTACATCCAAAAGCCTGCTTCTCTTTTTTTTTGGGGGGGGGGATTTGAGGAGGCGCCGCTGTTCAGTGAGATATCAGGTTCGAATCCAGCTGAAGGTCTGTTTATAACCGGAGATCAGAGAATGTTGTTTTTATTTAAGCTGTGAAAAGAAAATAGGTATTTTGTATTTTTTTCATTTTATTAAAAAATAATCTGTAGTACTAAATCTTGACTTATTAAGTTATAAAGTTTCTGCGATTGTTTAAACTTTTCTTCGGAAAAAAATACCCAGTCAAGATACAATTTTAGCATGATTCAGAGAGTTAGGAATAACATGGGATTTAAGGCGAAATTAGAATTAAGTATTATGTAAAGTACCCTATAAGGCAGGCAATTTTTTTTTTTTTTTTTTTTTTTTTTTTTTGCTGAGAATTATCTTGCAACAATACTAATCGATGATGAAATTTTAAATTATCACATATGTACGCAATCTATTATTTAACTCCTTCTAGACCAACGTCTCGTATACGCGACACAGTGATTTCACTGTTATCAGTCCAGCTTCCACGCGATGATTTACGGTTGGTATTGAGAGACCAGAGTCGCGGAATAGATCTGAAAGTTTTATTTTAATTTTTAAATGCTAGATTTAATTACTAGATGATGTAAAAGGCAGCGGGTTTCACAACGGTCGACTCGTATAGCATTTACACGCTGGTCCTCAAGGGGTTAAAGGAATATGAAAGAAAATTACGTAATATCTAAGTTCAGTGATAAAACGCATGAAAATAATGCAGACGATATTTAAATAATTTAAAATAAGAAATGATTAAATGACATGATTAAAGGAATGACGTCATAATGCTAGAAAAAAATGTTATTTATACCTATTTAGTATGTGTTAAATTGATAAATTTGATTGCCTGTTTTTAAAATGGGGCTTTATATAATGGCATTAAACGCTCGAAAAGGAGGGAAGGGGTGGATTTCGAACACTTTAAAGACAATATTTTTCGCTGTGATATGAAGCATATTTATACTAATTTATTTTAGAATCGGATCGATAGTTTAGGAGGAGATAAACTTTACTCACTTTGAATTTTGATAACTCTAACTCATCAAGAATCCAATGTGGATGCCTCTATCCATTCCAAGTCCAACCACTTCATAAATTCGAGGACAGACGGACAGATAATTTAAGCTATTATTATATAGGGGACTGTTGTGCAGTCTCATAGATTACATCCCTAAGCATTATCTCAGTACCTTTTATGTAGCCTGTTATCAAGATCGCTTACCAAGTTGCAAGCTAGCTAAAAGCTAAATAAAATGAAGAACTGGGGATAATTTTTTCCCACAAAATGCGTTCAGAGTAGTTAAACGCTAAATGAACAAAAATAGGGTGAATATGAGTTCTTGCATCTAGATTAAACATTATGCAAAAATGTTAGAAATTCTGCCTCTACCCACAATAGTATAGTATACTAGTATTACTGTGATGGATACTCTTACATAATTATGAAACTCTACATTCTACCTGTTGAACGTTTAAATGTTGTTTTGATAAATACGCATATAAAGTCCTTATTGCATTTTATAAAAACATATTGCAATTACGAATGTATAACAGCAGTTTAATGTAGCATCCACACTATGGCCAATTGTTCACCATTCCCTAATGGTGACCTTGAACGATGGTTCACGGGTTGCTTCCTCACGCTGGGCCACTAAATGAGCCGAGAACGTGGATTCGTCCGTAGGGTTTACTGTGCACTTTAGTTGCGCAGATGGCTGTCTTAAGGCCCCTCCACACTATGGCCCACTACAAGCCATGACCACCGTCTGGAGGGGGTTTGGCTTATCTTGGTCGATGGCGGCAGACGATAAAATAGCCTTGGCGAACGATGGCTTCCGAGGCGGTTTTTCTCCAAAGATCAAAGGCAGCCAGATACGCTACTAAAGTGCGCAGTAGACCCTATGGACGAATCCACGTGTTTGGCTCATTTAGTTGGCCAGCGTGTGGATGCAACCCGTGAACCATTGTCCAAGGTCACCATCAGGAAGTGGTGAACAATTGGCTATAGTGTGGAGGTTACATTAGATGTTTGGGAAAAAACCGCCTCCGAAACACCGTCCGCCAAGGCTATTTTATCGTCTGCCACCATCAACCACGATAAGCCATACCCCCTCCAGATGGTGGTAATGGCTTGCAGTGGACCATAGTGTGGAAAGGCCTTTAAAAAACGAAAAAAATCACATGTTTCGAAGTAGCAGAAACCAACTGGTGTTTAGACCAATGCAATTGTTCGTAGAACCAGAACAAACCAGCAATTCTACTCACCCAAAAAGTTTCTTGGGAATCATTTTAACTTTCGAGTTGTTTGGTTACCATAGTAACTACAAGAAATCTAGGCACGCCCGCAATAAGTTAAAGCGTTTAGCCTAGAGAAATGAGTGTTACTATTCGAATTTAATTATACCGTGCATTTATTTTCACGAAGCGTAGGCGTTTGGGTGGGGTGTTTCGGTTTCCATTTCTAGGTTTCAAATTGTTAAATGAATATTACGATTCTGTACATCAATAATCTTATTCTTCACTGCAGTAAGTAATCGTCTAGGGTGAAGTTTGTTTGTTCAATTTCTAAATAAAACAAAGACTGCATATAATTACTGTGGTATAATGGAGATTTATTATAGCTTTTAGCCAGTTACTACCTATTTATATAGACTATATAAAGGTGTTAGAATATAGTTAAGTATAGAGCAAAGATTCTTAATTTTTAGTTTGCAGTTTATTAGCTTAGCTTCTAAGTAAAATGAAAATTACAAATAATTACTGTGATATAATCGAGATTTACTATAGCTTTTAGCCACTTAACTATCTATTTTGTATAAACTGGATAAAGGTGCTAGAATATAGTTAAGTATAAAGCAAAGCTTTTTCTTAATTTTTAGTTTGCAGTTTATTTGCTTAGATTCCAAGTAAAACAAAAATTACAAATAATTACTGTGGAATAATCGAGATTTACTTTAGCTTTAGCCAGTTACTATCTATTTATATAGACTGGATAAAGGTGCTAGAATATAGTTAAGTATAAAGCAAAGATTCTTAATTTTTAGTTTGCAGTTTATTTGCTTGGCTTCTAATTAAAACGAAAATTATAAATAATTACTGTGGTATAATCGACATTTACTTTAGCTTTTAGCCAGTTACTACCTATTTATATACACTGGAAAAATGTGTTATATAGTTAAATATAAAGCAAAGATTCTTAATTTTTAGTTTGCAGTTTATTTGCTTAGCTTCTAAGTAAAACGAAAATTACAAATAATTACTGTGGTATAATCGAGATTTATTATAGTTATAAGTCTAGTTACTACCTATATATAGATAGGATAAAGGTGCTAGAATAGAGTTAAGTAAAACCATAAAATCACAAAATTAACTCAATACAGCACGAATTATATCTGCTAAATATATGTTGATGAATGTCGTACATCTAAGTTATTACTGACATTTAAGTGTAAAAGAAAAATGAAAGGCTGCTTGTACTCTGATTATTAAGGATATGATGTAATTTAAAAAAAATTATAAGATGTCATTTGTAGAAAAAGAATAAAATTAACGTTAAGAGATTTTTTGCTATCGTCTGTACACACAGTACTGTAATGTTAAATGAATTTTTATAGCAGATGCAGCTATTCTTCATGATTTCAGTTGATAGTAAACTGATGAGAAAAAAATAAAATGAAGTCCTTGAAAAGTAAACTCATGTCCAAAGCTCGAAAAGTAATAAAATATTGATTCAAATGACATTTATAAACAACAGTAGATACTTGAAGACTGTGGGACTGCTTTTATAGAGCTGCCGTAGGCCTTCGTTGAAAAGGAAAACTTCTTCTGGTTAAAAAAATTCTATAAACATTTTTTATAAACTGCCCACAATAAGGAGGTAGATATTAATGTGTTACAGTAAAAATTTAAAGCAAAAAGCTGTTTCGTATCTACAGTCGGGCTGCCTATTCAACGCGGAGACAAGTAAGAGTTTAGTGACTGGAAAAGACCGAATTGATAGTTTGCATTGGTTTTATAACGCTTACAGTCACTTGTGTGCAACGGGATGGCCAATTAAACGGAGATTTACTGCTTAAAATCTATATTAAACGACTACTGATCCATGTCAGCATTGAGATTCGAACTCGGTTAACTCTCGCTCGGAAAAGGGCCTTAGATATTTGGCCGTCGTTCGACTGAACAAAGTTTAGAACCGCAGCTTGATAGGCATGACCTGAGGACCCTGTATTAAACCATGTTATAGCCCGTGAAGTTAAGATATACACGTTGTAGCAGCTATCGCAATTAGCGCTATCAATTCTTATATTCGAAATTCATCTCTTTCTTTTAATAGGTAAAATAAGTCTGTTGTGGCATAGGGGTAACGCTAAAGCGTTCTCGCTTTCCCTCGCTTATAGTTGGCATGTGATTGCAACAGGGATAAATGAAAGTTCAAAATCAGCAATCGTAGTTTATAAAAGCTTAAGATCGTGGGAACGAGCGACGACTACAATGCTACAATATTTGATACAATGCTAGAGTTGTTTGAGTATGCCACATCACTCTGAGGCATTACTGCCGAACGATGGCCGATTGGTTAGGGTGCTGGCCTTCGGTACCGGAGTTCGTGGGTTCGAATCCCACTGTTGCATGGATGTTCGTAGCCGTTCGGAATCGGCTTTAAACTGTAGGTCCCTGTCTCATTAGCCTCCGTGATGCAAAAAAGTAGATCGTAGCACTCCAAACCAAACCAAACCTGAGGCACTACAGATGGTCAAAGGATATTTTGGGTTTGCCATTGTTTATAATGATGATTTAAAAGGTTTGGTCGCTACTGACTGTGTTTACAATGATGATTTTTTATGGATTCAAAATGGTGGCATCATATGTGTATGTATACACACACACACACACACACACACACACACACACTGCTCGATTAAACACTCTACTCATAAATTATCAGCGGCTAATTCACATTCTTCTTCATGCCTTATCTGTAAAATAATTTACGGTGTTTTTACCTTTTTTACATTGCAGAGAAAACCCTTTATATTTTCATCTTTTTCTACATAAAAGTACATTTATAGGTGATGTCCCGAAAGATCTGTCCAGAATCGACGCATTTTCCCATCTTTTTAGCATCATTACCGGTTCCTTAAATGCCTTTCTTTTCAATAAATTCCCTATTCCTTATCTCTGGTATTACACGAAACATATTCATGGGGAAAGGGTATTTACCAGATGGGCTTTTTTTCCCGCTCTCTTGTATGCTTCCAGATTCGCGACTTTTTCTCTATTTCTTTTAACCGCTTATTTATGTATTTATTTTTTCCATGACGGTCTTCTCATAGCAGGTTTAGGATGTCGATTAGGATCCGCGTTAGGATTTTCGTTTTTGAAGCGGCGTTGTGGTATAAAACGGTGATGAGAAATCGATTGTGTGATCGGCAGGGGGTAACCGTCGCCATTTCGCCGATCCATCTCTCTCCCCCCTACTTCTCAACCTCTTTAATGGAATATTTATTCTGATATATTCGGGAGGATGTTCGGATGTCGTGTCTGGTGGAAATTTCGCCACGAGAACGAACGTTCTTTCCTAACAAAGGGTCTCTCGAACGCAGTGGGAATTGCATCTCTCCCTCCCAACTTCCTCTAATTTGTTCATTTGGAATTATGAAAAGTATTTCTACCATTTTCGTAGCATTGCATATATAGGTCTTGCTGCCGATTTAGTTTTTAGTTCTAACTTATAACGGAAGAATAGTTCACTGTTTTAATGCACCTTATGTAATATTAGGTTAATTATTTTCGATTTTATCTTTTAATGCACTTTATAATACCACTAAAACTTAAAGGAATTTTACAGTTATATGTGGAGATTTTTGACAGTATTAGATTTGAAAAAATTCTGAAAGTTAAATTATAAAATAAAGTTTTTATGATTAATTAATATGTTTTTAAGCATTTTTGATTTTTAATGCCCCAAAAATTAAATTTTTAAAATTTAAATATTATTTTTTTTTCAATTTTTTTTTATCTAACGTTGTTACTATTCTTACATCTGCAAGAAGACATTTTAAAAATTTATTTTAAAGCAAGAAAACGCAAGTAATGTATAGGCTTCCCTATTAAAAATTGTATATGTTGAAACTTATAAAAAGTAATATAGAGCAGATTTATTTCACGTATTTATTTTGAAATTTACTGACAAAGATAAATATCATAATATATAAGTTTATAGTTCATCAAATCTGTTGTCATTAATGGTGTCTGGAGCACTTAAAATAGGTTCGTGATTGCATTGTCAGATGCTAGTTCAAACAATACCTCTGGAGGTTGCAGGTCAAGCTTAAAATTCTTCTTTTTGAGCTGTGTTTATAAATTACTAGGCTTTGGGTTGACCAATGTCACAGATGTCCATAGCATTCGTTAACACTTGGCAGTTTTGTAATTATAACAGCTTTGCAAACTTTTTGACATAGAATATATCTCTGATGTCAGTTCAGAAAGAAAATAAAATACTTTGTTTTTTGAAAAAAACTTTTTTTTATTTTAATTTTTAAAATATGTATATGAATTACAAATAAAAAAACAATTTTTTACAATCAAATTTCTTAAAAATTACAATGTTAACTGTAAGTATCCAACTTAAATAGAATTACGGAATCATTTTATATACTTTTATCTCTGACATCTTCATTTTTTGCAAAACAAATTTATATTCCAATCATGATTTACAATAGTAAAGACAAGAAAACGTATATTTATTTTACCCTAACAAATGATTATACTAGAAATAAATATACTGATGTGTAGACAAATGTAAACTCATACACTTACTTAACATATTTTATTAGAAAGAAAAAATTCATAGCGTTGTTGTAGAAACGCCAACACATTCTATGTGATCCAAGACTTAAGTTCATAACTATGAGTAGAGATATTTAGAAGTATAAAATTTTTTCATTTTATAAAAACAAGGTTACACCATGATAAAAAACACTAAATACGAGGTATGGAATAATTTTTAGACTTACTGTGCTACAAACCAAATGAAAATATTACGTTTAGAACCTATTAAAAAACAAGATGTGCAGTATATGTAAATATAAATTGTAAATTATAAAGTATATAAAAAATACTTATTCGGATTTTCATATTTGAAAAGATGAAAAATCATTATAAATTTAAAACGTAGTAAATCGTTTATGATCCTAAATTAAAAATATTAAAAACAAATTAGTTGTCATAATTTCATTATTTTAATTTATTTTAATTTATATCATATAGAGAAATTGGTTTTCAATCAAAATGACACCCGCCGTAATTCTACTCACAGAGGTTTTCGTGTTAAAAGTTGGATACTTAAAGTTGACGGACTATTTAGACACGTTATGGTATTCCTTAACTGAGAATTTATTTATGTATTCATTTTTAATTTATAGAAATTTGTTCCGATTTCAATCCTTAATCTATAACCCATATCAGGGGCACCGTACGTGTTGCCAGCCCAATATCACCAGTACTGATGGAAGAATATATCTACCCCCTTACATCACGCCTTAAGACCATTGAATTGTTACTCGCTGCGACTGTAAACTTATCCCGAAGAAAAATGCAAATGAGAAGTCATCTCTCTTCACCTGAAGGTCTTTGCGTAGGCGGATTTCAGAGAAGAAAAAAAATTCCGCTGTCACCATTCCCATAAAGCCCGAAATTAATTAGCTTGCATTTATGCAGGCTTCCAACTCCTCAGTAATTGGAAACGACGATTGCTCTCTATTTACTGCCACCGTTAAATTAAGTTCTTTATTTGTGTTTTGTGGGTGGGGAGGGAGACTATCTATTTGGGACTTGTTAATTATTTTAGACAGAATATGAACCGTGTTGTAAGGCGTGGTTGACTACAAATGGAATGCTCTCACATGTGGAGACAGATTTTGTCAGCTTTAACTGCCGAGAACTGTCGGTACTCCTGCGATATTAGAAGGAAGTAATAACTTTTCAGTAAATTAATAAGCCGTAAAATTTGTAGTTAATTTAATTTTCTAGGAATTTTGTTCTGAAATGGTAATTTGTTGAAGCTCGAGGTTTACAGAACAAAGATAGATAATATTTAAGAGCATTTATTTATTAGAATTTTGAGACTTGTTCGGAAAAACGTCTTCTTTGTTGTCACTGTTGTTTTACACTTTTCATGTTAGCAGCTGATAATGGTTTCCTTTTTTTGAGTTATTCATCAAACCTTAGCAAATTCTTCAAATTGGTCCAGCATTCTTCGCATACATAGAATACTAAATGTGTTAATATATACAGACTGAATTCGTCAATTCCATTGATAAAGCTACATTCGTGTACCTATAAAGCCAGTGGTTCTTAAATTTTTCTTACCCTTTATATTTTAACGGGATCCCTGAATAAATATCACTTAAAAAGAATCTCAAGGCATATTATTTATGACTTTATAACATAAACAATATAAATTAATTAAAAAATGCAGGTAAAACTTATAGAAGGTGACGTAGAATCAAGAATGTTTTTAATGAAATGATAGAACTAAAATGATACATGGATGTATGTTTCACCCCTTCTTTCTTGAGCCTACTATCGAGTGTAGTTTAAAGGACTTATCACATCGGTTTTCTGATCCCCATTGTTGCGCTTCTGGCTTATTAGTTATTATGGTTGTTGTTGTCTTATGCCACTTGGTCAAACCAAGCCCGATTGATCCGAAGGCTACTTTGTACTAAGGCAAAGGTCCTTTGGCCTTTGATTTTCACGAGCACCTCAAGTGGGAAAGTACGACTTATGCTCAAGTGAGTCCTCGTGATTTTGAAGCAAGGACCAAGCAGAAGACCCATAGACTTGGTCTGCCACCCCCCAGATGTATTGATTTGAGAACTTGGAGGACATTGTGATCACGAACCTATTTTACGTGCCCCAGTCAACTTTAACGAGCACGGCAGATATTAGACCTGCTCGAGCTCCGAAACTGCAACCCTCCAGTTACGAGAGCGTTGCCTTTGCTGACTGAGTTCCCTCGGCTCGTTGCTATTATTAATTATATGTAACAGATCAGGGAAAATTCAGAGAATTAATTTAGAGATTTTCTTTAAAATTTCTATGCTGTTTTAAAAAATTCTCAAGTTACCCTGGAGGGTCGTAACAGAACCCTATGGTACCGTGAAGAATAGTTTGAATAATATAAGCTGTGCCGATGGGACTTTACAGACCAAAAGCGGTTTAGCCTGTGGGCCTTTCTCTTTCTTTTAAACATGGAATGGTGTATGAACGCCGAGCCCTACGTTTTAAAACCGATACTCCACCATGTAAAAAATTATATGGTCTGTCACGCGTATGCTTAGAGAACGTTAGGTCTAAAGTATAAACATTGAATCTAGTTAACCGCTTCCCTTACAAAATTTTTTGAAAAAAATTACAAAAAATCATCACATTTTTTTGTTTTATTATTAAATTATTATTCATTATTTATTATTAAATTATAATTATAATTTTTATTATTAAATTATTATTAATTGTTATTAAACGAAACAAAACAAAATATGTAAGTTTTAAGATGAATTTTTAATTTTTTGCTGGTGTAAAAACGTTTAGTTTTAATGAGTTTACTATTCCGTGTTATCTCGAAAAATGGATAAAAGTTTAATATTAGTCTTTGTATGAGATTTCTCGATATAATAATCGTGTTTATATGAGTTTTCTCAATATAATATTTAACTGCAATACCGATTAAGCTATTTTAAGCCTTTGCTGCTGGACGAGGATACCAGACTTGCATCAAACGCCTTACCCAAGAATCCCCAGGTGGGAGACAATCCGCTGATCGTATAAGCTGTGCAGATGAACAGTCCGTTGAACATACCCCAGCCTGTCGATTTTACGATCTGTTTGAGCGAAAAAGATTCCGATCAGCTGGATGCCATAATGACACAATTCTTACGGACCTGTGTTGTCATCTCCTTTTGCGCTCCAGTGCTCGGAGAAAGGGCTTTCCGGGATATCGTTAATATGGAATGGTTCTGTAGAAAGTGAAAACAATAGAAGGATTTCTTTGAGAGAATCCGTTCCAATCGAGTTGGCTAGTTTTAACAAATCTATAGTTCCTTAAAAATGTGCTGTATGCAGCGTATGTGATGGTGCATACATGAATGCTTTTGTGTGTAAAACATTTGTTTTTTTTCTTGTGGCGAGATGTCTCTCTGTAACATTAAGTGTATGCAAGTGTTTACATATACACTTTTTATATTATATATAAATATATATATATATATTTAAATAAGTAATATATCAAAATTGTTTAAAAAAATAAAAAATCACTTTATTCTAATTTAAAAATCAATTTGTTAAATGTCTTAATCAAAGGAGTGTCTTCGACTTAAAATTCTTAATAGCTGTCTATCTTAAAATGCAAATTTTCTGTCTATTCAACACGTTTTTAGCTTTACCCAAATCTCCGCTTTTTTCCGATCTAGCGCCGAAATCGCTGAGTAAGAAAATTCCCTCTGTCTTTTCTTGGGTGCTCCTCTGTTGACAATGATTTTTTTCTTTCCTTTGTCTGTCGTTGAGTAGTAAAGATATCCGTTTCAGCAGCTCTGAAATCAAGTTTTAATGACTTGTGCCGTTCTCTTCAATGTCGGCCGATACATTTTTGTTAGCTGTATGTTTAGCTTTCTCCTAGTCAAGCAGTTTTATAATTAAGGATTCTACAACCACACATTATATATATGCAATATTTAAATATATAAAATATATATATATGGGCATATATGGGCGGGTATGATTAATACAATACACGTTGAAAGAAAGAGAAAAAAAATAGATAGATCACTTTGTATTACACATAAGACATATATTGTTAGGATAACGTTACAGATGATATCGCAAAATTAATTACACTAATTAACACATCTCGTCACTAATTATTAAAAAAAGCATTACCTGTCTTCAAATGTGTACGCCGTAACTACATGTCATTATCTCTTCACTCCGTGAGTCCACCTGAGTTCAAAAGTGCGCGGGATGCATAAAATAAATTTACTAGGTAATCAACAGTACACAAAATAAATATTTATACAAATATTTATCTTTAAAATTATACTTTAATATTTCCTTACCTTCTTACCATTTAATTCCTTAAAATGTTTTTCCTAGATCTAATGTTTAATCAAATGCGTCCCACGACTTACAATTCTTTCGATTCATTTTCAAAGCTTTCTGTCTTATAATAATTTTCTGTCTACTCATACTTTTAGAAGTGTGCAGGTATCAAGGCAAAAAATATTCGACAATAAATTCTTATTATAGTCACATAAAAAAAGAAAACATATAAAAGAAATTTCTATATGTAACATGCTTTAACGAATGAAAAATTGTGCACGTCCTATCCATTTGTGAGTGGTTCATATCAAGGCATGATGCAATAAATAACAATACATAATTATTTAATAACAAAACTTAAATAATGAATAAACGTATATATGTAAGATATGCATTTAAATTTTCGTGTGAATTAATAGTGAAGAAACTTTGCATAAAATCGAAACATCAGTAGTTACGGTTCACGAGAAGGTGGAGAATGAATTTTTAAGCTATTCATCAAACTCCAGTCACCGGCATCTCCGGGATTCTGATCTTAATTAAAGCGAGTAAGTTTCTTGTAGGGAAAATTCTTTCTCTCTCCGGGGGCAAATAATAATTTTATGTATTTTATGTGATGAAGAAAATGTGTAGCATAATGTTCTAATTAGACTTGTATTCTCTTTCAATGACTGCATTTATACTGTTAGCTGATTGCTTCTTTTCAGTAGCCCGTGGCAAGTAAAAATAATGGGGCATAATTATTGAACTAGAGAATAATTATTAACATATATGAATTGTGTGGATGTAATGTTTATGACATACTATGCTTAAATAAGTTATACACAAGTAGAAAATATACATTTACTTTAGTATATTTTCCATTTTTTTTTCTTTCTCTCGTGTAATTGTAAAATGTAATTGAATGTAATAAAAGTGGTGAGTGACCAGAACAATGCTTGAATTTCAATCTCATTCAAAACGTCAAATTTATATAAATAATGTTTGCTTATTTCATATATTTTCATACATTCTCTCTGTGTGAGCAATAATGCGGAGATGCGACCTAGAATAAAATTCTTTGAATGGGAGATCATAAACAGTAAAAACGAGAATTGCTGCCAAGATTTTATTTTTTTTACTCCGTTCTTCTTCAGCTTTTACGTGAAATTGAATTTCTCGTCTCAGCTCTCTGGCTGTATCGCTATTTGTGACGAATTCTGTGTCATCCTGGGCTTTAGGTTGATACAATGACTCTAATTAATTATACGAGGCAGGAGTTAAAGGAAGAAAAAAAAAATCCCTTTTGCCAGAAGGGACGTACATTCATTCTGTTTAAATCTCGGGTTGTATTGGAGGAAAAAAGAAACGAACTGCTCCTGGGGAAAAAGAAATGAGCAATTTCCCTTTTCCGGGTAGATAAGTTACCATGCGAATTAAGGCCTGATTGTGTAACTTATTGAAGGATAGTTTTATGTTGAAAGGGATGTATGCGATGGAATGATAGACTTATATGTTTTTGTTGGTGGGGATAAAATGTGGTCAACATCTCTAGAGGTAGGATGTTTTTATATTTTGAATTTGAATGCTTCAGGCGATTTCACGCAGTAGGGTAAATTCTCAAATTATGACAATTCTGGCTTTAGTTTCAAACGGAAGGGCAGTTTATTGCTTGTCTATTGGCTGTTGTAAACATGAAAACGAATGGGAAGGGCATTATAGTAGTTCGTGACGTTGTGACAAACTGCCTTATTGCATCAGTTTTGGCGAATATGTGTATAAAATAGTTTTATGCTATTTAGTAGACTCTCTTATTAGTTTGTTTTTGTTGGTGGGGAGAAAATGTGGTCAACATCTTTAGTGGTAGGATGTTTTGATATTTTAAATTTGAATGCAGTGAATCAGTTTTGATGAATATGCGTTTAAAATAGTTGTATGATATTTAGTAGACTTTTATTAGTTTACTTTTGTTGGTGGAGATAAAATGTGGTCAACATAATTAGAGGTAGGATGTTTTGATTTTTTGAATTTAAATGCATTGCATCAGTTTTGGCGAATATGTGTTTAAAATAGTTGTATGCTATTTAGTAGACTCTTATTAGTTTATTTTTGTTGGTGGGGATAAAATGTGGTCAACATCTTTAGAGGTAGGATGTTTTTTTATATTTTGAATTTGAATGCATAAGGCGATTTCACGCAGTAAGGCAAATTCTCAAATTATGACAATTCTGGCTTTAATTTCCAACGGAAGGGAAGTTTGTTTGTCTATTCGCTGTTGTAAACGTGAAAATGAATGAGAAGGGCATTATAGTAGTTCGTGACGTTGCGACAAATTACCTTATTGCATCAGTTTTGGTGAATATGTGTTTAAAATAGTTGTATGCTATTTAGTAGACTCATTGGTTTATTTTTGCTGGTGGGGATAAAATATGGTCAACATATTTAGAGGTAGGATGTTTTGATATTTGGATTTCAATGCAGTGAATCAGTTTTGGCGAATATGTGTTTAAAATAGTTGTATGTTATTTAGTAGACTCTTATTAGTTTATTTTTGTTGGTGGGGATAAAATGTGGTCAACATCTTTAGAGGTAGGATGTTTTGATATTTTGAATTTGAATGCATTTGATCAGTTTTGGCGAATATGCGTTTAAAATAGTTGTATGCTATTAAGTAGACACTTATTAGCTTACTAGCTATAGACCGCCCTATGACGGGATTAGTAAAATTTTTAATTTTCCAGAATTGTAAAGTACCCTATGAAGCATGTAAAACAAATGGTTTGTTTTTTGGCTGAGAATTATCTGGAACACGCTCAATAATTTGTTTATCTTCATACTCCTCTAAAATCTCCCGATACTGTGAATGCCGTTTAGAATCAGGTTGAATTCATTTAGTCAAACCGTGTGGTTATGTATAGAAACAATCACACAAACGAGCAAACTTCTTATTTTTCAAAGATGTATAACTTAAACATTAGATATTTATTAGTCCATGTAATAGACTTTTAGACTTTTATGAAAAGATTTTATTGTTAATAATAGGCACTTCCTTTCAGTATCAGACTCCGCGGATTCGAATCCTTCTGCTTTCATAATTGTTAGTACCCGTTCATATGTGAATTCAAGCAGTAAGTTTCGGTCGCATTGCGCTGCTCTCCGATACCGAAATTTTCGAATTTGAATCCCGTTGATGGCATGGCATTCGTAGCCCTTCAATATGGGCTTTAAACAGTATGTCCTGGTCTGATTAGCCCTCGTATAGTAAAATATTAGACCGTAGCGCAATTAGAAATTGGAAAATTGACAAAGTTTTCAAAGACCTAGATAAATATGCAGTGAGAAAAAAAATTACAAATTTAAATATAAAATCTGTTTAGAAAAATTTAAAAAATATATAATTTGTAGTTTGGTATTTGAATAAAGTATTGTCCTGCAAACTATACTTAACACATTGTGAGAGGGATACGTACTAGTACGTTTTTTGACGATTGATACTTGAGCGCGGGTCACGTACTGGTACGGGTTAGTGTAACAACATGGTTTGTTTGTGAGTACAAAAATAACGGTATATACAGAAAAACGAAGCCGAATGTTCTTGTCTACTACATAGATTCTGGAAAAATTTAGACAAAAACTAGTGTTTACATTATTATTTTCTTGTTTGCTCTTTTCATTTTTTTATTATGTAAAAATGTTTCTATATAACATAATTTGAAAAAGTTACAATTATATACTACTATTTCTGTTCCATTTTTCATTTTTCATATTTACTATACTGTTATAAATTTATATACTTAAAATACACTTTTTATTACAAAAATCTTGTTATTTATAAATGGTTGTTATATATATATATATATATATATATATATATATATATATATATATATATATATATATATATATATATATATATATATATATATATATATATATATGTTTGTATAATTCAATATAAAATACGAAAAGTGCTTTCAACGTTACCACACTTTAAAACATTATTAGTTTTAGGATTGCTCTTTTCATTTTTCTATAATGTTAAAATGTTTATATATAACATAATTCGAAAAAATTAAAACTATGTACTACTATTTCTATTTGATTCTTCATGTTTACGATACTATTATAAATTTATCCACTAAAAAATATATTTTTTTGTTTACAAAAAGCTTATGGTTGTTATTTATATATTTCTATTTATATAATTGTTTATATATATCAATGTAAAATACGAAAAGTTGGTTAAAAATTAAATATTTTTTGATTTATTGAGATTTAACTGAATAACTAAATATATGCACAAAACGCCCGCTCCCGGTACAATTCCACTGCGAAATGTACCCGCACACAGTGTGTTAAATTCAAAATATCAAAGTTTTAACTAATCGGGAAGTGGGTGAAAAATTAATGAAAAAAATTTGTGTGAGCTAATACTCAGAGCAAGATAATAGAAGTCAATAATAAAAAATAGTGTAAAAGTATTCTTTGAACATCTCTCTCTATACCTACTTTAACATTATATATATATCAGGAATGATTAAAAAAAACCTCAATTTTTCCCCAACGCGAATTTCTCAGTCGTGCTGATGTAATGCTACAAATATGTCGATCCTGATGTGCTTTCATTAACCTCACACCTACATCTCGTTTATTGTCTTTTCACCCTGTGACTCTGGGCGTCAACTCTTCTACCAGCTGTCTACTTCTCCCGCACTCGTTTGTACCTAAACCATCTCTTATTTTTTTCCGCTTTCATGTATTTTTTCTTTGTTTGGGTGTCGCTACATAAACAACTCTTGTATATGGGTTGATTTGGCTGCTTCTCATCGCATTACTGTTGGTTATCCGTTTAATTGCTTTGTTATTTAAATGAATTTTCTCTCCTCCTTCTTTTACCGAGTATTTTAAATGTGTTTGTGTAACAAATGGACTTTTTTTTTGTTGGTGGTTAGCTATTACTAATCAATTACACAGCCTCCGTTCGGATCCTGGAGCTAGTATACTAATTGGTATTGGCTTTTGTCGACCTTGTGAGCCTTTCAAAAGTTAAAAGAAAAATGTGAATAATTGCAGACACCTTGTAAAAGAAAATAAACACGCCTAATAAGAAAGTGTGAAATCGAAAGAAGAAAGTCATTAAACTCTGTAAATATTCAGCTTCTTATTAAACTTTTTTTTCCTTTAACCCTTTCGCTCATTTATTGTTTAAAAAGCAAGGGGAAAATAATTGTGATTTTTTTTAAAAAAATGCTTTAAAAGTTTTAGATAAGGTGTGGCCAAACAGCGTCCACATGTGGCCTGGCAATAAAATTGTGTATCCTGCGGAGGAACTCAAGAAATTTATAATTGAAACAAAAATCACATTTTCCATAGTAAATCTAGTATCATTTGTCTGATTTATTAATTGTTATAAATATTTTTGCATATTAATGATATTTTAACTGTTCTTTTATTTATTTTTATATATGGATAATTATAATGAGACTAACAATGTAAATTTAAACTTTTAACTCATATATATATATATATATATATATATATATATATATATATATATATATATATATATATGCTGAATGGTAGAGAGTTGCTCTTCGGAACCGAAGTTCGTGAGTCCGAATCCCGCTGTAAGCATAGATGTTCTTAGCCGTTCGGAATCAGCTTTAAGCAGTAAGTCCCGGTTTCGTTAGCCTTCATGTGCAAAACAGTAGACCGTAGCGCTGCAAACCAACCATATATATGTGTGTGTGTGTGTGTGTTACATACATATAAAGTATAAATGTATAATACATATATAATATGGCTTGCCAGAATAAAGTTTATTGCCAACGTGGCCAGTCAAATTTTTTAGCGTTGGCTTGACCTGTTATTTATCATCCTGTCCACTCTTTTGGTGACCACTATTAATTTTATTTTATTAAATTATTTATTCCCGTGAATTGCATTGTTATATATATATATATATATATATATATATATATATATATATATATATATATATATATAATAACAAAAAATCAGCCCAAGCAATTCTTAAATCTGTAATGCATTTCTTTCGCTTTGGTCGATAAAAGATATTTTAGGTATAGAGTTAATGCTACAGAGAGGAATTACATTTATTTGTATACCTTAACATTGTTCGTAAAGCTCCTTTTCTTAGACTGTCAAAGCTACTGCACGATTTGTAGCAAGTCAGCGTTTCATCAAATACGGTGATGGATATGCAATTAAAATTTCTGTACTCTAGCCCAAGGGTGCACTGAGGTTGGGAATTAAATACTGGGGGTTTCGCATAATGTTGTGCCTAACCTACTAGGGCTGAAATACATGCACTCTAGGGCCCTTGGTCTCGGAAACGGAGATTGGCACCGTAATCCCTGGTCTCCTAGGGGCTGCTGCGCTGAGAAGTTTACTTTTTTTTTTTTTTTTTTTTTTTTTTTTTTTTTTTTTAAACTCAGGGATGGCGAAACGGCGGCCCTTGGTGGAATTTCTGAAATCGAAATACTTATCGCATTTATAATGCAATACATTATTATTCGATTGATTTGTTGATTACTTATATAAATATCGATTATTATCTTATCGATATTATATCTACTGGACGCCTCCTTGACTCCCTTAACCCGTTGAGGACTAACAGGTAAATGCTATACGAGTGGACCGTTGTGAAAACCGTTGCCGTTTACGCCATCTAGTAATTAAATCTAGCATTTAAAAATTAAAATAAAATGTTCAGATCTCTCATTACGTATACGCGAAGCTGGTCTCTCAATATCAACCGTAGATCATCGCGTGCAGGCGACGCTGGATTATAAGAGTGAAATCACTACGTCGCGTATACGAGACGTTGGTCGCGAAGGGGTTAACGCCTCCATTTGCTTCTGAACCCGTTACCGCTATTATAGAAGGCTTCGCCACTAAAGGATGTTACTGTCCCCATTAGAAACCTATAGTTTAAACTATATATATGTATTAACATTTTATGTTATGCTATTTCAAATCAATAGTAGTCATAAGAGACAAAAATCTGACAGAAACAAAGTGCTATGTTTATGTATTTACTTCGTCGACAAATCTGAACTTCCTTATAAGACTAATTTTATATAAGATGTATTCACTCAAGATAAAAGTTTGTCGGAAAATTGTTCTAAAGTGTTTTTCTGTTAGAAACTTGCATAAAACTTTTCTATACATTAAATAGGGTTCAAGTTTGCTAGGTACTTAAATTCGCTTTCACGTTAATTTGATCAAAGAAGTTTTATTTTAAATTACTGTCACTAAACTAAGTTTTATTTTGCTTCTTTCTTAAAGGAAAAATAAAATTTGCAACGTAATTACCATAAATTAAGCTCAATTCGAATGTCTACAGCAAATTCTTTCTAGGAAGATTACGCGAACGTCTTCTGCTTAAAGAATCCGAATTTGTTTTAGAAATCCAATTTGTGTTGGATTTACTATCATTTATTATAATTATCTCTGGATTCCGTTGCATTTCCGACTTGTCTCATTCATTTTGGTGCTATCATCACATTTTCTTTCACTCTTTCACATATTACATAAAGTTAACATTAAACGTGCCGACAATTATTTTTATTTTATAATGCTGGCTAAAAGATTTCCTTTGAATGAAAAGTCTGATTTATTCCAGTTTTTTAAACATATTACTGGAATAGGCGAACCAAATAACTTTCAAATAATGTGTTTTAAATTTAATCTGTATCCGAGACAGCTATTCTTTTGTATGCAGATGTAAGAGATTCGGAACTAAAGTGAACCAAGTCTTTTTGGAAAAGTTTATACAATTTGTATTACATTCCTCTTCTTACAACACTTCTTATTGAACAAAATTATGGTACGTGGTGGAATTGACGAAATCGGAATAATATCTCATTATGCATTACAATATTATTCGTTTGATGTATTGATTATTTTTTAGATATAGAATACATTTTAATAGATCTGTCTACTGATTGATCGGGACATAAAGGATTATTAAGAATATAAAATCAGAGTAACTAAAGCTGCTAACTACAAATATACGTATACCAATTAATTAGATTGGACTCCGCTTAATGTGATCAGTTTGGGACACCGTGATTTTGATAACAATAAACGATATGCAAAATTAGATAAATTTACCATCCCCGTTAATTCACACGTACTAAATTTCAAAATAAAATGAAAAACTCAGCTTATATTTATGTACTGTATATTATACTTTAAAACATAAGAATTGTATACATAATTAAAAAAATTGATCAATTGTTGACTGTCTGCAATTTTTTCTAAGAATCTCATTGATAAATTGTTCGTAATCATAATCAACCTGTCCTAACGATTTAAAATTTCGATCTTTTGTTTTAATAATAAATCATTTCGCTTTCTGGCTTCCATATTGACAAGCTGCATGTAAGTGAGCAAGGCATAAAATGTGAATACGTTCCTTCTCAGTTCCGAAAATAATGTGTTGCCTTCTGCTTATCTGACAACCACTGACCACCTGCAGGGTGTGCGTAGTTTCGGAAAATTCCAGGAACGTGTAATGTCCTACTCCTTTTTTCATTACCCATTTCCCTAGATTGAAAAGAAGAATTCTCGGAAATTCAAACAACAGCGAAAGGAATGAAATTAATGGGTTCCTTCTGAATATATTGTGAATATTCCTTTGCCAGTTAAAATGAGGTTCGAAAACTGATCCCATTAACTGATGTAACGATCCCATAAAGCGATAATTTTAACATACATATGAATAGAGAAAATCGGGACCAAGTGATTTCGATAACAATAAGCGATTGATAACATTAACCACGATCACATTAAGCGGAGTCCACTGTAATAATAAGCTCTACCCTTTAGGCATACATCTATACATAAAAATGAGCAGATGTCTGTATGTTTATATGTATTATATTTGTTTTTAATACAAATCCTGTGTACTGTAAATGCATGAAAATTTAGACAAATTTAAAAAAAACAGACATCATAAATTTTATATTTATATTTAACACTACATTGCTATGAATGTATTTAAAATTATTATTAAGAGTTAAAAGAAAATATTTTGTTTCCGTATTCGTTTATTCGACAAACTTAAGGCAAACTTTTCAATTGTATAATAGAAAAATTAATAATTAAATTTGAAGCAACATACGCGGTCTAGATATGTAAGAGGTGATACTGAAAGTAAAAGTTCATTGAAAAAGTATTTTAAATGACTTTTAATTAATTTTTAATTAGGGGCCTTATATAAGATTTAAGCCAGCGTGACAGTTAAGCATGTTGATTGTCTTTTATTTCCTTCTTTTCATTCTATCATAAATAAATTAATGGCTTGCATTAGGAAGATAAGATTTCGATAACAATAAGCGATTGATAACCGTAATCACATTAAGAGAAGTCCACTGTATAATTTAAATTACATTCTTCTTCTTTTAAACGGTCAACTTGCTAACGGTCACTAAGCCCAAGTTCTGCGAAATACGATAAAGGAAATGGAATTAAAATTTCTGTGTTCTACCCAGGGGGTGAACAAACTACGGTACGTGGTGAAATTCACTAAATCGGAATAATATTTCATTATGCAATACAATATTATTCGTTTGATGTATTGATTATTTTTTAGATATAGAGAACATTTTTGTAGATATGTCTACTAATTGATCGGAACATGGAAGGATTATTAAGAATATAAAATCAGAGTAACTAGAACTACTAGCCCAGAGGCGTTGGGGTAGCGCTTCGCGTTCCCACGCCACAGGTCCCATGTTCGGTCCCCGGGCTGGGCAAGGTTGACTCAGCCTTTCATCCCTTCAGTCGGCAGAGAAACTGAGGACCAAGCATGCTTGGGAACTAACTAAACACTGGGGGTTCTGCGTAAGACTGACCACCTAACCGGAACATATGCTTCGTACCCCAGGGCCCTTGGTCTAGAAAACGGAGATTGGCACCGTAAGCTCTGGCCCCCTAGGGGCTGTTGTGCCGAGGAGCTTAGTTTTAGTTTAACTAAAACTACTGACTACAAATATACGCATACCAATTAATTATTTTTAATAGTATTACATGTTTCTGGAAATCTGAAATTCAGGACGATTTAAAAAATCCTTTCAACGGTAATGAAGTTTAAAATGCCATTATGGTTTATTGAATTCCAAAAAACTTTCCCTGAAACTATTCAATGACATAAAAAGTATATACCATTGAGCCAAATTACTTATATGAATAATGAAATATTCATTACAAAAAAAAAGATTAAAATGCTGTGAAAATTGCCGCAAATACTATTTCAGATATTATAACAGTTATTAATACGGCCTTAAAAATAGATTTTTAACATTGTAAGTCCTGTACGAAAGATATGTTCACATAGACATGTGTCTTTATAACGGAGTTGGTGGTATATCGGGGTGGTGCTAAATAGGGGTTTAATTGTATGTTGATTTTTGTGCGCAAAGAATGTATATTGGGTAAATAACCGAGCAATCTGTTTGTAAAAATAAAAAATGTTATGTTCGCCTAGTGTTTGAGAAAAAAGGAATTTAAACTCGGTAAAAAACAAATGTTTTGATTAAATAATTTTATAAAATTAAATGCCTCAGGAATACAACTTATCATTTGTAGATACAGGTTACTTCTCTGGATTCGGCGTCAGTCTCCAATGATGGCTTTGCTATTCCTTTTTTTCGTATCGCTCCAAAATGTCTATCCCGCAAGCCGCGGATAACAGCAGCGTTCCTTTCTTCTCTTCTCTGGTAACAACCTTGTCCTCTAAAAATATATCAGACTGCTCCGCGGAGAAAAAAAGGGGGTCCACTCAGAACCGAGGGGTCAGAATCGCGCCAAACTAACGGTCCCTTCTATTAGTTGGGAGAAGTCTAAAGTTTCTTTCTAGTTCAAACAGATCCTGTCCTGTATGTCTTTAAAGAAGGCTTATGAGAAGGGGTAAAAAAAAGCTGAACCGAATGTAACTTATTGTTACACTCTTTTATTTTTTATAAGAACATGCAGTATTATTTTATTTATTTTGAAACACTATAAATTGTCTTGTTAACAGCCATTTTTTTTCTCGAGAATAAGTATAAAGTTTTAACTTCAAATTACACTTTGGCTTTTTAAGGGGAAATTTGTAATGAGATATGCGTTTTTTGCATGCAAAATTTGAATGAATTATTGATTTTCTAACTTCCCGGAATTTTAATTTCAGTAATTTTTCGGTTTTAAACTATCCGATAAGAATGTTCCGATAAGCTGTTGTTTAAGTAAATTAGCCCGAAAACTTCCCGTTATCTTTAATTTTAAAACAGGCTGTCTTTAAAATTCACCGTTGGGAATTAACCGAGAAGTTTCATATACAATTCAAACCAAACTCATTAACTACAAGGGAGAAACTAGTTTTTCCCCTTTTGAAAATTAATAATTAAATATCGATTAGCGAAGAACACATATAATAAACAACAGTGCAACCTTATCTCGCCGACGGTTGCATTTCGCTGCAAAATAATCGATAAAAGCTTCCTTATATTGTGCATATTTTTCGTTGATATTTTGTAGCATAAAAAAACGTATTAATCATTACAATATTAATACTATTATGCCATAGGTCAACATCGGTAGTTTGTTTTGTCGATTAAATTTCTTTAACTATAAAGTATTTTTAGTAAACAAATACCTGAAAGTATTGGTTAAAATTTCTTATCAGTTTAACTTTATATAAAATCTGTCTTAATTTTAAATTTCCCTTGAGGTGTTCTTAAAAATTGAGAAAAAGTATTTTGTAAAAGCTATGCCTTTAAGAATTTTAGATGGAAGTAATTTAATTCCAAGCAGAGTGTTTATATTTTGCTTAGTTTTGCATATGTGTGTGTTTAATTTAATGTTCACGTAGTTTTTTAAAAAGAGACAGGGGGGACTTGTCAAAAAAAGGGTACTTTTTAGAATGAAAAGGCATGTTTTATGTAAAAAGGCTATTTCTCTGTTTTTAATTAATTTTAGAATTTATATAAATTTGAAAAGAAAAAAAGCGGCGGGGGCGTTATTGTTAAAAAAAGGGCAGGGCGTGGCACCCTTCAAAAACCGCGAAATGGGAACACTAGCTTAGTTTATGCTTATTAAAATAGCCCCTACCTCGAACTGTATGATTTTTTGTATAATTTTATACCAAATTTCAAAATATCGATTAAGTTTCTTTTTTCAGTTTAAATTTCAGTGATGTGCAGTGAAACCTCGATCTATCGTTTGTAGCATTATACAATTTAATGCATTCTACAATTTTAGATATCACGCTAATTTAGTATATGTGTTTTATTTGTTTATATCTAAACATTACAACTTCTAATTAATTTTATTAGAATTTTATTAGCCCCTACCTCGAACTGTATGATTTTTTGTATAATTTTATACCAAATTTTAAAATATCAATTGTTTCTTTTTTCCAATTTAAATTTCAGTGATAAGCAGGGAAACCTCCATCTATCTATCGTTCGTAGCATTATACAATTTAATGCATTCTACAATTTTAGATATCACGCTAATTTAGTATAATATGTGTTTTATTTGTTTATATCTAAGCATTACAACTTCTAATTAATTTTATTAGAATTTTATTAGCCCCTACCTCGAACTGTATGATTTTTTGTATAATTTTATACCAAATTTTAAAATATCAATTGTTTCTTTTTTCCAATTTAAATTTCAGTGATGTGCAGTGAAACCTCCATCTATCTATCGTTGGTAGCATTATACAATTTAATGCATTCTACAATTTTAGATATCACGCTAATTTAGTATAATATGTGTTTTATTTGTTTATATCTAAGCATTACAACTTCTAATTAATTTTATTTCTCTTTTAGGTAAGTGAAATGAAATACCATGTTTGAAATTTTCCTCCAGTGTTAACAGGCTCAGAGGTACTGTTTTGTAAAGTATTTTTTTTTTAATATTTTATACAGGCAGTCAAAGTAAAACTCGTACAATACATAGCTCTTTCCGTGCAATTTTAAGAGTTTGACCAATTGTCTGTGAAGCCCGAACTCAGTTCTGGCAAACGCAAATGCGTCAAATTTTGAATGCTTGACCTCAGTTCGGACAAGAGTAAAAACGGTACTTCAATTACTTGAAGCCCGAAATTGGTTCGTCCAGTGCATAATATTTAATTTGCCATTTTCCCAAAAGATAGAGATACTTTCCTGCGAAAAGTCCGGCAGTTTCGCGACATTTGTCGCTATTTTTCTGGTACTGTAAAGGGTTTGTGTGGAATTCAAAGGAATCAGAGGGACATAGAATTCCTGACAGTTGATATAGATTATAATATTGTTGTATTAGTTTATTATTATCCGGAAAATTATGTCACTTGATTTATTTTGCAGTAATTTCCGCAAAAATTACTGTAATCCAATAACATTTCCCATATATGTGAATATTGTCACGAAGATTCGAATGAACACACCTCTTAACTTAACAGATGAATTTATTGAAGCTAAGTAGCAACTCGCAACTTTACAAGATCGGGAAGTTGCCTACAGCTAGTGGGTATCAGCTTTTATACCCGAACAGAATATTCGAGAAATAACTAATTTACATATTAAAGAAAGATCTAGAATGTTCGAGAACATAAGGAAACAATAAATAACATTTTTAAATTAAAAATCCTTACTTTGGATCAACCGCTATGGCAAGCATCGAACCTACAATCTTCGGGTCTGGATCTCGCGCTTTGACCATTCGGCCACTGAGAGCTTTGGGAGAGCTTCTTTATGCGACAATATATTGAAAATAATGGTTATGTCGTTAATATTATTTTTGAAAAATAATTCTAATCTCTAACATTTTGATGATAATAATGACGAACAAAATTAAAAATATTTTGTTTCCATTTTTGTCATGTTCTCAAATATGTTTCACAAGCAATGGGTTAAAAGTGAAAATTTTGATACATTTTTTGCTTAAATAACAAATAAGACTTTTAATTAATGCTTTTTCAGAATAGCTTTAACTTTACACGTTATTCAAACAATGTAGAACATATTTAGATGGATATGGGAAAAACAAGCTCAAATTAAAACTAGAACAGTATATAAAATTCTCAATTTTAGACAAAAGATTATATTTGCAGTTTAGTACGTGATGGATATAATCTATGTCAACTATGGTACTTTTTGTGTTTATTACTTTTAAAATTCCAATTTCAACGGGGAAAAAACATAGCGTACCAGTTTTACGTTAACTATCTAAAAGTTGTCTTTTATTTACATGTTTGTTATATTAAAGTATTTTCAATAAGATCATTATACATTTATATATTACGGGGATCATTTCCACGTAATTCACCGAAAAATAGTCGAATGGGTAGGGCCCTGCTCTTTGGTACACAGATAACACAAATATATCGGTCAGTGTAGTACAAATGTTGGCCTATATTTTAAATGTTGATGATTGTGGGAGGTGAAATTTTACTGATGCCGAATTAGCGATACTGACGACGTAAAGTAAAATTAAAATTTCAAATTGTTTAAAAGAAATCATTTAAAAGAGTTGTTTGTATTTCTTATAAGGGGAATAAATAAAATAAATAAATAAAATTAAATAAATAAATAAAATTAAATAAATTTGCCGAAGCCACTTTTTTCGATGCTTTTTTTTTTGTTAATGTTTTAACAATGTTTTGAACAATGTGATAAAAAATACTATTTTAATAATATTCAGACACATCAGCAATATATTATTCTAATAAATAAAATTAAATTAATTTGCCGAAGCCACTTTTTTGGATGTTTTCTTCTGTTAATGTTTTTAACAATGTTTTGAACAATGTCATAAAAATACTATTTTAATAATCTTCAGAGACATCGGCGATATATTATTCTAATAAATAAAATTAAATAAATTTGCCGAAGCCACTTTTTTGGATGTTTTCTTTTGTTAATGTTTTTAACAATGTTTTGAACAATGTCATAAAAATACTATTTTAATAATCTTCAGAGACATCGGCGATATATTATTCTAATAAATAAAATTAAATAAATTTGCCGAAGCCACTTTTTTGGATGTTTTCTTTTGTTAATGTTTTAACAAAGTTTTGAACAATGTCATAAAAATACTATTTTATGAATGTTCAGTGGCATCAGCGATATATTCGTAAAAATAAATATAATTTACTGAAAACAAATAAAAAAATTCGTAGCAAATAACGTCATTAAACGTCTAAAGTCTGCTTGTTTATGGAAGAATTGACAGCTGCGTTAAAGAAGGGATAGAAAGAGCCACAGGTAGCAATTATTAATTCAAACTTTAGTTTTGAGAAGTGTGGTACGAATACTATTATTCATATCTTTGATTTTTTTTTTGGGGGGGGGCTGAAAAAAGTTAAAATTATTAAAAAATAGAACGTGAATTAGGTGAGTTTTGAAGAACTTGTCGACAATATTTTTTATACATTATATATATATATATATATATATATACATCTACATGTGTATATACATGTATTTATATATTACATATATACATCTACATGTGCATATACTTGCATTTATATATTACATATATACATCTACATGTGCATATACATGCATTTATATATTACATATATACATCTACATGTGCATATACATGCATTTATATATTACATATATACATCTACATGTGCATATACACGCATTTATATATTACATATATACATCTACATGTGCATATACATGCATTTATATATTACATATATACATCTACATGTGCATATACTTGCATTTATATATTACATATATACATCTACATGTGCATATACATGCATTTATATATTACATATATACATCTACATGTGTATATACATGCATTGATATATGTATGCACACAAAAATATTTAATAGATACTTTATATTCTCACTCAGATAAGTTTATTTAACATAAAACTTATAGATGAAACCTTGGAAATCTTAAATTACATTCTACACTCGCCAGTGTCGAGCATATTTTTAAATATTTAATCCTTTTCCCCTGCAAACAGAAATAAATAAATAAAAAAACATAAACCGCAATGCATGAAAAATATTTATTTGCCGCCATTAAGCTGGGACAGATGTTGAGACGGGGCGCGATCGATTTTTGTTACGTCACTATCCATCACCCTTTTTGCCCTGCTCTCTCAAGAAGTATTAAAAAAAACTGCAAAAGAGGTCCTCGTAGGCCGGGGGGTAAAAATTCCATTTAAGCATCCTAGACCTCTATTCTAATGGCCCTAGTTTCTTTCGGGATCATTTTTCATGGCTAACAAATTCCGAGTAGTGTTTCGTTCTAGTGTTCCAAGCCCCTCCCCCCCCCGACTTCTCCTTATCGTTTCCATCCCGGAAAAAGCACCAGATCTGATTTCGGCGAATTAACGTCTTTATCGCGCGGTGAGACATTACCCGAAAACGTACGAGCGTAGATAAAAAATGAATAAAATAATACTTGTGCCTATAATCATCAATCAAACGGGAGGCTCATCATTAGACTGCTGAAGTTACTTCCATAGGAATGAAAAAAAAATCAGGTGCTTAATTGAACAGAGTTTGGTTCTTTTCCTGTGATTACTTCGGTAATGATTTATAGATTTTTTTTTTGTTGTTGACAATTACAAACAGTCTTATAGAAATTAAAATTGAGTGTTTTCGCCACTTTACGATAAATTTGTTTTTGTTTGAAGGCTTTCTAATTAAATGTTATCAAACACTTTAGAGAGTGCACCTGCATAAATTTTGTTGCAAATGGGATATTACTTGTAAGAACCCGAAAGATGATCGAATAGGTAGAACGCTTCTCTTTGGTGCCGGAGTTATTGGTTCGAATCCAACTACTGGCATGGATAGCTTTAAGTAGTAGGTCCCGATACCATTAGACCTCGTGCAGCAAAAATTGCAGGCTATAGCATTCCCAATCGTCCAATCATATACGAGGAGGTACCGTATAGTAACTCGAATGGTATTTGTAATAGCACCGTTCTTTCTGGAGGCGCAATACTTGTATACGACCTACCCGCCTATTTTAATGGGTCTGGTATGTTCGTAGATCGTCGCTGGGATTCATAACTAAATAATAAGTAGTAGGTCCCGATACCATTAGACCTCATGCAGCAAAAATTGTAGGCTATAGCATTCCCAATCATCCAATCATATACGAGGAGGTACCGTATAGTAACTCTAATGGTATTTGTAATAGCACCGTACTTTCTGGAGGCGCTATACTAGCGTGTGACCTACCCGCCTATTTTACTGGGGCTGGTATGTTCGTAGATCGTCGCTGGGATTCATAACTAAATAATTCCTCCAAAGCTTAGACAGACAACACAAATTATTTATTTACAATATTGAGGAAAAATTAAAGCATAACAAAATAACATTGCTGAGTCTCAGAGCCTGTCTTACCCAGATTATATTCCCGAGCTTTTCATATCCGAAATAAAACAGACATCGAACAGAGATATGTCTCCAGGTCGAGGGCTCTATCTCGACTCCTCATATCCAATTGCTCCCTTGCAGATCTTCTCTCGCTTCCTCGGGGGGTCAGCTTCTCTGAAACTTGATTCCTTCCGAAAAGAGCAATTCCCCTTTTTAGATGTTTTGAAAAAACAGACCAGCGATACATCCAAAAACCTTATCAGCCCCCTTTAGTCTGCCGGATCCCATTTCCCCAAGAAACACCGGGTGGAAGGGATCAATGGGGACGATCTTGTACATGTCAAGAAGGGCACACATATGCGAAACACTGATCGTGGGTCCAAATTCCTTACAGTATTTTTTGGTCCTATATATATATATATATATATATATATATATATATATATATATATATATACATTATTACATAAATGTAAAGTTTGAACTAGAAAAAATGTCCAGCGTGCTTTGTCCCTCAAAATATTTTTCATATTTCGACTTGACAAAAGGTAATATATTACGTAAAAATCAGTATAGCATCCATAAATAAAATGCAGTTGGTAAAGGTTAAAGATAAGCACTTTTAAGCACGTGTAGCACTCTTAAGACCTTGATTTTAAAAAATCTTGGTTTGAAAACTGTAATCTTTAAGAAAGTAGATCAAGGAAGTAGAATTTTTTTCCAAGAAGCACTTAACGATTTAGCGATAGTGAAAGGTAATAAATTTTGCAAGATAGACGTTTTATCGTCCTTAACATCGTAATTGTTTTGTCAGACTGCGAAAAAAATATTGTTGATAAATCGTATGATCCCATAAATTCAATAGCCAGGTCGCGTATAAAGGAATCATAGATACAAAAATACACAATACATAAATTTTCGAATCAGTATCACCTCTGGGCCAGGAATATTCATAATCGACCATACGGGCACAATTATACCGAACGTATAAGATCGACGTCGACCGAAAAAGGGTTAAAAAAGGGGGTAAAAGTCTTAAAATTATTGATATTTACTACAAATTAGGATTTCAATTGCAAGTTTATCAGAAAAAAGTTCCTTTCGTGTTTAACCCTTTAGAGGTCACAATTAAAAATTCTTTCAGATTTAACGGAATTAGGTTATAAACGTTGTCAGTGACGTTTATAAATAGGAACCATATAAAAACAAATTTTACATTACCTTGAGATTTGGGAATATATATATATATATATATATATATATATATATATATATATTGGGGGGGATAATTGTGAAACCTTTTCCTTTTACAGCATGAAAATAAGAGTTTTTTAAAAATCAATTATGTTGAAAGAACAATGTATAATTATCATCAAAATGATGTAAGAAATAGATAACTACACGATTTTTCATTGTTCTTTTGGGTAGGTATTTTTAATTGAAGTCATAAAGAGAAAAATTAAATTCGAGAATTTTCATGTAAAGCAATTTTAAATATATTTAAAAGGAAAAAATAAATTATGAAAATTCTATTATCTATTACTATATAAAAGAGTCAATAACACAGAAAATCGAAAAAAATATTTCGGGTGTTTTTAAAAACAAGAGAAAAAAGTATTAATAGCTGGTTTACCACTGCCCGTTAAAGGGTTAAAGAGTTTATATAACACGCATTCATACTTTCATAGCACCATTTGACCCACCATTCCCTTCTCAAGATTAACAATTGAGGGTTCATGTTTAACAAGAAATATTTATCTAAAACTATCTTTACATAAATTGGATTTTGCATCTTTTAAAGGTGTGTAAAGTAAATGAAAACATTTGGAAAATATTTTTTTTTAATCCGACTTGGTTTAGAAAGCAAGATGAACAAAAGCATTTGGCTTATATCAAACAACCCTGTTACATTTATATTAATAGTTACATGAAAAATATTACACACAGTTGTACAGTTATTTCGTTACAATTTATTAGTAAAATTCCATGCTGGCATTTAAGCAAAACTTCAATTTTAGTGTATTGAAAGAAAATTACTTTTCTTTTGATAAAATTTAAAAAAAAATTATTGATGTCCAAATATTGGCTCCTTTAAAGTTTAACAATTTTATATTAAATTTGATCATGGAGATATGGTGTGTATATGTGTTAAAATTAAAGAAGGTTCGCGGGTTTCAATAGAAATTTATATCTCCAGCTGAAAATGAAATTTGCTGTGAAAGATGAAAGTTTATATATAATTTTTGGAATTTGTTATGTGCCAGATTGTAGGGATGGGGGAGAGGCGAGATGATGGTTTACCCCCAGAGACCCATTTGGGTTTAGTCCAGCCCTGAGTGTAAGTGAAAATCCAAATAATTCTAATCTCCAAAATCCTGTCGATTTCGACTGGAGAATGAATTTATGCCATTTGACCTTTCACTCTAGTCACAAATCATTCTAATCGATCGGGTTTATTGCAAGACGGAAGTGCCTCCCATATTCTCTTTAACAAACATTAAAAGCTATGTTATTTCAAGAATAGGTACTAGATTTTGCTTATTTTTTTCGGAATATAGAAAAAGGTTATCCCTATATATAAAATAAATGGCTTAGGTTGTCGTGATTTGAAGTATTGTTTAAATTGGAAGATTTTTCGCCCATTATTATTTGATTTTGTCATTAATACTTTCTTATTTCATAGCGTAAATTTTGCGTTTGTGTGTGCAGGGGGGGGGGCTCCATATCTAATTTCCTTTGGTAAACATTTTTCTTATTTTTAGAGATATATATCTCTTAAAGGTAGAGAATATTCCGCCTCTATATTCCTCTTACTATTTTCATAATTGAACTCTTTGCTTGTCTTGCACATCACATATTGTATGCATATCTGATGTTTTATATGTTTGTATATCAAGCGTGATACACAATAATACAAAATATAAAATATAGGAAAATTTATGTATCAAATATAGTTTATTGTGTATCACATATGATACACAAGTATATGAAACATTAGATGTGTATATGATATGTGAACAGGTTAAAGGGTTAAATAGTCTCATACCTTATTAAGGAACCTTGGTGTAGGCCAAAGGTGTATCTCTTTCTATAAACCACATGTTTTGCAACACTTAATAAAAGTATATGGTAAATACACACCCACCTAAACATGGGTGTTTTCAGCCGTTTGAAATCGGCTTAAAAGAGTAGATACCCATTTAATGTCTCTAACTGTAGGACTCCAATCTAAACCGAACGATAGCCAAATGGGTTAATGATCTTCAAACTGTTTCGTTGCATTCTAGAATTCCGAAGTACGTCTGTAGAAGTGCAGCGAGCTAAAATAAAAATTCGAAAAAAAAAGTATAAACATAATTTATTAGTGTTTATTACCTAAAAATATTCATAAAATTGCATCTTCAAAATTTTTACGTGCATATCCATGCAGAATACTAAGACGTTTCTCACAGATATAAACATTTTAATATGATTTGGAACAATTTAAACGAAAGCCCTTCCTCTACCTATGTGGTAACAAAAATAAATTATAAAAGTAAGTGTAGAATAGGAAATGTGACTGGGTAAATCTCAAAGGTACTCTAGACCAGTGGTGCGCAAACTAGGGGTCGCGACACTTGTGGGGGTCACCAGAAGTTTTTTGGGGGTCGCCAAATTTTTATGAAATGCATTATCCCTGCATGCTGCATACCATACAGTGTACATATAAAGAATGAAGCGCCGTCACTGAAAAGTTAAAAAAAATTTTTCGAGAAGATTCGAGGATTTTCCTGAAAACGATCTTGGTTGGATTCGTGATCCATTTTCTTTTGACATATGCAGTTCAAATCCTCAAATTAGTGAGAAAGAGCAATTGATAGATCTAATTAGTGATTATACTCTTCGAAATCAATTTAAGACTCAGCCTTGCTAAAAATTTTGGTTATCCGTGGAAAAACAATATCCCGTTTTATGCAAGAATGCCATCAGAGTGTTAATACAATTTGCATCAACTTATTTATGTGAAACTAGATTTAGCAAACTAGTTTCAATAAAAACTAAATACCGCTAGCGTTTAAACCCTGAAGATGATATGCGAATTGCAATTACCAACATACATCCAAACGTCGATGAGATAATTAGAAACTTGCAGCCACATACATCTCATTAAAGGGCAATTTACTGATTTTTGTGTTATACAAAAAGTATTTTCTTAAAATTATAAATAAAATTAATATGAGTCAAATATGATGATGTTTTTATTCAATGAAACGAAAGAAATGTGCGAAATATACATCGTATTTATCTCTAGGGGAACATTTATCTCTAGGGGTCGCCAAAAATTTTCTCTCTACAAAAGGGGTCGCAGTCGAAAAAAGTTTGCGCACCACTGCTCTAGACGATAGCTTAATGATTTAATGGTAGCGTGCTGCTTTTCCATGCTAGAGCCCGCAAGTTCGGATCTTGCTGTTGGTATTATAAATATTCTTAGCCGTTTGGAATGAGCATTAGGAAGTGGGTCCCGGTTTCATTGCCCATCGTTTACCAAAATAGTAGACAGTAGTAATCCGAAACATAGAGCCAAAAGTCGAATTCATTTCAGTCACTATATATAATGCAGAAGTTAGTGACATCTGAAGAACGAATTATTGCTATTAATCGGTAAATTACATTAAATAAATGCAAAAGCTGTTCAATGAAACGAATACAATACTTTTCTTTGGCTTTGTAGGAATTATCTGTGGCGTATTGATCAACTTTAAAGATTATATTCAGAAATACCTTTCTAAGGGTGGAATAAGGTTCCCTGGGAAACCTTATAGCTTTAAGTGTACCGCTATTCGACAAAGTTTGAAGGCCACTGAATTAGGGCTTTGATTTTCGGTGCCAGTTTGTGGGTTCAAATCCCACTTCTTGCATGAATGACCGTGGCTATTCGTAATTAACTTTAAGCGGTAGGTTTCTATTTAAACGGTTCTAATGTTGTAAAAATTTACTGTAGCATCCCAAACCACATTTATATTTCTTTAAAATTAAAAAAAATCTTAATTTCACTGATTAGGGCTATATTCATAAATATTACTTCATTAAAATTTTCTTAATTTCACTGATTAGAGCAATTTCCATAAATATTACTTCACTAAAATTTTCTTAATTTCACTGATTAGGGCTATATTTATAAATATTACTTCATTAAAATTTTCTTAATTTCGCTGAATAGGGCTATTTCCATAAATATTACTTCATTAAAATTTTCTTAATTTCACTGATTAGAGCAATTTCCATAAATATTACTTCCTTAAAATTTTCTTAATTTTACTGATTAGAGCTATTTCCATAAATATTATTTCATTAACTTTTTTTATTTCACTGATTAGAGCTATTTCCATAAATATTTATGGAATATGGATCAGTGAAATTAAAAAAAAAATTAATGAAGTAATATTATTTCATTAAATTTTTTAAAATTTCACTGATTAGGGCTATTTTCATAAATATTACTTCATTAAAATTTTCTTAATTTCATAGATATAATTTTTCAGAATTGAGTGATTGCTGAAAATAGAGGACATTAAATACATGCCATACTCTACCTCACCTTGGCGCAGTTTTCTTTAGTAAATAAGAATTCGGCAGTACAAATAGTCAGTTTTCGTTTATTCGGGAATAATACGGAGTAACCTCGAAAAGGCAGAGAACAAATACCTCGCTGAGTTATTTATTTCCTTTCACTGGCGTAGCGTGCAAAATGGCCCGGTTCTGTGAGAAAGATTCCTAAATGGACAGCAGTTGTTCTTGCTAATAATGTCCACGATTCTCCCTCCTCCGGGAGCATCTTATTGACCGTTCCTTCCCTGCTAGTGGGAATAGGAAACGCATTTAATGCTGGCGTGTAATTGGGTTTCAGACGTAACGGAGTCTCCAGACCAGAATGTCATTAGTAAAGTAGTGAATTTTTAGTTCTTCGTATATAGGAGTGCCCTTTTTCGCGAGCCACAATTAAATACGTATTTAAAATATGCAAAATAGGCATTAAAAAAATTTTTTTTACAGAAATTATATTTATTGAATGTTTTTTGGAAGTTCTTCGTCCTTTAAGTTTTCAAGGAAATTTTTGAATTATCGATGATTTTTTGCTTTGGTGAGAATGTAAATTTACTATGTGATACACTACTGTTTTCATAACGTCAGAATATTTTAAATAATTTGTAACGAGATGTTCTCGGTGAATTATGCGGTGAATCGGTATGAATTGTGGAATTTGAGAATCATGTCTTAAAAGCCAAATAAGACCGTTTTTTTTTCACACAACATTGACGGAGCTCCATCAGTTCTAATATTTTTTTAAAAATATAATAACACAAAAATGAAAAGGGAACTCGGGTACATTTAAGGAGAGCCACAAATAATCCTTCAAAGAGCCGCATGTGGCTTGCGAGCCGCAGGTTAGCCACTCCTGGTATATAGGATTGAATCGGAGCATGATACAGAAGGAGATTATTTTTTAACTAGCATATAGCCCGTCATATGACGGGATCAGTAAAATTTTTAATTTTCCAGAATTGTAAAGAACCCTATCAGGCAGGTAATTTTTTTTTCTGAGAATTACCTTTCAACAAAAATCCATTAAAATTATCACATATGTACTTAATCTATTATTTAAGTCAAATAGAAAAGAAAATTATTTAGGTAATATCTAAGTTTAGTAATA
>CM063501.1:99927386-99937386 GCA_032207245.1 Pardosa pseudoannulata | reverse complement strand
ACTATTTTACTTGTTTGACTTAAGTAGTTTATTACTGTATCTTGACCACCCCCTCTCTTAAGGCTGAACTACCATTTAGTCTTAGAAACCTCAAAGTTCACAGCCTCTTTTCACCGTGCATAGTTAAAAGGTTGCCTAACAGTTGAGATATGGCGATCATATATTGCTATGTACGTTTAACACATTGTGTGAGGGTACATTTCGCTGTGGAATTATACCGGGAGCGGGCGTTTTGCACTTAAATTTAGTTATTCAGTTAAATCTCAATAGATCGAAAATTATTTAATTTTTTAACGAACTTTTCGTATTTTATATTGAAATATATAAACAAATATATAAATAACAACCATAAGATTTTTGTAAACAAAAAATATATTTTTTAGTGGATAAATTTATAATAGTATCGTAAATATGAAAAATCAAATAGAAATAGTAGTATATAGTTTTAATTTTTTCGAATTATGTTATAAACATTTTTACATTATAAAAAAATGAAAAGAACAATCATAAAACTAATAATGTTTTACAGTGTGGTAACGTTCAAAGCATTTTCCTCTATGAAGAGGTACACGGCAAAACTTGCATATGCAAGATATTTCACTCCGCATTTTTTTCACAGCACATAAACGACATTGTCTTTGCGGCTTTTTCTTCTTCCCAGTAGTAAAAATGTTCTCTAAAATATGTTAATTTTTTTGGCTAAATTTTTTCAGAATCTATGTAGTATACAAGAACATTCGACTTCGTTATCCTGTATTTACTGTTATTTTGGTAACCATAAACAAACCATGCTGTTACACTAACCCGTACTAGAACATGACCCACGCTCAAGTATCAATCGTCAGAAAACGTACTAGTACCGTGTCCCGCACAATGTGTTAAAACTTCCAATCCAGACCTTGTTCGGAATCGACTTTCAAGCAGTAGGTTCCCATCTCATTAGCTCTCGTGTGCAAAACGATAGACCGTAACTAAACCAATCCAGACATCATAGAGGAAAAAACTACCAAATGAGCGTTTTTAGTTTATATAAAGAAAATCCGTAGGCGGCGGGAGCTCTCAAACTCTTTTACTGAAGATGTTGTAAAATTGATGCAACACTACACACTCAATGCACTGAAAATAACCAAAAGTCATGTTGGAATTGTAATTAAATTGAGGATTTCGTATTATTAATTTCGTATGTCCGAGAAATAAAAGATCTTTTGGTCACAATTGTGCAAGTTTCACCTATTACTATGTCTGCTGGATTTGCTATTTAATGCTCTGCCTTCTTGAATCATGATCTTGGATAATGATAATAATTCTTCTAAGCATTACTTGTAAATGTGTAGTTTGTGTTTCCTACATGGTCGTATCTATAAATATGAAGAAAGAACTTGTAGAATAACTTCTTTAAGTGGTATTGAATCTAAAGTCTAGATATATATTTACCAGTTATAAAATATTCGACGCTAGAATCCCCTTTGTGACTCTATCCCCTCTAAATAAATACATTGGCTTAAGGCTTCCTCTTTTTCCTGCTCACTAGTCCACGTCTGGCGTTTGGAAGAAATCTGTCGGACACAGTTTAATAACATCACACATCAGCCATAAAGAGAGATGCCAGATTACAGCTATTAATACTAGATTTGTCTCTCCTTTGTCATTCCGGGATGTCTCATCGCATTTGAAGGCCGGCCGTGAACCGATATTTTTTTTTATATCTCAAAAGCTGTGTGAGTCAGCCACTCGAAATGACTGATACTAACATCTGTTTCCGGCTATCAAAGATCGTCGCGGCTTTATCCAAAGAAGAGAAATAAAAACACGTACATCAACAGCAGTGAAAGGAATTCTATTTTTACTGGTCAGGTAAGCAAGGAAGGGTTGCCCAACGAATACATGCTAATGGCGTTTCGCGCCCTGTTCTCTTTTGTTTTTGTAGTTCAAGGTCGTGCCATTGTTTTTATTGCCCGTGTAAAATTGAACGTAGTTCTTTTTGTTTTCCTTCTGGAAACTTCCAAGCGGGGGCGGTGAATCATTCAATCGAATCAGTGTTTCGTTGGAAATATGTTCCTCGACTTTTTTGTAGAACCAGAAATTTTGTTATTTTTAAAATTAGTTAGTAATTGTTGTGAAACAGCATGGGTAATACCTAATATGGAATAAAAAGTTGCGGACGTAGCGTAATTGCATCCTTAAACACGTATAATTATGGTTAATTTTCTTTTTAATGTTAAGAAGTAAATGATAATTTCTTTTAAGCAGAACTCTAAAATTTACGAAATCACTTCTACAAAATATATTTTGATAATTATACAAATGACAGATTCTTTCGTTTCATAAATATTAAAGCAGTTATTATCCCAAGAAAAAAAAATTATATTACAGATAGTTAATGGAGCATAATTGAATAATATGTATTAATATGTGTGTGTGTGTGTAAATATGTAATAAGACTGATTTTATCCAAGTGTAACCTGCGGATTTAATTTTCGCACTGTTACACACACACACACACGTATATATACATATACATATATATATATATATATATATATATATAATATATATATATATATATATATATATAGTAAGACTGACTTTACGATGGGTGGTTGCAGTCATGGCCCATAAAAAATGACACCGTTATAGCTAAAGACCTTTATTAATATAACGTTGGAGGACGGGTTCCCACTTCATCATAGGGACAGGAAAAACTGAGGGGTCAGCTAGTATGAAGACGTCCTTAAGACCTGGTGGATGTAAGAGGAATTATGTACATTCCTGTTATAATAGGGAAAATTGTTCGCAAAATTGAATTTTACATAATTGATTCCAACATAAAATATACTTTGTTGCATGCTGCATGTGTTAGACAGTTTTGTTTATATCTCAATTTTAAAAATTTACAAGTGTATCAATTTAGACATAATGTAACAAGTACTAGAAAATTAGAATTTAATGAAAATAATTTTGAGCATGTAAATAACAACAATGTAAATAAGGTATTGAAAAGTGATATGTTTTACAATTGTGTTAATAATGACCAGTATAGTGCTTGTAATTATAACAGTGAAAAATCTTAAAAGTCTCTGAAAATCTGTCTCCGACAATAAGGTGATTTCAACGCAGAAGGGCAAATCTCATTTTATGAGAACTCTGGCTTTAGTTTCAAACGGAAAGGCAGTTTACTATTTGTATATTGGCTGTTGTAAACCTGAAAATGAATGGGAAGAGCATTATAGTAGGTCGTGACGTTGCGACAAATTGCTCTATATGAATCCCTTGTTTAGTTCAGAATTTCACAAACTGATCGCTAGGGGTTTATGAAGTTTTAATTAGGTAAACCCCTTGCCTGAAGGCGAGATTTTCAGTAATAAAAGCTCCAGTAGTTAGTTTAGAGTAGGGATTAAAAGGACGAAAATCAGGGGCACACAAGGTTTTCGCCCCCAGATCGTAGATCTGAAAATCTGTGAGAATTATTTTGAGCCGTAATGAGGCTTTTGGCTATAAATTTACTTCACCTTTTATGTATCAGGTTACTTTAGGGGGGGGGGTTATAGAAGTATCTGCATTCTTTTGGAAATTTCCTTACACCCATTTATTTATATAGATATAGATAATATTTATGAATAAGAAAAAACAGCTGACGTACTTGACACTATTTCGAATGATAAAAAGATATTTACGTCATAGATACGCAAAGAATTTAGTTTATCTTTCGATCATTCCTCTCAGGAGGAGAGAAGTCTGAAGATAACTATTATAACAATTCGTTCATCATGGTTTTTTTCGTGTGCAAAATTCTATCTATACCTTTGCTCTAAAACCTTGAAAGTATCTTTTATGTTTTGAGTCACTATGAGGATATATAAGGCATTTTCTTTCGGTCCCAAAGTAAGTTTAATTTTTTGCATTGTTTTTCATATTTAGAGTTTCGACCGGATAGTGTTGATTTTTTTTTATCATACACCTCCACGTGTAAATTTTGTAGAGTCACGCCTTAAATGCACGTGAATAAAAGATACGGCTGGCAAAAATACTGTAAGCAAAATCAAATCTTAAAAATCTGTTTCTAAAATATTTAAATGTATTATTTATATGAGCATAAATGGTTCTTTTGACACGTTCATGGACACTTTCGTCTATAACTGTCAAAGCGAAATTTACTATGTAATATGACGGTAATAGCCGTCCAAACCGAAACGGTCGTTTTTAGACACTACGGCTATAGCGGTACAAATGTCCATTTACCGGCGTACATGTAGAAGCCTAGTGTCATGTTTTGGAAACAATTTTTTAGGTCGAATTTCGTTTTCCACCTGTTACACGACTTGCAGCAGTATGCCCGTGGTTGTGCAGGGAGTAGTGCGATCGTGTTTTATCTTGAATTTATTTTTTTGTCATTTACTTATTTTTCTTTGATTATAAACTAACATTTCGTGTAAAACTCCCAAAAATACTTTGTTGCACATAAAAAATTGCTTATTTGAGTTATTAAACCTGTTATTTACGTTTTTAGATTTTTGCTGTTATAGCCGCCACGTCCCATTACTTAGTATCTAGAGTCCGCTGGCGAGGTGATGCTTATAGCCGCAACCTAATTAAAGGTGCTGAATTAATCAAAATTAAGTTTATTTAAGTAGAAAGAGTAAAACTGTACTTCTAATATTCTAAAAATTACAAAAATCTATAGTATTAATTTTCGAACTTGTTCCTACTGTCCGTCAGTGTGTTAAACTAGTTATAAGATATTAAAATATTAAAAGTTTTTATAATAAAATATAAAAAGAAATCTTTATTAAAGCATGAAGATTTTACATAAAATTTGAGTACAGCATTAGTTTTGACTGTTGTCGAGTTAATTGCCAAGGACGTATTAAAGTAAAAAAAATTGCATAAAACTTTAGTACAGCATTGTTTTTTACTGCTATCGAGTACACAGACAAGAACGTATTTATAGAAGAGGTCCTGGAGGGGGGGTCTGGACCCACCCCGAAATATTTCTAATGTATGCATTACACGAATTTTTTAAACCTAAATTTGTGTTCATTACTAGTTCCCAATGCAAATTTTAAAAGATAGTTTCAACCAAGTAAAGAATAAAAACATTTCTTCGCATTAGAATTCATCACAAGAGGTGTACAAATTTAGCATTACTTTTGATACATATAGATATGACAATAAATGCGGATGAAAGTTTGTACAGTCTTGGCTTAAAAGCTAGAAGAATTAGTTTTTAATTTTGTAAAATATAAACAAAAGTATATGTCACGATGCCTTTCTCAAAGTTTTTTATTTTCCTTATTATGCATAAAATTACTTTAGTTTAAATTCGCATGGTAAATACTGGATCGTAAATTAAATGATTCAGTATTTAGCATATATAAACTTGGTAAAAACATAGTGCAGAACATTTCTGGACACCAACAGGGTCGTTTTCGTTACTGAAGCTTTGAAAACATAGTCGCAACAATCGTACATCTTTCGAAATCACTGCTATGACAAGACTGTGTACATTCTCACATGCTAAGGAATTCTTCGAAACTAAAACGCGAGAATATGACAGGTTTGCCAGGAATGTTATTGTTACACAAATGTTCGAAGCGTTACGAGCACTGGATTTCTATTTTCTTAAATGCTCGACCACAATTCTTTTACTTTTAGCAAACAAACTTTCATCAATTTCCACAATACAATCTGGTTGACCTACCTTCTTGTTTATTCTCCATATCCAAGACACATAATTCACGCATGTAATTGTTACAATCTATAACAGTTTTATCCGATAAATCAAGTTGCTTTTTACAAAATTTAATCGACGTCAACTTCTCGCACCAGCAGTATATGAATCTCAAAGCTGAACAAAATGGAATTCTGCTTCCCTCAAACCAGCTGTTTGTTCTATGTCCCACTTGCTGATCAAACTGTCTTAAATTACATTTCCAAAACTTACGTTTACCAAGTTTCATGTCATGGGAATTGGTACACTTTCGTTTATTTGGTAAAATATTTCGCTTCTGATAAGATAAAATTGCATCTTGTTCTGTTTTTGACAAATCCCAAATCTTGTCATAGCATTTTCGCAACACTAAAAAAATGCCGTCAAAAATCAACAAACAACAAAGCAACAAGGAATCCTAAAGATAACTGCTGCGTACGCGTGTGAACAACAAGATTGCTCTTTCTTGTTGCATTAGCGCAACTTCTGCTGTTAATATCTAAGTAATGCGGTGTTAATACCCAAGTACCTTCAAATAATACCCCTAATTACTTTGTCTGAAAAGTCGAAAAATATTACGTCTAAGTGAGTCTTATAGAATTTACATTGGGACTTTGAAACAAACGTAATGCCGTGTTTCTATCATTATGAATTTTCAATAAAATTTTTTGTTCAAATACCTGTTACAGTGCACTTTTGAGATATTTGTTTGCTTATCACACATTATAAGCAAAAATTTTGTGAAATCAACTATCCAAAAAACTTTGTACCTTACGATTATAAAAATAAATTCCGAATACTAATTTCGAGATCTACATACACACACACATACAGAACCTCGATTATCCGTGCTAATTAGAACTGCTGGTATCTCGGATATCGGAAATCGCGTTTAATAGAAACTGTATTTTTTATTTTTTTAACTATATTTATTAAGTTAAGAATGTAACATGCATTTTCGAAAATAACAATTTTAAGAAAATGTTTTATTTAAATTTAATATGTATTAATTTATTAAATGTACGTTATTAATTTATAAAGTTTGTTACCTGTCGTTGCAAAAGTCTAGAATTTCTATCAGTGTTTGCATGATGACTCTAGTTTTTGAGCAACAGAACATCAACTAGCGTAACATCATTTCCTTACTCCAAATATTTTCAAGCAGTTGTCAGATTCTGGAAATTTGATACCTTTCGAAAAAGGAATCGTCTTTTTAGATGCACTGCCACCCTGAAAAAAGAAAAAAAAAAAAAAAAGACATCCGAAAAACCTTATCAAGCTCCCTTAGCCGGGCTTCTATTCCCTCCAAGGAACATCAGGTGGAGGGGTCAACGGGGTCGATTTTCCAGATATAGTGAAGGGTGCACATCGGCGAAAAAAAAATAAGCTGTGGGGTCCAGATTCTTTACACTGTCTCTCAGTCGAATTAATACAGCCATTTGCTGCTATATGTTTAATAGAAAATTTAATCTAGTGCGTAATACAAAATTAACTTAAACATTGTGTACGTAATAGTACATACCTCAAGTATATAATCTACAAGGAATTTTTAAAAATCCATACCTAAAATCTACAAAATTCATATTTTTTTAAAAAAATTTAATTACATCTTAAAAGAGGAATGAAGGAACTGAATCTGAGAAGAAGCCGGTAAAGTAGTGTTTCTGTCAAAGCTCTTGGAGTTCACTTCTTTCGCTTGGGAAATTTTTCGCTTGAAATGGAAATCGTGATCATTTAATCAGAGCCGTTCGGTGATACAGTGGACTTCGCTTAATGTGATCAATTTGGGACACCGTGATTTTGATAACAATAACAGATTGATTACAATAAACGATATGCAAAATTAGATAAATTTACCCCTTCTCCCCTTTAATTCACACGTACTAAATTTCAAAACAAAATGAAAAAACACACCTTATATTTATGTACTGCATATAATCCTTTAAAACATAAGAATTGTATACATAATTTTAAAAATTGATCAATCGTTGACTGTCTACAATTTTTTAAGAAGCTCATTGATAAATTGTTCGTAATCATAATCAACCTGTCATAACGATGTAAAATTTCGATCTTTTGTTTTAATGTTAAATCATTTCGCTTTCTGGCTTCCATATCGACAAGGTGCATGTAAGCGAGCAAGACATAAAATGGGAATACGCTCCTTCTCAGTTCCGATAATAATGTGTTGCCTTCTGCTTACCTGACAACCATTGACCACCAGCAGGGTGTGCGTATTTCTCAAAAATTCCAGAAACGTGTAAATCTCCACTCCCCATTCCCTAGTTTGATGAGGAGAATTCTCTTTAAATTCAAACAATAACGAAGGGAAAGAAAAGAATGGGTTTCTTCTGAATATATTGTGAATATTCCTTTGCCAATTAAAATGAGGTTCGAAAACTGATAACATTAACGGATGTAACGATCACATAAATCGATAATTTTAACATACAAATGAATAGAAAAAATCGGGACCAAGTGGTTTCGATAACAATAAGCGATTGATAACATTAACTGCGATCACATTAAGCGGAGTTTACTGTACTAACTGTAACGGTTTATGCTTAATCTGTAATCGTTATTTAACTTCATGAAAAATTGTAAATAAAAAAGCATTACTGATTGATAATTGATTGCTGAAGTCGAAATTCCACCGAAAGTAAATCTGATTCCAACCGTAGATTTTGCCGCCGTTTATCGCAAGTTGTATTTGCACACATTGTTTACCCTATCGTTCTTATCATTTCCGACTACCTTTTATTAAACTTAATCGCTCATGTGTACATCACAAGACACGTTTGCAGCTGGTCTAACCTAAGCTGCGGCAAACTATGTCTTGTAATGTTAAAAAAAATCAACGTGAATGTTAAATGCAACTGCAGTGGATTAGTGTACACTATAGTGCGTGTTTCAACATGTAGGTGGAGCTATTTATCATGGATTGCTTCGGTTGCAGCAGGATAAGAGAGTTTTTCGTTCTTGTTTTCAGAAAAAGGAAGCGAAAAAAACGATGTAGGTCTGTAATATCTCCGGTAAGTGTATTATTGTTGTGATGAATTCATTTCAGTCTCCACCTTTCAAGTGTATGTAAATTCTGCATCTGATTGCAGTAGTATAGTTCCCATAACCCTAAATATTTAACTAGATTTTTATTATGATTGTAATGTTAAAGTTACAGAATTTATCAGGTTATTATGTAAAATGTACTATCAATCCATATATATATATATATATATATATATATATATATATATATATATATATATATATACAGAGCGAGAGAGAGTTCACTTTGTCTGAGAATGATTGTGTGGATCACTAAGCGCTATGGGTATACTTCTTAAAGACTTTTCGAAAGGCTACTAACATCTATGTCAGCAGTGTTATTCGAACCCACGAAGTCCAGTAAAGGAATTAAAAACGCAGTATTAATCTAATGATTAAATTTTTCTCTTTTATCTTCTACTTGTAATACCACCTTGATATATATATTATAAATGTACATTTATATACAAATACATATTATGTATGTAGAACCAGGTTCCATTAACTCTTGTGTAGCAAAAATAGACCTTAGCGCTACAAACCAAACCAAACCAAACCAAACTATATAACACTCATATGTGTGAGTGTGTATGTATATATATATATATATATATATATATATATATATATATATATATATATATATATATGTAGTAAGACGGACTTCATGATGGGTGGCAGTCATAGCCCATAAAAATGATACCGATTTAGTTAAAGACCTGTATTAACAGAACTTTGGAGAAAAATGACACCGTTGTAGTTAGACCTTTATTAACAGAACGTTGAAGGACGGGTTCGTACTTCAATATAAGGACGGGAGAAACTGAGGGGTACGCAAGCATGAAATTATAAGTAAAATGCCTTTAACACCTGGTCAACACAGCAGTCAAAATCTGTGGGAAAATCTGCCTCCGACAGCGTGCATCTCCTTTTTGTTTGGAAATTGTCCACTAGCGCAATGTAGAGTTATAATTGGTTAGACCCTTTCTCTGATGGCATAAAATGTAGCTACAGTGGTTCATTTAGGTTAGGGGTTAAAAAGGCGAAAGCAAAAGGACGAGGACATTTTTGCCATTAAGATTTGAAAACCCCTGAAAATTTTCTCAGGCCAATCTTTGGGGTTTTATACAAAATGCCTACATTAGTTTTCAGATCTAGTTTACTTTTTTCTACACACATCTCTCTCTCTCTCTCTCTCTCTCTCACACACACACACACACACACACACACACACGCATACACACATAT
>CM063501.1:99827386-99919886 GCA_032207245.1 Pardosa pseudoannulata | reverse complement strand
GTGTTATAATTGTTTAGACCCCTTCTCTGAGGGCGTGAACTGTAGTCCCAGTGGTCAATTTAGGTTAGGGGTTAAAAAGGGGGAAGAAAAGGGACGATTTTTGCCCTTGGTTTAAGATTTGAAAATCCCTGAGAATTTTCTCGGGCCGTCTTAGGTGTTTTATACAAAATACCTACATTAGTTTCCCGATCTAGATTAATTGTCCTTACACACACACACACACACACACACATATATATATATATATACACACACAAACTATATAGACATGCTAACTACTCCGGATTTTCCGGAGCAGCTCCGGACAAATAAGAAAATGGTATAACTCTAGAAACTCCTCAGAATGCTCCGGTAAATAACAAAACTTTTGAACAGCTAAAAGATTACAATTCAGCAATGAGATTCAAAGTTTTGCCCCCCCCCCAAAAAAAAATGCTGAATATTACTCTTTTCGCACAGTAATGCTGCAGGTTATCATAAGGTTTCAGAACAGTGCGGAAAAACCAAACTGAATTTAGATCAAATTTTAGTAAACAAACTCTAGAATCCCTGATGATAGAAAAATGGAAATATTTTAATCGGGGTTAATGTGGCTCTAAGAAACACTGTTCTGAAAAATAAGTTGTTAAAACTAAAAAAGCTACTCATAAATTTTTATATCCATAAATTTTAATTTATCTTTTACAATTTACTACTATGTAAATAAATGTTTTAAATTTAATTTTAATTTAGAATTCATTAAGATATGTACTTATGTATCATGTTAAACTTTTAAACCACGCTGTTGCTCCGGACACATGTGCCTGAATGTTGGCATGTCTGTATATATAGCAATCTTTATGGGAGGAAGTTATAACTCCCACATCCTCCCTTCGCTACACCACTGGTTTTGGCTCTTGAAAACGTTCGTCAATGCATGGTGTTGGCCAAATATTTTGCAGTGCCCTATAGTCAAAACTAATGGAAAACATCCATTCATTTATTTCTGGTCAACACATAAACGCAGATTTGAGTCACAACTCGCCATTCCAGTCTCCTTCGGCAATCTCCAATAGGCAACAATGAGAAAAACCCCGCTCTAGGCGTCTGATTTACCGCAGCATGTGTTCGCCAAGTACAAAAATCCGTCTCTTAGGTCGAAGAGTACTTGACCTCTCACAAAGTAGCTCCTCTCTTGTGAACGGCTTCCTTCCCTCGGAGCATCAACTTGAATTCAGAGGACGGAGAGAAACAGGAGCCTCGTTGATCTGTGTTATTACGCGACCCGCTGCTTGATCAATGAACTGACGTACTACGGCTGTGTGGGACGGCATGTTGTATTTATATATCAATTACTCTTTCATGTGTCAGATTTCGTGCGGTGGCTAAGAGATAATGGGGCATTTAACTTAAGTACTGGGAAGGAGTCGGTCGGACTCGAAAAGTTACAAATCATATCCGAATTTGTCTCTGTTATCTGCAGTTTTAAATTTGTTTTATTTAGAATAAAGTAATTTTTAGCGTAAGAAAGAGCAAAATAGAATCATTTGACAACGTTTCTCTTTTGTTTTCCTGATATTGTCCTGTAAACCAGAAACTTGGCTTCCTTAAATACTAACGACGTTATTATAAGTCATAACTAGCCTTGATATACTGTGATCATCAAAGTTTTTTTTTTTTATAAAATGCAAACTCAATAACTGGACAGTGATATTATATTTTGAATTTGTATATTTTATATTTTGCAAATTTGAAGAATTCGTCATTACTCGGTTAAAGCTGAATTCTCGGGTTTTTAAAACTCGAGTTAAAGCTGAACTAAGTTACGACGTTTGGGCTTCTTAAGCCTCGTCTTTGAGATACAGTGATCAATTAGTTGTATTTGAGTATCTCTCTGTCTCTCTGCGTGTGTGCGCGCACTCATCTTTATTGCTGATAGCTGATTTGGCTTTTCCTTGTCAGTAGCCTGGGAAAGTAAAAATAATAGGGGCTACATAACTATGGTGACTATAAGAAATATATATATATATATATATATATATATATATATATATATATATATATATGCAGTCGGTCATTGAAAGAAAACGGCACAAATCTAACTAAAACTTTATATTAGAGCTGCTAAAAACTAACATCTTTACTAGTCAACGTCAGAGAACAGAAAGACAAAAAAAAAAAAAAAATTTCTCGAACAGAGGTGCACCTAAGAGAGAAGACAAAAGAAATTTTTCAAGGGACAAGAAACTTACTCAACGAATTTAAGTGGTAAGATCGATAAAAACGAGGAGCCATTTGCCGGCGATAGCTGGACATGTTGAATAGACAGAGAAATTTACATCTGTAGGACAGAAAGTTTCGGAAAATGTATCGAAAGAATTGAAGTCGAGGACACTCCTTCGATTAAGACATTTAGATTCTGGGAAAAAAGATTTTAAAGAATTAGAGTCGGATAGAGGAAATTTTTAAGGAAATATTAAAGTTAAAATTTTATATATTACACACACACACATACACATATATGACACGTTCCGAGTGATGAAGGCATGGGAGACATATTGGTTCTTGTATGAAAAATACTCTATTGTATTTCTTCTGTCTATTGCTACGCCATTTAGATGTCCTTTGTTCACATTTTGGGACGTCAAGCGTGCACGATATTACCAGCCAACCTCGCCGCACCTCCCGCCCGTTTGGTGTTGCTTACCTACACAAATTCCTCTTGCCTACTTTCGCGTCAGCTTCTGTATAGATCCTCTCGAGGGTGTGTTTTTCTACAATTCCGCTAGCGTTAAATAATTCCAATCAATTTATAACTCGCTTAATACTTAACCTCCATTTTAAAACCTGACTGTAAGCGATTTGAAAATAAGTAAGTATTAAAAAACGAAAAATCAGATCTATTACGGTGTAATCTTTTGATTCTCCTAAACATTAGTTTAAAATAAGTGTTTATACCTATACTTTAAGTTTTAAGCTAATTTACTAAAACGATTCGTAAATAACGTATACGTATATATTGAAGTATCGTTATGTTAATATTTCCATTTTCTAAACAATCCTTACCTTCTTCCTGAGGTTTTTTAAAAACCTGCCTTACCCGTCTTAAAAAAAATACTTTTTTTTACCCTTCCGCCTACGTATGCGTTAATATTGCTTTACAGCGTCCCCACTCCTTTGAGCTTGTCGGAAGAACATACACGCTTGATGGGATTCGCGATGACAGGGCGTTTACAGCGCCAGGTGTTTGAATACAATAAAACTACAATTACACGAATCTAGCGTGTAACTTAATTTTCCACCTGCCTATAAACTTATTTGTGGCCGAGTAAATCGATAGCCCTTAACTACTCTGGGGCGACATGCGGCGCTGGTTTTAAAGGGAGAAATCGCATTCGGAATAAATCGATCTACGGAGATATGAATAATTTTAAGGGCGTGAATATGAAATGGAAAGTATACTAACTTGGAAGTTTCAGTTTGTTGCAGGGCCACGTATACAAAATGTTTACAATAAAAAGAATGTATGTGTGTATGAGACGGAGGGGGTAAAGAGAGTAAAATAGAGATATAGTGTTACTAGTAGTAGCAAATTAGAATATACCAGCATGATATAAAATAGTGAAAAGGTCACCAAACCATCGATCGAGAGGTACTAGTAAAGTGGATTTAAACCTATTGGTCGCAGTTCTTTTAAGGGTCCAACAACCCAAAATGAAATAGAGATATAGTGTTACTTGTAGTAGCAAATTAAAATAGACCAACGCGATATAAAATAGTGAAAAGGTCACGAAATCATCGATCGAGAGCTACTAGTAAAGCGGTTTTCAACCTGTTGTCGCAATTCCTTTAAGTGTCCAGCAAGCCAGAGTGAAAATAGAGATATAGTGTTACTTGTAGTAGCAAATTAGAATATACCAGCACGATATAAAGTAGTGAAAAGGTCACCATACCATCGATCGAGAGCTACTAGTAGAGCAGTTTTCAATTTTTTGGTCGGAATTACTTTAAGGGACCAACACCCCAGAGTAAAATAGAGAAATAGTGTTACGTGTAGTAGGAATTTAAAATATCCCGACTCGACATAGAATTCTCGAAAGCTCGCTAAAACCATCGATCGAGAGTTACTGTTTACAGCAGTTTTCAACCTGAGGGTCGCGAACCCTTTAAAAGTCGAACAACCTTTTCACAAGATTTATCTAAGGTTAAAACGTCAATTCGTGTTGCAAAATAGTACATCGTGTAGCAAAGCAATAAATGATACTTTCTCTAAACCAAACCAAATTAAAAAAAAACAAACAAACTGGGGGCCGCATTAGTAATCTATTTTGTTCTTGCGGCTGCACTGCCTGTGTATATATATATCAAAAATTATTACAATTAAAATATCTCTTTCAGATTTTCATTTTCTCATTCATTTTCTTTCATATCTATTTTTATAGCCATATAATCTTAAAATTAAAAAGAGCTTCCGCACTTTAATTCTTTGAACCCATTTCTCAAAGTTAACTCTAAAATAAATGTAAATTTTCTGTCTACAATTTCCACTTTTCCCAGGCGAATGGTTCACTTTTTCAATGATATAAGTTTCTTTCTGGCTATTAAGAGCGGCGGTTAAGTTTCTTTTCCTTTGAATTAATCTCCGCGTCTCTCGCTGTGAGATCAATCCCGTAATCCACAAGTGTTTTCATGTATTATTCTTAAGTCTGATTTCACCAGAGAAAGATGTCTGTGACCTAGACCTCAAAGACGGACTTCACGATGGGTGGTTACAGTCGTAGCCCATACAAATAACACCGTTTTAGTTAAAGAACTTTATTAACAGAACTTTGGAGGACGGGTTCCCACTTATGTATATATATATATATATATATATATATATATATATATAATTTATATGTATGTAATGTAATATGGAATAAAAATACAAAACAGTACATTATTATGCATTAAATAATATTATATACATCTATATACATAGTATAATATATACATTGTATATGTATTTATCTGTGTGTGTGATATAGTAGATATAATATATAGACAGGCAGATCAATAGATAGATACAGGTTGAGAGTTTAGTTGATACTATCGGGATTTTATAAAAAGTTATACATGACTTGGAGTCGCAATGACTTGAACGAGCGTCGTAGTGTTAAAATCAGCAGAATGAAACGATCAGGTGTTTTCAATCCTTCTCACGATCTCCAAAACAAATCCATCACAGGGATGTTCCACTAGAGTTCATTTTCCCGTCCAGAGGAACTTATCTATCTTACCGTACTCTTCCCTCTCCGTCCTCGCTCCGAAAAAGACGAATCTGGCGGTGTTCCAAGTGTGTTAAGATGCTGGTGGGGAGGAAAAAGGGGGTATAGATTACTCCGGGATTATGTGTGTGCGGACCCCACTGTTTTCCTCTGGGGAAAGATATTTCTTTTTACGTCTCGCTTCGGGTGATCATTTAACAGTAGATTAAGATTTCTGGTGTAGAATCAATTACTCTGCAGTCCCCTTTTTTTTTTCGTTTTCGTTTCACACTTTTTGATTGATTTCTAAATTTCTAAATGTCTTTTAATAAATGCAGTGGTAATGAAAACTTCATCGAGAGTTTGTACTTCGGCTGCTAACACGACGCTAATCGCACTTTCATATTCAAGTTAATTTTTTTTTTTATTCAGGCCATTAAATTTAAAAAGTCTAGCATCTTATATAATACACATTTATACACATGTATATTTATGCATAGATATATTTGTACACGTAAAAGTGGATGCATAAAATGGATATATATCTATAGATAGATAGATAGATAGATTAGTTTAATTTAGACCGCTACTGTCTACTGTTTTGCTACGCGACGGCTAATGAAACCGGGACCTACTGCTTAAGGCCGATTCTGCACGGCTACCAAGATCCTTGCAGCGGGATTCGAATCCACAAACTCCGGTACCGAATATATGTATAGATAAGTGTATAAATGTTTGTATAGTGATATTTTACATGAGTGTATAGTGATATTTTAAACAAACCAACCAAATTTAATTATAATTATATTCCAAAGTATAAATTTCTAGTGATTCTCTAAAGTTCGTTTAGCGACCACGAGAACACTTCTTATCTAAACTAATCTTATATAACTGCGTAACTTAGCTTCGGTTATTAGCGTCCTCCGAGTGTACATTTTTAAAATTTCTTATTGGCCGACTTTTTTGCTTTCTCATATCACTATATGAGCGAATAAACAAGCTTTGGGCTGTAAATCGTCAAAGACGAAGTGTCTCAATAAACTTTATAGTTTGATTTTCTATTACACACATGTATATATATATATATATATATTTATATAGTTAATATATAAATTTATTTAATTTTATATTTCTTCAAAAACCTCCTCTCTTATTTTAATTCATCTAAATATCTTTATCAGCCTCTAAATGGTGTAATCAACGAAGCATTTTCCACTTAACATTCCTTTCTGTCCTAAAACTGTAAACTTTTGTCTATACAGCAATTTCAGGTGTTGGCGGAACATGTGTTCGTGTTTTGCTGATATGCATTTAATTCGCTTATTAAGTTGTTTTTGTTGTGGGAAAATTCTTGTTGTCAGCGCTCTTGTGTACTTGTGTCAGAGAGAGTGAACTCTGTAGCTTTTGATTGTGTATTGTCAGAAGGACAGATGTCTGTGTTGCCTCTCTGAAATAAGTTTTAAAATAGACTTCTGAGTTCTCTTGAATATGAGACCGACTGCATCTTTGCACTTTATGAATGCTAGCTGTTGAACTTTCTCCTTGTGAAGGAGTTATATAAAATGAATTTACATATATATTATAATGTTTTTATATATATATATATATATGTATATTTTATTTTTATTTCTTTAATATCTCCTTAAAAATTCTCCTCTTTCCCATGATTATTATTTCAAATCTATTTTCCCAGCCACAAAATGTCTTAAAAGAGTGTCCTCTACTTAAAATTCTTCCAACCTATTTTCCAAAGCTCTCTCTGATGTAAATAACTTTTTTGTCCACTCACCGCATTTTCCAACTGGCACACGCGAATGACTCAGTTTTCCCACTAATCTAAGTTACTTTTATTGTTAAATTAGCTGACTAAGTTTCCGTTTCTCTGAAAAACATTTTCCTCCCTCCGTCTCGCTCTGGGATCCAACCCTGTTCCAATACGTATTTTCATGTTCATTCCCTCGTCTGCCTTTGACTGTTAAACATGACCTTTTTTTAGCAGCTCTTAAATAAAATTTAAGTTCGATTCCGACTTGTGCAGTTATCTTCAATGTAGCCTGACTCCATATTACTTCAATAGTCTAGGTGTTTAGGCTTATCCTGGCCCACCAAGCCCAGGCAAGTAAAGACAATACGGGCTATAATTCGATGTGACCGGTGGATTAATTTTCGTCGTGTTACGTGTGTGGGGGAAGGAGTGGAGCATTAAATTATAATTAAAAGTATCTTAACACCTGGGTCAACATTTCAGTTAAAATCTGTGGGAAAATCTGACTGCGATAGCGTGTATCTCCTTTTTGTTTGGAAATTTCCTAAATTGTCCAAATGTCCAATTGTAAAAACGTAGAATTATAATTGGGTAGATCCCGTCTTTGAGAACATAAGTGTAGCCCCGGTAGTCAATTTAGGTTAGGGGTTAAAAAGGGGAAAGCAAAAGGACGCGGGAATTTTTGCCCTTAACTTAAGATTTGAAAATCCCTGATAATTTTCTCGGGGTGTCTTAGGGGCTTTATACAAAATGCCTACATTAGTTTCTATCTAGTTTACATTTTCACGTGCGCGTATTATTGCGAGCGATAGAGAGAGATGAGAGAGAGAGAGAGAGAGAGAGAGGAGAGAGAGAGAGAATGAAGATAAAAAAGAAAAATTAGCAATAGAAAGAAAGAAAGAGAGAATCAAGAGAGGGAAAGAGAGAAAGAGAGAGAGGCACTATAAAAAAAGAGGACAGAGAGTCAGAGAAGAGAAAAAAAAAGAAAGAAAGAAATAAAAAGAATAATGTTGGAAAATAGAAAGAGAAAGAGAAAACAAAGAGAGGAAAATAAAAAAGAACAAAGGGAGACAAAGAAAAAAGAAAAAAAAAAAATGAAACAGAATAAAAAGATAAAAAATAAAAGAAATAAACAATATAATAATTGATAATAGATTTTGATTGATAGATATTTATAAAGAAAACTACATGGAGATTAAAACAATAAAATAAAGGGATATATATATTTAATATATATATATATTTATATATATTTTAATATAAAAAAACATAAAGATAAAAACAGAGAGAAAAAGAAATAATTAAAAAAAATTATTTCCTTAGATATCAATAATTATTTAATCCCTATTTTATATTTATTACTCAAGGAGAAAATAAAAGCTAACATAATAAAATATTATAAAAAAACAGATAATTATATTTAAAACTGTATTTTAGATGTAAAATGAACAATTTATAGCTAATTTTTTCCGGCGACATAAGTTGAAAAGATAGAAAATTTTGTATCTATAGGATAGAAAGCTTTGGGAATGTTGAAGACACTTCTATGATTAAGACATTTAAAGGATTTGAAAAAGATTTTAAGGAGTTAGAATGGGAGAGAAGAGGTTTTTAAGGAAATATTAAATTTAAATAATTGAGACATATTTCATATATAATACGTAGTAAGACGGACTTCACGATGGGTGTTTGTAGTCATGGCCATAAAAATGACACCGTCTTAGTCAGAGTCTATTATTTAAATTGTAGTATTGAGAACTTTATAGGTGTTATCTATTTATCAAACTAAACCTACAATCTGAGATGGAAAAATTTGTCTATGTAATACTCTTTTATTTCTTTAGTACTCATTTGACTGTTTATAAACTCTTGGCAATGATATTTAATAAATTATTCCATATATTTTCTCGTTATTTACTTTCTATCTGTCAAACCTGCTGTTCGCATACAACAGATCTCATTACGTAAACATCTCTCTACTCATGATGGGGTTGCCACAATGGATGAAAAGAGAGTGAACATGTAAGTGAAGTCTCATTATTAGCACACTTGTTAAAAATCCAAAACTATCTCGTTAGATTCATGACAGTAACTTTCCACAAAGTAGAACCATATTCCTCCCTCAACTAACTACTGAGGATGCATGATTAGAAATTACTCTGAAAGAGTTGGACTCGTTTCTAATTTAAGACTTCCCCTTTCGTTTTTTTTCTTTTTTTTTTTTTTTTTTTTTTTTTTTGTGTGTGTGTGTGTGGCTGCTTTTATTCAACTTGAAGAGAACTGGGACGATAATAGCCCACTAATGTGGAATGCGCGACTGAGGAATAACGAGAAGTGAAGTAACTGGTAACAAAACAATATTTAGATCATTGAATAAACAATGTCAAGTGTATTGGAAAGAAAAGAGAACTGAATAAATATGTCAAATTAATGTCATGGAATTCAAGATGAATTGTTTTTAGATATTAGGTAACTTATTTTAAAACACAGACATGTAAATTTCATTTCATTTGCAATATGTAAATATTTATTTCGAATATACTACAGGATATCGTAAAGTTATAATTGTATAAAAGAATCATTAAAATATCAATTTAAATTTTGTTATTCTTAAGTTTACGTAATATCGTGAAGTTATAATTGTATACAAGAATTAGTAAAATATAAGAATTAAAAATTATGTATATAATGTATACAAAAAATGTGTATGTATATGTATATATATTATATAATATATATATATATATATAAATATTTCATTTGTATATATATATATTATAATATATATTCATAATGTATATATATATAATATATATATATATATTTGTATATATATATATATATGGGTTATTCCATGTGAAATCAACACAATTTTAGAACAAATTCTACCTGACCCCCTCCAATTTTGATTAAATTTGGTATAGTAAGTGACTTCATGGTAATAAAGAAAATCCCAAATCTTATGTTCAAATAATAATTGGTTTGGGAGTTATAAGGCTTTAAAGTTGCCAGATTTGTCTAAAAAATACACTATCGGCATACCTTTAAATTACACTTGCTACTCACCTAATTAAGCTAGAGATATGTGCAAGGTGTTATTTTAAACCTTTTTTAATGGGCTTTCATATGATATACAACACATGATGACTTGAAATTTTTTTAAAAATTTAAATTTAAATTAAAATTTAAAATTTAAATTTCTCAAAAAGCCAAGTTTTTAAAATTTTGAAAAAAATCTCAAAAATTGCTCATATTATTGTTAATTAATCCTCAAAGTTTCATGTTGGGATCATAATGGGATCACAAGCTACAAAAGTTTTTTGTTTGATATATTTACTATTGCAATAACGAAAATGAGAACATGCATTCATTACTTTTAATCTAACTCATCTGTATAGGATGGCATTAATGTTTACACACTACCTTATCGACATATACTCTAGTAAATAGTACATTTAACATTTGTGAAGATTTTAGAATGAAGAAAAATCATTAAAGTGCATTACTTTTGATGGATGGTGCTACTTATTTAGTTGAAACTGATAGAAAGCTTTATGTGTTTTGAGAATTTCTACTTCAGAAAGAATATACATTGGTCCTGTTAGAGTTAAAGGATTCACCTTACACATAACATCTGAAATTGGAATTCATAGTACATCTGGCTTCATACATTGTGACATAGTACATTGGGATTATAATGGGATCACAAGCTATAAAATACCAAATTAGCTTCCATTAACACATGGAAAAATTAACACATACAAGGACTGCCTTGCTATGATGATTTGTAATCCAGCATCAGTCAGCTGCCACATGGGAGAGTGTACATCATGTTCTGGGACTACATAATTAAAAACCATACTTGGTGAAACATTCGATGAAAATATGGTGGAAAAGGTCATTTTCAATCAGTGGATTTCTGTTGATAGGAGCTCTTTAGAAACAATACAAAAGTCAGCATCAGAATTTATTGACTTATTTTGTGAGAAAATGTCTGTATTAGTTTATCATTACTTTGTGGTGAAACAACAAAATTCATTTATAAACAATATAAAAGGAAATTTAAAAGATTCAGAGTTTGTAGTTCTTGATTTTGCTGAAAATTACTTATTTGTTATACAGGATGAGACCCAGAGCTGCCACTGGACTAATGTTCAATCTACAACTCACCCATTTGTTGTATATTACAAAGGGAAGTTTGGAATTGACCACTTTACATACATTGTAATTTAAGACTGTTTGGAGCCCAATACAGTAGCAGTTTACTGTTTTCAAAAGAAGCTTATTACTTTTTTTAAGACAGAATTTTAAAAAAAAGTGCAAGGAAAATATTTTATTTCTCAGATGGGTCATCTGCACAATATATAAATAAGAAAAACTTTGCCAATTTATGCTTACATAAGGAAGATTTTGGCATTGAGGCAGAATGGCATTTTTGGACAACAGCTCATGGTAAAGGACCTTGTGATGGGGTAGGAGGTACACTCAAGAGTTAGCGGATTGAGCAAGCCTACAACGACCATATAAAAATCAAATACTTACACCACAACAACTTTTTAACTGGGCACAGGAAAACATCACAGGAATACATTTTGTTTTTCAACCCAAGAAGAACATGTTTCTACAGCTATATTTCTAGATGACCAATTTAAAAATGCTTTTGCAATTCCTGGGACTCAGAAATATCATGCTTTTATACCCACAGAATCAAAAACAAAAGTCTTTGAGAAGACATTTTCCTTTTCACAAGATTTATTGATGCAAACTGCGATAGCATCACAATAAAAGCTTCTATTTGCTGATAAAAATGGCTATATTACTGCTGTTTATAATTGCAACTGGTGGCTTACATTTATGTTAAGAGAAAGAAGAGAAAAACTCTGAAGAGGTAAAAGTGACATTCCTTCACTCATCTGAACCATCACCATTATTTTTTATATCTATATAAGCCAGATGTACTATGGATTCCAATTTCCGATGTTATGTGTAAGGTGAATCCTTTAACTCCAACAGGACCAATGTATATTCTTTCTGAAGTAGAAATTCTCAAAACACATAAAGCTTTCTACCAGTTTCAACTAAATAAGTAGCACCATCCATCAAAAGTAATGCACTTTAATAATTTTTCTTCATTCTAAAATCTTCACAAATGTTAAATGTACTATTTACTAGAGTATATGTCGATAAGGTAGTGTGTAAACATTAATGCCATCCTATACAGATGAGTTAGATTAAAAGTAATGAATGCATGTTCTCATTTTCGTTATTGCAATAGTAAATATATCAAACAAAAAACTTTTGTAGCTTGTGATCCCATTATGATCCCAACATGAAACTTTGAGGATTAATTAACAATAATATGAGCAATTTTTGAGATTTTTTTCAAAATTTTAAAAACTTGGCTTTTTGAGAAATTTAAATTTTAAATTTTAATTTAAATTTTTTAAAAAATTTTCAAGTCATCATGTATTGTATATTACATGAAAGTCCATTAAAAAAGGTTTAAAATAACACCTTATACATATCTCTAGCTTAATTAGGTGAGTAGCAAGTGTAATTTAAAGGTATGCCGATAGTGTACTTTTTAGACAAATCTGGCAACTTTAAAGCCTTATAACTCCCAAACCAATTATTATTTGAACATAAGATTTGGGGATTTTCTTTATTACCATGAAGTCACTTACTATACCAAATTTAATCAAAATTGGAGGGGGTCAGGTAGAAACCTTGTGTTGATTTGGTATGGAATTACCCATATATAATATAACATTATATTATATATATATATTTAATATATAATATATATTCATATGTATATATATAATATATATATTTTATATATAAAATATATATTCATATGTTATATATATTTATATATATTTATTATTATATATATATTTAAAGTATATAAAAAATATATATTCATATGTATATATATATATATATAATATATATAAAATATTTTTCATTTGTATTTATATATATATATATATATATATATATATATAATATATTTTTATGTATATATTTTTATATATATATATATATATAAAATATATATTCTTTATATATATATATATATTAATATTTATATATATATTTATATAATATATATTCATATTATATGTATTGTATGTAGTATATATATATATATATATATATATATGTATATTCATATGTATATATGTAGTATGTATATATGTAATTATATTTTATCACTTTCGGTTTACGATTCTATTTTCCCGGTAATTCTTCTCGTGGAACCCTAGCAAATATTCTCGAATGTTAGCTAGTAGAGAACCTTCCGGTTCCATGTCTAAAAATAGTTTTAACGCGTGGGTTACATCTTCCACGTGACTTCAATAGTAGCTCATTGGTCGGCACAAATGACTGTCTAGAGTTCGATCACAATTTTTCTATAGTTTCAGGGAGTTTCACATAGAGTTTCGTATAAGGTTTCATGATGATGCATTGATATGTCTTTGAACAAACAAAGTTAGATTGAATTTTCGAGTGTCTTGATTGCGTTCTCATCGCGAGGTTCCACTTCAAGGTGGGGATAACCGCCCGGAACCCCACTTCATAATGAGGCAAAAAGCAGATTCCGCTTTCTACATATGTGTTTGCTATGCGTATGCTAAATGTTTGCTATTGTGTATGCTAAAGCGTAGATTTTGGCACCGGGACAGATTCAAAATTTGCCTCCCCTTTCCGCCTGCAAAACATACTATAAAAATAAAATTTTTCAGAATGTGAAAAATATTACGCTGCAAAGAGATATTTTATTAACTCCAAAATTTAATATTCTTTCTTGAAAATAAACTTAATTTACGGAAACACATTTAAAATTTTAACATTAATAGACTCCTATCTGTTTTTGCTGAGTTAAATCTCCTCTAGTTTCTATAAAAATAAATCAACAACGGAGATTTTTCCGCCCGAAATGGTTGCCTCCTCTTCTCCCGTTTCCTTATACCACTCATTTGTGGGAAAAATGAGTTATATAGTGTGTTCTGTGATTGAATATGCTTTGATTGTTAACTACTTCAGCTAATACTTAGTAATGAGTTGAAGCACTTAACTTTCTTGTGCATTATTGGAAAGAAGCGATATTCGCTTCTTTTGTAGTCACTTGGATCTGTCATTCATATCGATCATGAAGCGCATATACATCATCCGCTTTATCGATATCGATTTATACATTACTTTGGGGAAACTGAAAACAGCGTGTTAGTCGAAGTTTAACTCATAACTATTTGTATTCGGAAGTATATAAGTATTTTAGAAGACAAATTATCTATGTCCTTTACTTATCTACCCCATGACCTACGAAATTCTTCTAGTTTCGAATTTCAGAATTAAATCAATTCAACCAGAGAAATGTCTCGACACATTTCTTGGATTTATTATGGTTTCTTTTTTTATTTATTACCTCCTCCACTTTTCCACTTCCTTCTTTTGTAGTCACTTTGATATCATTCATATCGATTATGAAGCGCATATACATTATTCGCCTATTTGATATCGATTTATAAATTATATTCGGAAACTGAAAACAGCGTGTTGGTCGGAAATTTAACTCATAACTCTTTGTACTGGGAAGTATATTAGTATTTTAAAAGTCAAATTATATCTGTCCTTTACTTATCTACCCCATGATCTACGAAATTCTTCTCGTTTCGAATTTCAGAATTAAATCAATTCAACCAAGGAAATGTCTCGACATATTTCCTAGATTTATTACGGTTCTTTTTTTATTTATTACCTCCTCCACTTTTCCACTACCTTCTTTTGTAGTCACTTCGATCTGTCATTCATATCGATTGTGAAGCTCATATACATTATTCGCTTATATAATATCGATTTATATATTACTTTGGGGCAACTGAAAATAGCGTGTTGGTCGGAAATTTAACTCATAACTCTTTGTACTGGGAAGTATATTAGTATTTTAAAAGTCAAATTATATCTGTCCTTTACTTATCTACCCCATGATCTACGAAATTCTTCTCGTTTCGAATTTCAGAATTAAATCAATTCAACCAAGGAAATGTCTCGACATATTTCCTAGATTTATTACGGTTTCTTTGTTATTTATTACCTCCTCCACTTTTCCACTACCTTTCTTTTGTAGTCACTTCGATGTCATTCATATCGATTATGAAGCGCATATACATTATTCGCCTATTCGATATCGATTTATATATTATATTCGAATACTGAAAACAGCGTGTTAGTCGAAGTGTTTAACTCATAACTATTTGTATTCGGAAGTATATATAAGTATTTTAAAAGACAAATTATCTCTGTCCTTTACTTATCTTTCCCATGATCTACGAAATTCTTCTCGTTTCGAATTTTAGAATTAAATCAATTCAACCAGAGAAATGTCTCGACATATTTCCTAGATTTATTACGGTTTCTTTTTTTTTATTTATTACCTCCTCCACTTTTCCACTACCTTCTTTTGTAGTCACTTCGATCTGTCATTCATATCGATTGTGAAGCTCATATACATTATTCGCTTATATAATATCGATTTATATATTACTTTGGGGCAACTGAAAATAGCGTGTTGGTCGGAAATTTAACTCATAACTCTTTGTACTGGGAAGTATATTAGTATTTTAAAAGTCAAATTATATCTGTCCTTTACTTATCTACCCCATGATCTACGAAATTCTTCTCGTTTCGAATTTCAGAATTAAATCAATTCAACCAAGGAAATGTCTCGACATATTTACTAGATTTATTACGGTTCTTTTTTTATTTATTACCTCCTCCACTTTTCCACTTCCTTCTTTTGTAGTCACTTCGATGTCATTCATATCGATTATGAAGCGCATATACATTATTCGCCTATTCGATATCGATTTATATATTATATTCGGAAACTGAAAACAGCGTGTTAGTCGAAGTTGAACTCGTAACTATTTGTATTCGGAAGTATATAAGTATTTTAAAAGACAAATTATCTCTGACCTTTGCTTATCTTCCCCATGATCTACGAAATTCTTCTCGTTTCGAATTTTAGAATTAAATCAATTCAACCAGAGAAATGTCTCGACACATTTCCTGGATTTATTACGGTTCTTTTTTTATTTATTACCTCCTCCATTTTAGCAGTTGATTGTACAGTCATTTTATCAAATAAAGAGGGGCGCGTGGCCTCCCACAGAAATCAAGTTGTCCAATCCTTGCACTCATTGCACACATTTTTTTTTTTACTTTTTTACTTTACTGACGAGGATATATTCGTCTGTTCCTTAATAAGCCAATAAAAATCGAATCTGATAGCAGAGGCAGCACTTGTTATCTTTAACTTGCGCCCATTACTCGCTGAGGGAGGGAGTTAGAAATGCCATCTGCAGTTGACCCTGGTTAACTTTTTGAGACTGACATTCGAGTGTTTGACTTCGCAGACTGGCGTAGCTCCAGGGTAAAGAAAGAGAGAGAGAGAGAAATGTTCTGCTGTTTGAACTGAAATTATGGCTGACTTCGTCTCCCCCGAGAGAAATAATTTTTTGTTCCTTTTTTGTTAATCTCTCGCTCATTTTTCAAAGCTCCAGGGCTTCAGCAAGAGCGCATCTCCACTCTGAAAGGTTCCTATTACACTGTTATTACTCTGATATTAGTAACATAAAGAACATTTTCGGCGTTGAAAGAGGCTAGCGTACCGAGAAAAGGCATTTCTGGCGAAGCCCATGGGAGAAAGGACAGTTAATAAACGACAGTAGTTTTCCTTTTTATTTACTAAATCACCATTAATGTGTTTTTTTAGCACTCTTGAGAAATAAGAAATGTCTGCTTAGGGATTTACTTAAGGAGTGTCAACTAAAACCTAATTGAAAATATGTTTCGTTTTTAAATACGTCTTCGAAACTTTGAACCAAATTTAACCCTCTAATAATCGAATCGTATCAGATTATCAGATCTCTGATATATGGCTGCAGATTTTGTTAATCATTTTACTGTGGGAGCACAATAATTAGTTTTTTTAAATCATTAAAGTCTTATTTTTCTTCTAATGCAGGAGCGCTCATCATATCAACGTTGGCATCTACAGTGCTGCAGATTTTGTTAATCACTTTATTACGGAAGCACCATATATATTACCATCATTACTTCCTTTTTAAAAACAACACAAACACAAACAAGCCTCTCTCAGAAATCGAATCGGGAAGTTCATCGAATGGATGTATAATACTCCAATTATTATACAATCTCAGAGGTTATATCTCTTAATTAGTCATAATTTAAAATAAAGAAAAGTTAATCTAAGAGGATTAACGAAATTTTTTTCTATTTTAAATATTTTTACAAAAAATAACTTTTTAATTAGTCCCCGAACATAAATGTCTGATGTATATGTAGTTCAATTTTTGCTAATGTATATTGCAACAGGTTATATTTTAATGCTTAGAAAATTCTCAACGTTCGACCTTCTATGTCCTATTCTTGTAAGAAACTGAAATATTTTTGTAGCTAGTTTCCTTCATTTCAAGGTAACACCTGAGATTTAGAGCTCTTTCTCGAGTTAGATACGAATATGTGTCCCTTTGTTTGGAGGCATTACTGACCCGCTCATGTATCACGTGAAGCGTCGAGGTCATGTCACATTTTTCGTTTCGTGACTTATTTAACTGGGCATCTCCAAAAACCCTCATTTACCTCACGATTAGAGACCACACGAAGACCATAATGGAAGCTATCTTGTCTATCGCGTTTGCATATCTCCATACAAACCTGTACGGAGTGATGGCAATTTAGGCGAAAACTGCCATGCGCATTGCACTCCAGCGATGTATCTTCACGCTGAAATGATAAGCACACAAAGCAAGATCACAGCAATTTGAATATCATAATCTCTTCATTCCATTTTTTTTTTTACTTATCGCATTCGTCCTCCAGTAATAACCAACATTACATGGAACGCGAATTTTCGCTTTCAGCTTTGCTCGTGCATGCAGCCCTAAAATTCGAACAATGACGAGAGCGGGAGGGGATGCCACTTTATTATCATTTTTTTCTCTTTCCTGCAATGTCCGGACAGACACGTTCCCCATTGTGACACGCGGTTTGTTCCATAGTTCTGCAACAAAAGAATATGTACCATTCTTCTGTCTTAATCTTGATGACGAGTGCGAAAATGAACCTCTTGAAATTTTTTTATCTTTCCTCTGCAGTTTCTGCTTCATTGATTGATATTATATGTCTGTTGTTGTGTTGATGACCTGAAGATTTAAAGAGAAGATGTGCGGGTGATCATTTTTTTCTCAATGACTTTGTTTTCTGTACTTTATCAATAACACTGGCTATTTGTCTAATTCATCCACCTGCATGCTTTTCATGAAAGGCCCTGAATCTATTGTGCGTCAATTCCGAGGCTTGACCTTCTGTTTACATCCGCCTCAGACAAGCCATTATGTTCTTAAGCTCTTGGGCAAAAGGATCGGTAACGAACCAAGTTGAATAACTTAGAAGAAACAAGCAACTCATCCGAATTCTGCTACTGGGGAATCTGGTTTTTTCTTTCTGTCAAGCATTGATACATTGGCATGTGGTAATTAGATCATGAGATATGTATCTTGCATTCCTGCATGCGATTTCTGTAATGGTTTTCATCATGAATTGACAGATGTGATTATACAAGAATTCGTTATCCTAAACCATCATATAAACAACTGCAACAAAAAATCTTCACCTCTTTCACTCATTCGATCATCCTGATTTAGAACAGAGTATTGGATTTTGATGCTTTTGACAGGCTGGGTGGTACCAGGTCATTCATAACATCTCTTTCTGCTTTAACAAGTCATGCAGATTTATCTGGTTCTATTTATGGCTTCCCGTCCTTGTAATCGTTTAAACTGTGTCGTAATTATTGATAGACATTTCGTTCAAAAGGAGTAAAGAAACAGATCTGTGGTGGGACTTCCTATTTATCATAGTGATTTTTTTATGATTCTATTTATTTATTATAAAATTTCAATAAGTTTCAGAAGTTATTAAGAGAACTACCTACATAGGACCAGGAAGAAATTAGATTTATTATCTAATGTCTTTACCTTTAGGTAAATCTTAGAATCACAGGAAATAAATTGATTTCGAACTCAAAAGTTTTGGACCTATTCAGTTGCAGCTTTTAAATGTGAATAACCTTTTTAATTATCATTAACACATTTTTTATACATTTAATTGTAGGGAGTTTTGCACGTAAATTTAGTTATTCAGTTAAATCTTAATAGATCGAAAGTTATTTAATTTTTTTAACCAACTTTTCGTATTTTTATATTGAAATATATAAACAAATATATAAATAGACAAATACACACACAACACACACACACATAAATATATATATATATTATATATATATATATATATATATATATATATATATATATATTATACATATATATATAATATATAAATATACATATAAATATAATTTTCGCAAGGATAAATAAAAAGTTAATTTTAAATCTAAATTGATTTTTTTAATCAACCTTCCCGTTCTGTGGTTCTGTATCGATTGATGTAAAAACTAGTTTTTATTTGTCTCTATTTTTCCAGAATCTATGTAGTAGACAAGAGCATTCGGCTTCGTTTTCCTGTATAAACCGTTTTCTTTCTTTCTTTTTTTTTTTAACCCACACAAAAATCATGTTGTTACACTAACCCGTACGTGATCCGCGCTCAAGTATCAATCGTCAGAAAATGTACTAGTACGTTTCCTGCGCTCAAGTATCAATCGTCAGAAAACGTACTAGTACGTGTCCCGCATACAACGTGTTAATAGGAGATTAATTTATCCTTGTGTGAATAATCTTGTATTATCTAATGATTTCTTTTATGAATTGTTCGTTTGCACCCAATCTCAAACCGAAGGAAATCGTCCTATCATATAGGTTGTGGGGCAAACCTTTACCATTTATAGTTCATTCCAAAATATTAAACCATGTGTTTAAAAGATAATGAGATTACCTTAGCTTACTAATTTTCAATAATTTACCACAACCAAACAGTTTTTCTCCAATTTAAAAGCAATTTGCAAGGCACTGTATTTCGGTAATGTAGTCTATGGATTCCAGGCAGTCGCGACACAGGTCTGAGGTTCGATTCCCAGGCTGGGCTAGGTTGACTCGGCCTTTCATCCCTTCGGTGGGTAGGTAAACTGAGAACCAAGCATGCTTAGGAACGACACTGTAGGTTCCGCGTAAGGCTGACCGCCTAACCGAAACATATGCTTCGCTCCCCAGTGCCTTGGTCTCGGAAAGAAATTGGCACCGTGTTAGCCCTGGCCACCTTGGAGCTGTTGTGCCGAGGGGTTTAGTTTCGTTTTAGTCTACGGATTTTAATCCCTCTGCTACCACGATGTTAGTTGCCGTTTGTAAGCGACTTTAACCCTTTCGTGAGCCGTGGGAAGATTACTTCCCACCTACACGATCCTACAAAATACACCAGTGGGAAGAGCAAAACCCATTATAATATATTGGTATTGTTATTGAAACGACGAAAAGACTGATTCCCTCTTCGGTTTTGCGCTGTCATCAATTGTTCGATCGATTGAATAAAATTAGCAGCTCTGTTTTGCAAAGTTTGGAAACGTGGAGTGAGTGAGAAATAAATGGCCCACGAAAGGGTTAAGCTTAGTTAATTGTCTAATTATCCACCGTGTTTCAAAAAAAATAAATAAATAAATAAAAGCGGAGTATTACAAACCAAGAGAAGCGCACTGTTGAGATGTTCGTAGTAATCGTAAGAAAAATAATCGCCAATGGAAGAATATAAAATATGAATTTAAACTTTCTAACTTTTCACTTAAGCCTCTGTAGAAATCGCAAATTTATTTTCTAGCATATTTTTAAGCAGGATGAACTGTGATTAAAAATACGGTTTTCTTTTCATTTTCCTCACCATGTATTTTCTCGTTTATTATGCGTTTTAATTTCAAGACTCAGTGCTCCTACTTTTTTTCTTTTGCGAAAAAAAAGAACCAGTGATTCAAAAAGTAACCTAGTGCCTATTCACTACACGACAGTTTTTCCTTTCCTAGTTAAAATTTATTCGCGCAGTTTTATTTTATGCATGCAGAGTACGGTTAATGAACGTGGAAAATCTCCCGCATCTTGTTTTATACTCTGTGTAAAAGTGCAGCGGTTTTCATGCCTCTTATCTCGAAGGCGCAATTTTTTTTCTCTTTTAATCATCAATGCAATGTCTATTTCTAGGAAATATTTTTTCTCTAAAGATTCAGTGCGCATTGCGGCGCCCAAAACTGCTCGCCGCATCTGGTGACATTCTCATGTCTAGCCGGGCAGAAAATTTGCCTATACCTAGAAATTTCTGCTGATCTCGTTAGATTAGTGAAGTGGATCGATTTTCATTCAGTTTGACTGACGCTAAGTGCTCGAATTTACGAATGCTATTTTTCATTGGGTCCCTTTTCTTAGCTTCTTTATGCTATCTGTTACTCAAGTATTTTTAATCCATTGGATTTATTTCACGTATCAGAATGTTATGCATTACTTTGGTCAGCGTTGTACATAACGTTCTAGTACGCCTTTGAAATTGAGACACTATTTAACACTAGCATATAGTCCATCATATGCGGGGATCAGAAATATTTTCGATTTTCCAGTAATGTAAAGTACCCTATGGAGCAGGTAAAAAAATTGTGTTTTTTGGCTGAGAATTATCTGGTACATGCTCAATAATTTGTTTCTCTTCATACTCCTCTAAAGTCTCCCGATACTGTGAATGCAGTTTAGAATCACGTTGAATTCATTTTGAAAGATAATTTATATAATAATGATTTGAAAAGTTTTCTTAATTGCGTCAAAATTATCGTTAAATTCTTCCCATTTTTTGTTACAGTAATAGATAGAATTTATTGTTAAAAAGAGTGATAAAATTTCCATTGCAACAAAAAATAATCGAGGATTAAATTTAAAATTATCACATATGCACCTAATCTATTATTGAAACCAAATATAAAAGAAAATTATTTACGCAATGTCTAAGTTCAGTGATAAAACTTATGAAAATAATTCAAACGATATTTAAATAATTTAAAAGAAGAAATGATTAAATGAGATAATTAAAGGAATGGCGTCTAAATGCTAAGAAAAAATGTTATTTTTACCTATTTACTTTGTGATACATTGATAAATTTAATCGCCTGCTCTTAACCGGGGAAAATAGAGTTTGAAATAATGGCATTCAATGCTAGAAAGGGGGGGAGGGGGTGAATTTCGAACGTTGCTAACCCTAACTCATTAATAATCCAGTATGGATGCCTCTATCCATTCCAGGTGCCACCGCTTCATAAATTCGAGGACAGACGGACAGATAACTTAAGCTTATTTTTATGTAGGAGATGTTTATTCTGATTTGAGATTAATTTGTATAAGTTGAAACTGAAAAAGTATTTTCAGCATTTTAGCGAACCTTTTTTCGGAGACATAGGCTTAATAATGGCAAAATAGGGAATATACGAGGGTTAAGACATAAGTCATCGAAATTTTTTTTTCTTGTAGATATGTGAATCGATTACGAACGCATGTGTGTCGTGTGGTAGTTCAGAACAACAGATAGGTCTGTGATAGCTGGTAGTGTGCAATAAATTGTCGGTGAGTCGTGAGATGGAAGCCCGTTGGCAACTCTATATCAAAATCGTACTGGTTAGGTGCGATCGAATGTCACAGTGAGTTAGTGGACGGGAATAACAGAGGGTTGAGTGTGCTGCAGTGTCTAGCTGATTGAGAATGTAGCGTATCACATAGAAATGCAAATGTATATTCAGAGGAACGCGAAATAGCACAAACCCAATAATGTACACTCGTGGGATATCACTTCCATAATGCTAATATACCGTATAGTAGCACAGGGGGGAAGTTCTGAGGGCTTTAGGTACAGGTTTGTCATGTCAACTTTATGTATTGCAACTTACAAGAAATCCTTACAAGAAATCGTCCGTTTTTTCTGCGGACCATTAAAAATTTTTTACGGATCACTGGTGGTCCGTGGACCAGTATTTGGTGACTATTGCCCTAGGACAACATAAAAGAAGTGAGTTAAGCAAAAATTTTAAAAGCAGGGACCAAGCCACAGGCGTGGGCTGCTACCTCAAAGGTTTTCTTTGAACTCCAGGGACATTTACGAAGTCGGACCTATTTTACGTGCCCCAGTCGCCATTAACAAACACGGCGGATCTTTGGCCGGATTGAGCCCTTTGAATAATTGCAACCTTCCTGTAAGCGTAGCGTCCGTCTCTGGCGTATGTCGATGGATTGTTTAAAGCGAACTTCTGTTCATTGTAAAAGTGAACATTGTAAACGCCGAACAATTGAAAACGACAGTATTGGACCAGTAAATGGTCTTCTTGACGCATGAACTGTTGAAGGCTTCAAACGGGTCGTTTATCAACGCACCGACAGAGAAAAGGAATTATGCTTTGTGTGACCAAGTCGGCCATGCACCAAGGGCTCCTCGGCTACCCCATGGACGAAAGTCATAAAGGGAGGGGGGTCGATCTCCCCTAAAGCCGAGATTTCCTGTTTGGAGAAGAAAGAAGCGACAGGCACTCCCAGCTGAACTCTTAGAGAGATAGGTGCTTTTCTCTTTTGAGGGATTGATTCCGACTTTGGAGGAAAAGTAGCATCCACCAGTAGTTACTTTTTCTTAAAATGTTTTTCTTGTAAATAAACCAGCCTTTGTTAATGTTTAAAACATCTACGGGCAGAAAGATAGCCGATTGGTTAGGATGCTGGCGTACGGTACCGGAGTTCGTGGGTTCGAATCCCACTGTGGTATGGATGTACGTAGCCGTTCGGAATTGGCTTTAAGCTGTAGGTCCCGGTCTCATTAGCCCTCGTGTTGCAAAAGAGTAGACCGTAGCACTTCAAACCAAACCCAAACATCTACGGTTCTTGTTCTTTCATCATCAAGTTTGCTTCATCTCTCGGGACCCATGCGAAGTCATACCCAAAATGACTAGGGTGTGACTGACTACCGGAAGTAGAAAAATCGCAACCGCTCTGCGATCTTATACTTCCGGTACCGTACTCGACGCATTTGTCGATTAAACTACCTTGGTTCTGATTTCCGTAAAAGAGAGAAATGAATAAAAGCTTGTCATCCCAGCAAAGAACCATACACTCGCTGCTCTCAAAAGCAATCCGCTATCGCGCGGTGTCGTCCATATTCCGGAAAATATGAATGAATCTTACTCGAGTCGTGTACGGCGAGTCATTCTCCTTCCAGGAATAAAAAAAAAATCTCGTGCATATCGATTTTGAGAGTCGTCCAAAGGGAAGAGAAAATAAGACCCCTTTTCACATCCACGCTGGGAGTAGAAAGAGGGAGGAAAAAAGTCGCTTCGGGAAGTATGTGTGTGAGGGGATGAGATCGATTTTATTCCGAGATGGACTTTTTCTGTGCCAACTTCATGGTCATTTTCTTCCATTTCGAACTGTACCCCCCTCCCCGCCCCACTTCAGTTTTTTTGAGGTCAGGCTGGGAAGTTTTCTGGTCGTCTGAGTCGACAATTCTGTTCAGAAGTTGGTGGATCGGTTTTATTATTAAAGATAGGATTTGCGATCTCTTTTATCTGGAAATCAGGACAAATTGGTAAAGAAGATGGGTTTCTTTTTCTTTTCTCGAGTGAATTTTTTTCTTCATTTTTTTTCTTTATCGAATTCAGTAAATACCCGATTTGGAGGGTAACAGCACTCGTTTTTTTAGTAGAAATCGTGGAAACATTCCAGTGTGCGTATTTAGAAAAACGTGTTAATTTTTTCGCTGTTATAGCAGAATTACTGTTATTGAAAATTTTTTATTGATAATAAGCATTAATGGTATAATTCATCGTTAATAATTAATGGTAATATTGGTTATAATTAAATTGGTAAAAATGAGTTTTTTCTTTTTCTCGTATTTTTTTCCTACAAATTCTGAAAATTCCTGATTTAGAGAGTACCTGCACTCGTTTTATAGTAGAAGTTAAGAAAACACTCGATTGTGTTTTTTTGAACTGAAGTTAATTATTCTACTGATATGAGAGGATTATTGCTATTGAAAATTTTTATTGGTAATAAATATTAATGCTATAATTCATCATTAATAATAAATGGTAATATTGGTTATTATTAAATCGGAACAAATTGGTAAAAACGAATTTTTTCTCTCTCTCGTATTTTTTTCCTACAAATTCGGAAAAATCTTCATTTAGAGAGTACCTACACTCGTTTTAGTTTAGTTCATTAGTAATAATTATTAATGGTATAACGCATCGTCAATAGTTAATATTAATATTGGTTATAATTAAATCGGGACAAATTAGTAGAAATGAATTTTTTCTCATATTTGTTTTTCCTACAAATTCTTGATTTAGAGAGTACATGCACTCGTTTTATAGTAGAAGTGATGAAAACACTGGAGTGTGCTTATTTCGGAACTGAAGTTAATTATGCCACTGATATAAGAGGATTATTGCTATTGAAAATTTTTATTAGTAATAATTATTAATGGTATAACGGATCGTGAATATTTAATGGTAATATTGGTTATAATTAAATCGGGACAAATTGGTAAAAATGAGTTATTTTTTCTCGTAATTTTTCCCTACAAATTCGGAAAATTCTTGATTTAGAGAGTACCTGCACTCGTTTTATAGTAGAAGTGATGAAAACACTCGAGTGTGCTTATTTTGGAACTGCAGTTATTTATTCCACTAATATAAGCGGATTATTGCTGTTGAAAATTTTCATTAGTAATAATTATTAATGGTATAATGGATCGTCTATGGTTAATGGTAATATCGGTTATATTTAAATCGGGACAAATTAGTAGAAAGGAATATTTTCTCGTAATTTTTTTCCTACAAATTCGAAAAATTCTTGATTTAGAGAGTACTTGCACTCCTTTTGAAGTGATGAAAATACTCGAGTGTGCTTATTTCAGAAATGAAATTAATTATTCCCTTGATATAAGAGGATTATTGCTTCTGAAAATTTTCATTAGTAATTTTTATTAATGGTTTAACAGATTGTCATTAGTTAATGGTAATATTGGTTATTATTAAATCGGGACTAATTGGCAATTTTTTTCTCTTTCTCGTATTTTTTTCCTACAAATTCGGGAAATTCTAGATTTAGAGAGTACATGCACTCGTTTCGTAATAGAAGTGATGAAAACACTCGAGTGTGCTTATTTCTGAACTGAAATTAATTATTCCACTAATATAAGAGGTTTATTGCTATTGGAAATTTTTATTGGTAATAAGTATTAATGGTATAATTCATCGTTAATAATTAATGGTAATATTGGTTATAATTAAATCGGGACAGATTGGTAAAAATGAATTTTTCTTTTTCTCGTATTTTCTTTCTTACAAATTCGGAAAATTTTTGATTTAGAGAGTACCTGCACTCGTTTTATAGTAGAAGTGAGGAAAACACTCGAGTGTGCTTAATTAGGAACTGAAATTATTTATTACCATGATGTAAGAGGATAATTGCTATTGAAAATTTTCATTAGTAATAATTATTAATGGTATAACGCAGGAATGGGCAAACTACGGCCCACCGGAAGGTTTTATCCGGCCCACGGATAGAATTTTAAGTTGCCGGTCCGAGACAAATTAAAAGAAATATATATTTATACATTATATATCCATCTCCTTTTCTACTTTGCTTAAATATTATATCCCAAATTTATTATCTCACGCCCAGAAGATCATCGGTATATTTGCTTCTTATATGTGATCAAGTGTTTTCAACTTTGAACCTCAGAAAGAATAATTTCAGAAGTAGACTGACAGAGGAGCATTTAGCAACGTTCTTTAAGAACAGTACATCTCACTTCGAACCTCAATATAAGAAACTTATAAAAATGAATTTTATTAATCTCATTTACGTATTTCAACTGTTAGGTACTTGTATATTGTTTTTAAAATTTTAGAAAAATTTATCTTGGCCCGCATAATTTATTTTCATTTGATTTTTAGCCCGCGGCCGAAAAAGTTTGTCCATCCCTGGTATAATGGATCATCAATAGTTAATGGTAAAATTGGTTATAAATTAAATCGGGACAAATTGGTAAACATTAAATTTTTCCTTTTCTCGTATGATTTTTCTTTCTTTGTGTGTATCGTATTCGGAATATACTCGATTTAGAGAGTACTTACGCCGATTTTATAGTAAGAGTAATGAAAACACTCGAGTGTGCTTATCTCGGAACTGAAATTAATTATTCCGCTGATGTAAGAGAATTATTCCTAATTGAAAATGCTCTTTAGTAATAATTGTTAATGATATAAATTGTTAATAAATAATGGTGTTGTTAGTAATAATTAATTCTTAAATCTCGGTTTAACTCTATTTCGCTCTGAATATCTTAAATATGCTATTGATGTTCAAAAATTACTATTATAAATTAACCTGTTAATTCTCAGTGTCCTTTTTAAGGACAGTTAAAAATTAGTTTGTGAAATTTTTGTTTTAACGAAATGGTTTATCTTTTTCAGTGGAGGTAGGTGGGAATCATGCACACCCAAGTTTTCAAATATCTGCTATTATTTATATACATTTTCATCATTTTCATTTCGCATGGTACATTACTTTTTCTGCAGATGCTTCAATTTAAATTACATTGGGTTTGGTTTGGAACTCTAAGATTTGCTCTTTTGCTACACAAAAGTTAATGAGACTGGGACCTACTGCTTAAAACCGATTCTGAACGACTACGTAAATACATGCCAGGAGCGGGATTTTAACCCATGGACTCGAATACCAGAGAACATTCTTGAAAAATACTCGATTTGGAGCGTATCCGCGCTTGTTGTATAGTAGAAGTTATAAAGTTATGTTTTCAGGAAAGGAGTCAATTGTTTCGCTGTTATAATAGTAGTAATTGCTATTGAAAATATTCATTAGTAATAATGACCTACCCATTAGGCCATCATTCGTCCAACTAAAATTAGAATTAATGGCAGTATATCAGTGTGTATATATATGTATGTAGTAATACGAACTTCACGACGGGTGGTTCCAGTCATGGACCATAAAAATGACACCGTTTTCGTTAAAGACCTTTATTAACAGAACGTTGGGGGACGACTTCCCACTTCATTATAGGGACAGGACAAACTGAGGGGTCAACTAGTATGAAGTTATAAGTAAAAGGCCCTTAACACCTGGGTGAACATCTCAGTCAAAATCTGTGGGAAAATCTCTAGGAAAATCTGACTGCGATAGTGTGCATCTCCTTTTTGTTTGGAAATTTCCTAAATTGTCAGCTAGGGCAATGTAGAATTACAATTGGTTAGATTCCTTCTTTGAGGGCGTAAACTGTAGCCCCAGTGGTCAATTTAGATTAGGGGTTAAAAAGGGGAAAGCAAAAGGACGCGGGAATTTTTGCCCTTGACTTAAGATTTGAAAACCCCTGAGAATTTTCTCGGGGTTTTTTAGGTGTTTTATACAAAATGCCTATTTTCCGATCTAGTTTACTTTTTCTTACATGTATATATTATAATACTTCACAGTACTGTATTTATGTGGGACATCAAATAAATTTCTTATTGGTAATACTTCTTTTTTATAAACGACCAACTATGGTGGCTTAAAATTTGTAAATTACTGGTAAATTTCATTTAAATTACTGGTAAATGTCTGACGATGGCCAAGTGGTATGACGGTGCTTGTCGACGCCGGGGTTCGCGGGTTTAAACCACATCGCTGGAATGTGAAATGAATGCTTGTAGCCGTTCTGAACCGGTTTTAAGCAGTAAATACTGGTCTTACGAGTCCTCATGAAGTAAAATAGTAGACCGTAGCGTTCGGAAGCAACCGAACAAAATTACTGGCTAACATTCAGTGTAAACTTGGCAATTTGATGTTTTACCGATGTTTTAACTTGCAATTCGTAGTCGTTCAAAATCAGCTTTATGAAGTTAATCAGAGATTTAAGAAGTTAATCAGCAACCGCACTCCTTGTATGTGCTGTAAATGGACTGTATTCTATATTATTAACGACGAAATTCACAAACACGAGCATTTATGACATGAAAAAATAGAATGATGCTGTTGACAGAAAGCCTGCCATGTTACACACAACACACTCGCTTCCGTTGTGAGAAAAACTCCCTCGGAATAAAAACGCGCACTGAGCATGCTTAGTGCGCGATCGTGGAATGTAACACTCCTTAAAGCCGAAAAAATGGCTTCAAATAATGTCAAACAACCTAAGTATTTCCCTACCTATGAACCTGTTTACTGTGAATTGCATCGCGTTAAAACTGTATTATTTCTATTAATTTCATGTATCAGGAAAAAAATTTCTATATGTTTTTAGTTTGGGTATAAACCAAAAAGTGTTGTTTAATCTCCTTTTGTTGATTATGGTCTCATGAAAGCATAAAAGGAAATTAAAATTGCTTAATAAATAGCGCTATTGGTTAAGTATATAATTTTAAATTTTGAGTCATGGCCATAAAAAGTTAGGTGGGGATAATACTTTACTTAAAAGCAAATTTTTAGAATTGAGAAATGATGCAAGTAATTCTAGGTGAAATAATGGTTTGAACCTTTGCATTCGAAAACTACATGAATTATTAGAACACGGGAGAAAGTAATAAACTTCTCAATACCTCCCTGGTGAAATTTCCAACGAAAACTCCATAACCGCGGCAATTCCTAAAACGATTTTCGATCACTCTTTGTGGATCGTGATTCAAGGAGATAATTAGCGAGGAAATGGCGAAGTTCGAATGCGAAATCGATATTTTAAGTTTTAATGAATTAGGAACGTGTATATTTTAAATGCTATGTTGTGAAAATTATTCATGTATGTATGTATAAATGTATATTTATCGATTATTATGTGTTCCATTATACATAAAGGTAAGGAATTAAATGTATAATACAGCAGGATGTTTAATACAGCGGTTTAAATTTTTAACTGTTTATTGAAATATTTGTTTACCCTATTCATTTCTTTGTTTAATGCTGGTTCATTTCTAGTAAATGGCCGAATGGTTAGGGTGCTGGACTTCGGTACCGGAGTTTGTGAGTTCGAATCCAATTATGGCATGGATGTTCGTAGCCGTTCGGAATCGGCTTTAAGCAGTAGGTCTCGGTCTCATTAGGCCTCGTGTTGCAAAGAAGTAGACCGTAGCGCTCCAAACAAACCAAACCATTTCTAGTGAATATAAATTCACGAATAACTGAAATATAGTTCATTACGGAGTCAAATAGAAAATAAGATTATAACACATATTGTCAATTTTTATGTGTTGCATTATACGCATAGATAAAGACGAAAGGTTTCAAAAGGTCATGTATAACCGGTTTAAACTTTTGGCGGTACCTTTTACTTGTATCAAAAAATCTTGCTAAGCGTTACTTATAGACTTCAAAAATAAGAATAACTGGTATATTTTAATTCATAAAACTGCTTTATGGCGCCCATACATTTCTTTATTGCAGATATATTAAAAATTTTATTGTAATATAAACTTTGTATTGTAATATAAACTTCCACAAACTTAATGCTTGATAGCCTGTTAATTCAATCTTTTATGTGATTTATTTTTCTTATCTAAGCATTATGCATATTAAAAATTTTCGTAAGTCATATGTATTACGTATGAGTCTTAGATAATAAATTTTCGTGTGCAAGTCATATGCATACGAATCTTAGATAAGAATATTTTATTCATATGTCTTACATATGAATATATTTCATAAGTAAGCATTAATGTATATGCTGCACAAACTTATTTTTGGTAGCTTGTTAATTCAATATATCAAGCGCTTTATTTTCCATTATACATATTAAAATCTTCGTGCTCAAGTCATATGTATTACATATGAATCTTAGATAAGAATATTTTATTCATATGTGTTACATATGAATATTTTTCATAAGTAAGCATTAATATATATATATATATATATATATATATATATATATATATATATATATATATATGCTATACAAAGTTATTTTTGGTAGTTTGCTAATTCAATATATCAAGCGCTTTATTTTCCATATGTAAGCATTAGACACATGAAATTTTTCATGTCTTGCACATGTATTACATATAATTCTCACATAAGAATATTTTTCATAAATAGGCGGTAGTGTATATGCTACACAAAAGTATATTTTGTTTGTATATCAATTCAATATATTATGTGCTTTTTTCATATGTAAGCTTTATGATTTCTAATGAATTTTCTTTTTCTTTTAGGTAAGTGAAATGAGATGTGTTTATAATTTGCTACTACACTTATCAACTGTCAGGTACTGTTTTATGAAACAATTTTGTATTGTATATATTTTAATCTTTACTTAAATTTTATGAAAATCAAAACACCCTAAGGTCTGCGCTTTCCAACTTATCTTAGTCCGTGAGGCTTTTTATCTTTCACAAACATTTCGTGGTTAGTATACTAATTTAAATGTCAATCTTGTTTGATTGCGTATATACGCGAAGAAAAAAGAAATAAATTTTTTAAATATATTTAAAAGTATTTTTAAATAGCACTAAAATATACCAGTTCTCAATCAGAGATTTAGGAGCATCATAATTGCAACAAATTCAACATAGCATTTAGCTACGTATTACTTTAATTTGTAGAAAAATATGAAACTAACTAAAAGTTAAGTATTACAGTAGAACCTACGGTAAAACTAAAAGTTAAGTATTACAGCAATCTTTCGCCAGCATTTCGTGGTTAAGATACTAATTTAAATATCAATCTTGTTGATTACGTATTTGCACAAAGAAAACAGAAATAAATTTTTAAAATATTTTTAAATATTACCAAAATATACAAGTTCTCAATCAGAGATTTAGGAGCATCATAATTGCAACAAATTCAACATAGCATTTAGCTACGTATTACTTTAATTTGTAGAAAAATATGAAACTAACTAAAAGTTAAGTATTACAGTAGAACCTACGGTAAAACTAAAAGTTAAGTATTACAGCAATCTTTCGCCAGCATTTCGTGGTTAAGATACTAATTTAAATGTCAATCTTGTTGATTACGTATTTGCACAAAGAAAACAAAAATAAATTTTTAAAATATATTTAAAAATATTTTTAAATAGCACTAAAATATACAAGTTCTCAATCAGAGATTTAGGAGCATCATAATTGCAACAAATTCAACATAGCATTTAGCTACGTATTATTTTAATTTGTAGAAAAATATGAAACTAACTAAAAGTTAAGTATTACAGTAGAACCTACAGTAAAACTAAAAGTTAAGTATTACAGTAATCTTTCACGAGCATTTCGTGTGTAAGATTCTAATTTAAATGTCAATCTTGTTGATTACGTATTTGCACAAAGAAAACAGAAATAAATTTTTAAAATATATTTAAAAATATTTTTAAATATTACCAAAATATACAAGTTCTCAATCAGAGCTTTAGGGACGTAATAATTGCCCCAAATTCAACGTAGCACTTAACTACGTATTTTTATTTTAATTTTACTTAAAACTAACTAAAAGTTAAGTACTACAGTAGAACCTCGATTAACTGAAAATCTTCGTTAACCGAATTCAGTGTCTTCTTCACTTCAAAACGCAGAAAATTTTCCCAAGCAACCGGCAACTTAACGAATTTAACAGTAAAAGAAGAGGAATTGTGCCATTCTTTCGCGACAGTTGAGAGACAGAAAATTTGCATATACAGTAGAATTTCGATTATCCGAACTTTGATTAACCGAAACTCTCCGTTAACCGAATTCGGGGTCTTCGTCACTTTTTTTTTTTCAGTTTCTACTATCATCCAAAATTTTCTCTTTACAAACATGCATTAAGTTTCCTTTTTTCCCCACATTCCTTTTGTTTGTAAGCCGTCCTTTCCGAACTGCGAGTGCAGATAAATAAATTGAAATTCCCTTTTTTAGAATTCCTTCTCCCAATCACAATTCACGGTTCGAGTGTACTCCACTTTCAAACATCCCTATTCTAAACAAGCACACACCCCATTTCGGAACTTGGAAGATCATACTGCCGAATTCCAGAATAATCAAATGTTATTGCACCAATGACGATACTACATATTAAACTAGATGGTTATAGATGAATTGTCGATTAACCAAAAATTTCGATTATTCGAAGTAAGTTCGGTCCCAAACGGACTTGACGGAGAGTTTCCTTTCCTACTATCCTTTTCAAACTACGAGTGCATATAAATATTTTGGAATTCCCTTAAGAATTCCTTCTCACAAGCCCAATTCTCGGTATGAGTGTACTCTTCCCCACTTTCAAAAATCCCTGTTCTAAACAAAAACAAGACTTGTTCCGAAATTTGAAGGGTCATACTGCCGATTCCCAGAAAAATCGAATGTTATTGCACCAATGACGATATTACATATTAAACTATATGATTAATTCTCGATTATCTGAAAATTTCGATTATCCGAAGTAGGTTCTGCCCCAATGACTTCGGGACGAACGCTGGCCGATTGGTCGCTGATCGTCGGTACCAGAGTTAGTGGATTCAAATCCCACTATGTCATGGATGTTCTGGATGCTCGTAGCCGTTCGGAATCTGCTTTAAACAGTAGGTACTGGTCTCATTAGCCCTCGCGTGCAAAACAGTAGACCGTAGTGCTCCAAACCAAACCAAACCCGATTACTTCAGATAATGGAAGTTCTACACTGTAACTGTTTCCGGGGAACAGGTAGCTGAACGCTAGCCGATTGGTTAGGGCGCTGATCGTGGGTACCGGAATTCGTGGGTTCGAATTCCACTATAGCATGGATGTTCGTAGCCGTTCGGAATCGGCTTTAAGCAGTAGGTCCCGGTTTCATTAGCCCTCGTGTTGCAAAAAGTAGACCGTAGCACTCCAAACCAAACCAAACCAAACCAAACCAAACCCTGTCTCATTAGCCCTCGTGTTGCAAAAAGTAGACCGTAGCACTCCAAACCAAACCAAACCAAACCAAACCCGGTCTCATTAGCCCTCGTGTGCAAAACAGTAGACTGTAGCGTTCCAAACCAAACCAAACAGGGGAACAGGTGTCATTTTCTTTGACTTAATTTTTAAAATCAAAGAAAAAGCTGTTTTGCGATTCAACATAAAATACAGATCCAACTGAAAAGAATATAAACCTATAGCTAATACTAGAAAATTTGGTTGTGTGTGTTTATTTAGCTCTGTTAAAAGAGTTTTAAAGAAATTTAAATATTCAAAAACTATTTTCTGATTATCCTATAACAAAGACGCTACGCATTAATAGGTTAACAGCCATTGTGGTATAACTTTTCTTTATTTCATATCAGAGTTATAGAGGTATAAAATATTTCAAATATCAAGACATATTTTTAAAAAAAAACTATTAGAAATCTGCCTATATTAACCATAAAATCAGAAATTTCCTCTATTTTTAATTTTTTTTTTCATTTCATTCACAAGCTTTCTGAAATTAAACTGTCTACGTAGTATGCAGAGTTAAAATTGCTACATCGTAATTTATTCACGACATAACTACTACTATAAATATACTAAAAAGATATATATTTAGCGAGACTGGAACCAATCCAAGTTCTATTTTTGAGTAATATGACTAGTTGCATTAGAATTTTGAACCGCTATTATTTGTTTTACATTACACCAATTTTAGTCATTGAAATTTATGGATATCTTTTAAGAATTGGCAAATAGGATGCATCAAATGAATGCCAGGTATTTATTTATTCAAATAGGTACATAGATAACATCGTGATAAATTAACCGTTTGCCTCTTTTTTACATCACATTTGATATTTACATCTGATGCTTTATATATATTTGTAAACCACATGTTATAATATTAAATATTTAAAAGTTTCTACATAAAATATAGTTCAGTGTTTATCACGAGTGATACAAGATGTTTATCATATGTGATGACGCCGAACGCTGGCCAATTGGTTAGGGCGCTGATCGTCGGTACCGGAGTTCGTGGGTTCGAGTCCCACTATGGCATGGATGTTCGTAGCCGTTCGGAATCGGCTTTAAGCAGTAGGTCCCGGTCTCATTAGCCCTCGTGTGCAAAACAGTAGACCGTAGTGCTCTAAACCAAACCAAACCATATGTGATGACAGGTCATTATACCAATTTTCGTCATTGAAATTTATGGATAACTTTTAAGAATTAGCAAATAAGATACACCAAATGAATACGAAGTATTTATTTATTCAAAGAGGATTTTATAACATCTTAATAAATTAACCGTTTGCCTGTTTTGTACATCACATTTCATATTTACATCTGATGCTTTATATATTTGTATACCATATGTTATGATACAGAATATTTTATCCCATTTTTATTTTATCCATATATATAGTTTATCCCATGTGATAGAAGATGTTTATCATATGTGATGACAGACAAAGGGTTAAACAAATCATGTTTTTATAATAGTAATATTTTTAACAAAGGCCTTTGAATTCAAGTTCTGTTGTTGCCACGCATGTGGAAAGCCGTTAGAAATCTAATACATATTGTCCGAATAAATCTTCTAGTAGAACTCCCATTCAGCCATTATCTAAAAAGGTGGGGAGTGTAAAATTTGTTTCTTAGCAACGGATAATTCAAGGTGAGAGAACTTTACTTTAACTTTACAGACCGGGAAAGTTGGTAGAGGTACAATCGGCACTTTGCTGCAGTACATACTAATCCCCTATATAATAATAGCCTAAGTTATTTGTCCGTCTGTCCTCGAATTTATGAAGTGGTTAACCCATATTGGACCGCCGTCCTATAAACAGGACAGCAAATAAAATTCCATTTAATAATAAAGTTATAAATATTTTCTGAGTGGATTTTATTTTAACACCTTTAAAATAAACACACTTTAGCATAGTAACAAAAAAACCGAGAAATCAAATTATATTATATTGTAAAATTTATTTTCAGCAACTTCTTAAAATTTTCATTTTTTAATCTCTAATTTTATATTTATTATTATTATTTTTTAAACATTGTGGAGGTTACTTTTAGTTTTAAAACAGAGCTAATAATGTAGCTGAAAGTTTTTGTTGAAAAATATATTTTACATGTGTATTTTGTAAGTATAAAAGGTGCCCTAAAATTAAGACGACGGTCCAATCCTGATTATTTTTCTATGAAATCGATATTGCATTGATATCTTTCTTTTCATTGATATCATTTTTATCTTTCAATGAAAACCAGTTCAAACCCCTGTTCACACATCTGGACAGAAAAAGGGGTAAATAGATGTCTATTCTATTCAGAAAACTGGAGATTTTTTGCAAGATAAACTTACTCCCTTACTGCCAGTTCAATAACTGCAAGAGAAAACCTACAGCAGTATGCTTAAAATGTAATGTTGGACTTTGCTTTGACTGTTTTCCCAAATTTTATCTATGAAACAGCCTAATGCAATGTAAGTGATATTTGTTTTCGTAGTGTAATGGATCTTTGTCCTATTTATAAGACAGCCAATTACATAAAAAATTAAAAATATTTTTTCAAAATTTTGGTTTTATATACTTAGTTACACCATATTAATGATATGGATTAAGTTTTAATAACTTACAGAAACATTTAGTTGGTGTGGTACAATATGGGTTAACCTAGAATGGAGAGAGGCATCCCTGTTGGATCCTTGATGAGTTAGGGTTAGCAAAATTCAAAGAGACTAAAACATCCGAAATCCACCCCTTCTTCCCTTTTCGAGAGTTTAATGCCTTTATTTCAAGCTTTATTTTCCCCGGTTAAGAGCAGGCGATTAAATTAATCACATAATAAATAGGTACAAATAACATTTTTTCCTAGCATTATGGAAAGATGGCCGAGTGGTTAGGGTGCTGGCCTTCGGAACCGGAGTTCGTGGGTTCGAATCCCACTATGGCATGGATGCTCGTAGCCGTTCGGAATCGGCTTTAAGCAGTAGGTCCCGGTCTCATTAGCCCTCGTGTTGCAAAAACTAGACCGTAGCGCTCCAAAACCAAACCAAACCAAAACCTAGCATTATGACGTCATTCCTTTACCTATCTCATTTAACTTTTATATTACGTATATAATTTTCTTTTATATTTGGCGTAAATAATAGATTAGGTACATATGTTATAATTTGAAATTTAATCATCTAATATTTTTCGTAGCAATGAACATTTTATCACCGGTATTAACAACAAATTTTTTTTATAAAAGTCTAGGAGTCTATTTCGCAGACTAATAAGTATCTAGCGTTTAACTTAACTAGAACTTCTTTCAAAATTAAGAAGTTTGTTCATTTGTGTGTTAGTTTTTTATACATAACCACACGGTTTGACTACGCGAATTCAACGTGATTCTAAATTGCATTCACAGTATCGGGAGACTTTAGAAGAGGAATATGAAGATAAACACATTATTGAGCGTGTACCAGATAATTCTCCTCCAAAAAACAATTTTTTAGATTTGCTTTATTTTAGATTTACTTTACAATTCTGCAAAATTAAAAAAATTTACTGTTCCCGTCATATGACGGGCTATATGCTAGTACTTCTTATATCTGTGAAATGTCCAAGTTTCTGTCAATTTTGCGTAGATCGCAACTTTGTCTTTACAATGATCAAGTCGCTTTGTGTAATCTTTAGTATATATTTTCCCAGAAGTAGGATGGTTCGTTGGCTGAAAATAAATGTCATTTTTCTACTCATGGGTTTGTAATATACACTACATAAAACCTTGAAGTCATTTTCAGAGGCTACAAACATGTACTCCTGGAGGTTTGTGGCTTGTGTTTGTTGTTGTGTGTAGAACTAGTGACTGAATAACCTGCACCTTAGTTGCTATACTACAGGCAGCCAAAAATATCTAAAGCCCTAACAATACCTAAAGGCGGTTTCAGAACTAGTCTGTACGTGGCGCGATTCTTCCGTACATATATATCCTCAGATCATTAGGGATACGATATTATCTCTTCTTCCATCTGGTGAATAAGGTTAAATTTCATTATAAAACTGTGAGAGTCCGCCCAGATAAGCCATTTACCTGTAAGAAAGTAACATTCTAATTATTTAACCCCTTAAAGCATTTGCCCGTGTCTGACACGGGCAAAATTCAAAATAAACATGCAATCACATTATTTACATTTTGTTTGAGTAACAATTTTTTTTATAACTTTTAACTCTTTTTCCACTGTAGTCACCCCCTCCCCCAGATCTAAAATTGCAAAAAATAATTTATTCTATACCTATACATTTTTTAAAGTCATAAAATATATCAGTTTTTATCAGTTTTTCCGAAAAAAGTTCGTGCTTTAAGGGGTTAAGGCTCATTTTGTTTGATATTCAACCAATTATTGGCATATTATCCATTCTTTTACAAATACGACTGAGATACAATTAAACAAATTACAAAAGTGAGACAAATATAATAATAAATACATAAATGAAAGGCCCATAGTGATTATTTTATGCACCAGAGTTCTTGGATCCGAATCAGACTACTGGAACGGTTGTTCGTAATCATTCAAAATCGGTTTTAAGTAGTAGATGCGCATTTCATTATTTCTTGTAGCCCCCCCCCCAAAAAAAAAAAGACTGTAGTGCACCAAATTAAACCGAAAAAGTCTAAGTGTATTCATATATCTTTTGCTTCAAACTTACAGAACCGATTTGTGATAGAAATCCATATTTATTAGTAGCTCTAAAACCTCATCAAGCCTTTATTTATTTTTTTAATAATATTTCTCACATACAGTGGGAAGTTCGTTAACATTTTAATGAACTTACGAAATTGGCATTTCCTTCAATTAACAGGCCGCGTTAAGTATACTTTTTGTCTGTTTCAGTGGGTCACGCTTGTCGTCTGTCAGTGGATTCGTATAATTTTTGCTTCAAATTTACGGAACCGATTTGTGATAGAAATCCATATTTATTAGTAGTTTTAAGACCTCATCGAGCCTTTATTTTTTTAATAATATTTCTCCTATCCTGTGGGAAGTTCGTTAACATTTTAATGAACTTACGAAATTGGCATTTCCTTCAATTAGCAGGTCGCGTTAAGTATACTTTTTGTCTGTTTCAGTGGGTCACGCCTGTTCTGCCGGCCTCAAGGGCACAAAGATCCCGGAGACTGAACTCACGGTATTAAGCCGTGGGAAAGAGAAACAATGAATATGACTGATAATGCAGGGCGTGTTGAGAAAACGTACATAAATTAGACAGTCCTCTGTGTAGAATTGTAAAAAAAAAAAAATCCGATTGTGTGGATAAAAAATGAACTCTCTGTTGTTGTTTTATGGGATTTGTTAACACAATATGACCAGTTTTGTTATTCCACCTAACGAAGGATATTGATTAAAAATGGTGAGAGATAATCTTTCTAAAAACTATTGAATATCTGTTGTATTAGATAAATATACAGTGTACTCCGCTTAATGTGATCGCGGTTAATGTTATCAATCGCTTATTGTTATCGAAATCACTTGGTCCCGATTTTCTCTATTCATTTGTATGTTAAAATTATCGCTTTATCTCATCGTTACATCGGTTAGTGGGATCAGTTTCGAACCTCATTTTAACTGACAAAGGAATATTCACAATATATTCATGTAGCCTCCACACTATGGCCAGTTGTTCACCACTTCCTGATGGTGACCTCGAACAATGGTTCACGGGTCGCATCCACACGCTGGGCCACTGATTGAGCTGGGCGCACTGATTCGTCCATAGGGTCTACTGCGCACTTTAGTTGCGCATCTGGCTGCCTTTCATCTTTAGAGAAAAACCGCCTCAGAAGCCATCGTCCGCCAAGGCTATTTTATCGTCTGCCGCCATCGGCCACGATAAGCCAAAGCCCCTCCAGACGGTGGTGATGGCTTGCAGTGGACCATAGTGTGGAGGCACCTTCAGAATGAACCCATTCTTTTCTTTCTCTTCGCTGTTGTTTGAATTTTCGAGAATTCTCCTCTTTAACCTAGGGAAATGGAGAATGAACAAAGGAGTGGAAGTTACACGTTCTTGGAATTTTTCAGAAATACGCACACCCTGCTGGTGGTCAATGGTTGTCAGATAAGCAGAAGGCAACACATTATTATCGGTACTGAGAAGGAGCTTATTCACATTTTATGCCTTGCTCGCCTACAAGTAGATTGTCGATATGGAAACCAGAAAGCGAAATGATTTAACATTAAAACAAAATATCGAAATTTTAAATCGTTATGACAGGTTGATTATGATTACGAATAATTTATCAATGAGCTTGTTATAAAAAATTGTAGACAGTAAACAATTGATTAATTATTTTTAATTATGTATACAATTCTTATCTTTTAAAGGATAGTACACAGTACATAAATATAATTTTTTTTTTCATTTTGTTTTGAAATTTAGTACATGTGAGTTAAAAGGAGGTGGGGTAAATTTATCTAATTTTAAATATCGTTTATTGTTATCAATCGGTTATTGTTATTAAAATCAAGGTGTCCCAAACTGATGACTTCAAGCGGAGTCCACTGTATTACTTCGAGTATGCACTATCCGTCTGATTTACAGCCTTATATGTTATGTGCATTCTTTTCCCTGCATTTAGCATTCTGCTACCCCCTGATAGGCCCTCATATTGGAATAGTACTATCTTATTGCAACCCTATCTAGCTGTTCCTTGATATATAGCTGCCCAATGATCCGGATCGGTTGTAAATATTTCATATTTCAGTCAGTTTCCGGAGGCATGCACCATTCGATCCGCTTATTCCCGTTTGGTTTGGGTTTATATCGAATATGTGTTTGCATGCCTATCAGTCACTTGGCTTGTTTAGAAATGCCGATGGAGGCATCACAAACGTCTAAATCCGGTGGAATACTGCAATATAATTACTACGTCGAACTATAAGAGTTTGGATCAGAGGTTTTCTCTATTTTAAAGCAGGGTTTCTTAACCAGTGGTTCATGGACTCTTTGGGGGTCCGTGGATCATATTTTGGGGATCCGCCGACTGCTCCTAATTTTTAAAATGTTTGCATCAATATTTTAAAAAAAGAAACTTTTTTTGTCACGGGCAACCTCTGTAAGCCGTCTGTCTGCCATTTCCCAATAGATACCTCTACAACAGCGGTTCTTAACCTATGGGTCGCGACCCAAAATTGGGTCGCGAAGCATATTTCTTGGGTCGCGCTGAGTCGAACCAAAAAAGTTAGTAATACACCAAATAATAAGTAATACCAACACCTCCTAGAACAAGTTAAATCCTGAAATAGATATAAGGTGCTCCTTGACAAGCATTCAACCGAGGTTTGAAGATCTTTCAAAATGTATTCAAGCATAAGGTTCTCATTAAAACTGTATGACTTGCATTTAAAATTTAAAAAACTTAACATATGTATTGATATTTCTTTTTTTTTTTAGGAATAAGTTAAAATGTCAATTATTTTCAAAAAGTTATAAATATATTTTAATTTGGTCAATAAAAATTATTAAAAACACTTGATTATTAATTAAATTTTCCTTGGATCGAAAAGTACTTTTGTTTATCTTTATTATTAAAAAAATAAATAAAAAATTTGAAAGTTAAAAAAAATCATCATCGTAGGATTGAAGATTTTTAAAAAATACGCTCTAAAATAAAGCAATGAAAAAGTTTTGACTTTTTTTGGGTAGCGACATGAACATATTTCTCAAATTTGGGTCGCGGCTTAAAAAGGTTAAGAACCACTGCTCTACAATACAAGGAAAAGAACATTCGCAAACCATATAAAATTTGAAATTTTTAGAAACACAAAGTAACCTTTGAATTTTACTCCACTTGGAAATAAAGTGACGTTAAAATCAGTTCCATCAAAGTTCTTGCAAATTTTTTAAAACAAAATATTTGTTTTACTTTTTTATTTGAATTCTTAATATTTAATTTGATTATTTGACTTTTTTGTAGCCCAAAATGTCCAAAAAAGGAAGTATGATAAAAATTATGTAAAATATGGAAATCGACTGGATATCGAACATGATATGCTCGTTGCTTTGTCGAAAATCTTCCCCAATTTAATCTGTTAATCAAGAAAAAGCAACAACAGCCTTCACATTAAAAATTTTAATTTCTTCAAATTTTTTATACTATTGAAATAAAAATATTAAAATAATTAAATAATAAAACAGAATTTTTTTTGTAATAAATGATGTTTAAGCAATATTTTTTTCACAGAGGGGTCCGTGACATATTTAAAATTTTTAAAGTGGTCCATTGTGCCAAAAAGGTTAAAAAACACTGCTTTAAAGGCTTGATGTCCACATAGGAAAACTTATGTACAATTGCGTGCCACACTTTCATAATTGACGAATTAACTGAAAATTCTGCGAGTAGGACAAAAGTACGAATGTGAAATAACTAGCATATAGCCCGTCATATGACGAAATCAGTAAAATTTTTAATTTTCCAGAATTGTAAAGAACCCTATGAGGCAGGTAAAAAAATTGTTTCTTTTTTGGCTGAGAAATTATCTTGCAACAAAAAGTAATCGATGATTTAATTTAAAATTATCACATATGTACCCAGTCTATTATTTAAGCCAAATATAAAAGAAAATTATTTGCGTTATATCTAAGTTCAATAATAAAACGTATGAAAATAATGCAGACGATATTTAAATAATTTAAAGTAAAAAAATGATTCAATGAGATGGTGAAAGGAATGATACTAGAATAAAATGTTATTTTTACTTATTTATAATGTGACAAATTGATAAATTTAATCGCCTGCTCTTAACCGGGGAAAATAGGGCTTCAAATAATGGCATTAAATGCTAGAAAAGGGACTGGACTAGAAAAGGGAAGGGGTGGATTTCGAACGTTGCTAACCCTAACTCATCAAGAATCCAATATGGATACCTCTATCCATTCTAGGTACAACTGCTTCATAAATTAAAGGACAGACGGACAGATAACTTAGGCTATTATTGTATAGGGGATTCTTTAACCATAATTTAGAAAAGAATGACCGTTCTATCGCATGAGTTTAGAACTACCAAATGGATTTTTACTTATTTATTATGTGATAAATTGATAAATTTAGTCGTCTGCTCTTAACCGCTTCGGATTTTGCTAACGCTAACTCATCAAGAATCCAATAGGGATGCCTCTATCCATTCCAGGTCCAACCGCTTCATAAATTAGAGGACAGACGGACAGATAACTTAGGCTATTATTATATAGGAGATGTGAATAGTTAAATTAAAAATAAAAGTACTTGTAAATTTTAAATGTGAGAATAAGCATGAGAAAGTATGAAGTCACAAATAAACTAATTTGTGTTTTTGGCAAATTAATTAATTTGCTTTAACTTTTAAAAAGTTTAAACAAAAAATTAAACTTTATATGTTATTAATTATATACTAATTGCGTAATTGATGGAAATTAGAAATAAACAAAAAAAACTACTGTACCCAGAGCAATTGAATTTTCAAAACTGTCATTCATTAATGTCAATTTATTTGAATTAATCTTGACAAATAGTATGAAGAAATAAATTACTGAAAAACGATCTGAAGTTAATAATCTAATCAAAATAATATTTTAAACAAGGATTATTTAGTGGGTATTGCGGACCTGTGACTACCAATGAACGCATGCGCAGCACTAACTGTGATAATGGTAATCTTAAGAGACGAAAAGAAAGACGAATTTGTAAAACATTTCTCTTGATTTTTAATGAATTTAATCGAAGAAAATACACTGTGGAACTATTATTTTTTTCCAGAAATCTTTCGTTGCCCATGGGTCACCAGTTGAAAATTCCTGGTTTAGATTTGCTTCTAGATCGATGGTGCGCCAATTATCTTCATTTTGTGTAAAATCTCGTTGTGACGCCGTAGAAGAAATATAATTCTATATTTAGAAATAATTTTATTTCATTATTTTATTAGTGCCAGGTAGTTGTTGAAGGAATATCGTAAAAAAGTCGGTAGTAAAATTCTTTTTCAAATTTGGTTCAATTTGGCGACCCACAAAGGACTAGGACAGGCCTGGCCAAACCAAAACACTTGGTGAACAGCAATGAAAATGCGTATTATTCCGGCAAGACATACGTGCAAGATACAAGAGTGCAAATTGAAAACAATATATAGATGCCGATAAAGAAATATCAATATCTAAGTCTGGCTAAAATACTGCAAACTATTATTATTAATTTTTGTACTACAACTGGATTTATTTTTAATTTGGTTGCTATAAGTTAATTGTGTATTCATTTTATTAAAATCAGTCAAAAAAGCTGTTTAAAAAGTATACTACTTTTAAGTTAATTCTTCTTCACTCTCAGCACTACAGCCTGTCTCAGGCGAAGGATAACTCTATCAGTCTCCTCCATCTGGAACAATATATTGCCATCGGTTGACTCCCGGTTCCTTAAGATTTCTCTCGACAGAATTAACCCATCTTGTGGGTGAAGGGTAATTCCACTTTTTCGTGGAATCACCCGTCACCCACACATTTGAAAAAGTCACTAAATTAATTCGGTTAGAGTCATTATATCTAAAGGCCCATTCACACTATGGTCCACTGCAAGCCATTACCACTGTGTGCAGGAGGTATGGCTTATCGTGGTCGACAATGGCAGACGACAAATTGGTCTTGGTGGAGAATGCCTTTAGAAGCGGTTTTTCTCCAAACATCAAAAACAGCCAGCATGCGCTATTAAATTGCGCAGGTCGAATGTTAGAACGTTGCTCTTCGGTACTAGAATTCTTGGCTTCTAATTCCTCTGATGGCATGGATGTTTGTAGGCGTTCTGAATCGGCTTTAAGCAGTAGGTCCTGGTCCTCTTGTTTCAAAACAGCAGACGATAGCGCTCCAACCAAACCAACCAAACTAAAGTGCACAGTAGGTAAAGGACGCATCCACGTAATTAGCTCAATTAGTGACCCAGTGTATGGATGCAACCCGCGAACCATCGTACCTAGGTCACCATCAGGGCGAGCACTGCAGTGGTCAAAAATGGGCCATAGTGTAGAGGTGTCCTAGCCATCTAATGCTACTAGCTTTTATAACCCTAACAATATATGATTTCCCAAATCTATTGTAAATTTCCTAATTATATTGCATTCTATACAAAATTTACTTAACTGCCTTCCGCATCTTCCGGAGCATTTTCGTCTCAAAAATCAAAAATAATAAATTCGCCGATACTGATAATAACTAATACCGAATTTAAATTTTATTGGATCTGAGATGATACTGTGTGTCGTTTGGTCGGAGAATTTTGTGGGTTTGCCTCTGGGTAGTCGGTGGATTTTTTGACAAGTTTTGCTGGGAACTCTGCTATATGTTTTGTATCAGTTACTTTATTTTTTATACTAACTTACAGTAATACCATTTCTCATACCCACTGTTGACTGAACGATGTCCTAAGGGTTAGGGCTCTCCTATCCGGTACTTGAATCTCACTGCTGGAATGGATTTTCGTAGCCTTTCGGAATCAGCTTTAAGCAGTAGGTACTGTTTTAATTATCCCTCATGCAGCAAAATACCGTAGCGCTGTAAATAAACCAATCAACCATACCGACTGCTGTGCGATATTTATTTGGGCTACCCTTATATATCGAAAGCTATCTCACCATGAAATTCACTAGTTATATTTTGCTTTTACTATTTATATCTTTCTACCATATAATCCCAACATAAATTCTTATAAATAGCTTTGTTTCATCCTCTTGAAATGTCATTATTAAATGTTATTTATAGCTCTATATATTTGAAATTATTGTGCGGAAGAATTAATTTCAACAAAACGTTATAAAAACATTTTACAAGAACCCTATGAGACAAGAGACTATAATATGAAGACATATCTAGCTTCATATTAAGAATTGTCTGTTTCTTTATCCTGGTTTATCATTCGTTTAATCGTTCGATACAGCCATCTTGAAACACTGCCAGAGTTTACGTAGAAAACCCCGTTAAAAAGATTACCAGAGATGTGATGCGAGTGACATCTCACCCTAAAGAGAGGATGATAAATTGGTTTAGATACGTGAAGTGTGTATAAACTCCCGCTTGGGGAGTTTGTTTTTCATGTTATGCGTTTAATGAAACCGATGTAAGATGATGTTATAATTTACGCTATTTTCGCAGACGACGCTACATTGTTAATGTTAGTTTTTATTCCAAAAACATAGAAATATAAGGCTACAGAAACAACTCGAGAACAGACTGTTTTAAGTTTTATAGTTTAATGTAGATGTATTAAAACATAAAATGGAAAGAGATTAAATCTAATATATGATGTTATCATTGTTGTAAAAACAATTACTATTATTACAAACGTTAGATGGTGAGAACGGCGTTGTATAAAATTGTCTCGACGATAAATATGAAAAGACAGGAATATACAAATAATTGAAAAGAAACGTAGGTCTATGAAAAAAAAAGGATCACCATTTCATCTTGGCTATGTATTTTTATTCAAGGAATAATGACACTGAATTGTCTGACTATATATTATATAATAAACCTCGTGGTTCCTCGCTCAAGTGAAGCTGTCTTTAGCCATGAACCAGTTGCATATTGCGACGGGCTCTAATGGACCTTATGTTGACTTTCCTACACCAGGTGGTGAGTTACAACACAAACGCTGCGGCTTTCTGAACAGATGGCAGTCCTTAAGTTCTAGTCAGACAGTATTTATACTTTGAGATACGAAACCTTTTGGAATCTTGAAGAAAATGTGCAAATGATAATTCTAATGATGCATCATACAGTGAATATATATATATATATATATATATATATATATATATATATATATATATATATATATATATATATATATATAATATCAGTGGCGTGCGGTAGGTTTTCATGTAGGGTGTGCAGACACCATAGATTTCTCAATAAATCTTTAATTATTGAGATATTTGAGTTCTCCATTCTGAAACGGGTTATTTTTTATAAATATAAATTTAAAGATTACAATAAATAATATATTTACCTACGAGAAGTCAAGTTATAACTATAAAAACAGCTAAACTTATGAGAATTCTACTAGCACTGAAGCAAAAAATCTTTTTTTTTTGTTGTATGGTGTCATATCGGTGTCGAAAAAGCAACGCTTTGGGCTTCTACGAAAAACTTATATGTTCAGCAAACGTAGCACCACATGGCGCCCGCCGCTGCGGTGCCTCATCCGGATGCTCATTGGTGCCGACAAACCGAATGTCTATTCCACGTGCAGAGGATTTCACTGCACGCTGGCACAATAGAGCGAACTGTTTCTTGTTCGGTCAGTGGATTAAATTATATTTATTAATTGTTTTTAACATTTGGAAATCATATATTCTGCGAAAAACATCTTGACAATTTTTAAAAACAAAACCAGGGATATGGTGTTACAGATATAACTTATACACTGTCTGTAAGACACAATGAATGGTAAAATTTGGACTGTTCTGTTAAAATTCGTTTCTTTAAAACAAAACAACATTGTTTTTCAGCGAATTATTTCAATAAATATAACACATCACTGAAATTAATTTACCACACTAAAACATTTCACTTTATATTGATGAAATACTTCTTTTATATTTATATGAAAACAAAATCTTACAATACATAAATTTAAATATTAACCGTTTGCAAAATCGTATGGCCAGTTAATCAGTTAAAAAACCAAGAGCACTTCAGCACATAAGTCCCTGCTCTAATACAACGCTTAATAAACCGTACCTTCCTATGATTCTGGATGCCAAGTGCAGGAAAAATAGCTGCACTTGCCACAGTGCCGTAGTATGCTGTTCTTCTCCAGTAGCCCATACATATAAAGCGTGATTTTCAATTTAGTGTGCACTGCGTACGCATCAGAACTTCCTATGTTCGTTTGCGCGCTACGTGGTGCAGCACCTAGTACCTCACGCACTACGGGAATACAAGAAAGCAAATCAACATAATATATTATAAGTAATATTTATTATATACCATATAACGATAGGTAAATATAGGTGCAGAAAATTATTCTCCCGCATAATTTTGCCAGGGTGTGCAGTGCACACCCTGCACATATGGACCGCACGCCACTGATATATATATATATATATATATATTGAAATTATTCCAGTGTTCATTCAGATATTTTTATTGCATTTTACTCCGTAAAGAAGTCATTTAAAAAATTTCTACAGGATTTAAAACAGTTCATTCCCTTTTATAATGCGTGGTAAGATTAGGTTAGCTTTATTTTATTACAGAGATTTAACTTTTATTGCATACAAACCTAGGCTGCAAGGTATGTAAAAGTATAAAATAATGCAAATTTCTGAATACTAAGTCAAGTATATGGGAAAATTCTCTCTCGGTAATCAATGATACGGGGCAAATCTCAATAAAGGATTTGGCATCTTGGGAATTCAACTGTCTGTAATAGGGAAAATGCAAATTATCCCTTTCTAGAATTCGATTCATTTATGAAATAGTTTTTAAACCAGTCGTCTTGGATCAATAATCCTCTCTCTTTTCGGTTACGGTTACCGCATAAATGCATCAAACGTGTGCATCTGGTTTCTCTTTTGATATTCGGAACATCCCAAAACTGCGATCATATTATCGTCTGGACACGAAATGATTCATCAGCACAATTTGAAGGAATTGCTATCAGTTGATTAAACCGTTAACAAAAGCATCTGGCATTTGAAATAAATTAATTAACGAATATGAATTAAATGAAATGTAAAGGACATGCAGTTGGAGAATTTGATAAAATAATGGTTCGTGTTATACATATAATTTGCTTCATTGATATTATTTTTATTGCAGAGTGAATATTTTATAAATTAATAGCATTCATTTTGTTGAAAAATATTTTGCTGTAATGATAAACTATTTTTTTTTCATTTCTCAGCTGCATTAAAAATTATTTTAATGATTTATAGTTAATTAAACCATTTTTAGTGAAAAGGTTAATCAATGAACGAATAATTAAAGTAATGTGAATACATATTTAGAGAAATATAAATAAACATGTATGCAGTATAAATAATAGATAAAAAAATAAGAAAATGAGCTGTTATATATATATATATATATCTATGTCAGGATAAAAATATAGAGAAATTTAAGAAATTTAATTAGGGATTCTTTTAATGGGAGTAACGCGCCTCGCGTTACTAGTCACATAAATACGGCTCACGCGCAGTGATAGAGAGAGAGAGCGATAAGCAATTACTACAGGCAGACGTGGCTCCTTGAAGTGGTGATTACTGCCTTTGTTTGCAGTTGGGCGCCAAAATGAGACGCCATTGTGAGTAGAGTGTTGGTGAGTTTAAATAAAGATATGAAGCTGATGTCAGGACTCTAGTATCGTTAACGGGACCACGTCATCTATATAAATAAATTCTTCGTTTTCGTATATGTTTGCTATGTATTCCTACAGGGCTGGATCGATCTTGATGAAATTTTGCATGTTGATTCAGGCCAACCCTGGGAATATTTTTACAAGGTCAAATTGATTGTATGAAATGAGGGCGGAGATTCAAAGTACACTCTGTACAAGAAAAAAATAGGGTGTAAAGAGGTAAACTATCTCGGGAAAAATGGGATAATTTGAACGGTAATGTAGCAGAGAGCCGACCTACAGCTTTTTAGTTATTTAGTTGTTTTTTTTTAGATGGCTATTAAAATTTATTTTTGTTTCAATCCACGTTTTTTCCTTCATTTTATAGCACGCTTGAATATGAAATTCGTTAAATTTTATGTAGTCATAGCCAACAAGGAATAAATATTTCACCTTCTCACCAGCATGAATTGAACCGCGGTAGCTCAGTTGGCAAAGACAGCGACCTCGTAACCGTAGGTTGCGGGATCTAAGCTCAAGCCGTCCGAAAGATTCATCATGTTCAGTAATGGCGACTGGGACACGAAAAATTGGTTCCTGATCGCAGTGTCTTGCCACTTCCATTAAGAAATGGCGAAATATATGCTTGAAAAAAATTGTAACAAGAGTAAAAACTACTCAAGTCGATCTGAAATTGAATCTACTGACGTAAGGGATCTTGAAAACCATTCAATATTGCAGTTGTTGTTGTTGTTTGTCATGCCACTTGGACAAACCAAGCACGATTGAGCCTGCAGGCCGTCGTATTAAGACCAAGGGGTGCGCTTTTCGTTTTAATGAGCACTATTAAGGTGAAAGAAAGACTTCGCTCAAGTAGGTCCTCGTAATTTTGAAGCAGAGACCAAACAGGACCCATAGACTTGACCTGCAACCCCACAGGTATTAATTGAGAACTTGGAGGGCATTGCAACCACGAACCTATTTTACGTGCCCCAGTCACCTGTAACGGACACGTTGGATCTTAATCCGGCTCGGGTTCCGAACCTGCAACCTCTCAGTTACGAGATCGTTGCCTTTGCCGACTGAGCTACCGCTGCTCAATATTGCAGTAGTATGTACAAACAGAAGAAATAATGTTCTATATAAAATTTGGCGTTGGATGTGGATATATCAGGCCACTATGATTTGCAACTATCAACCCTTTTTGGGTTGGTTGAGGTCTTATCGATCTGTCAGTCAGTCCTCCTAGTTCCCACTTACCACTGAAGTTACCACCGATCTGGAACCATATGGCCGTGAGGCCCTCCAGGGTTCTCCCGGTGGCAATGTGCAGATCGAAAGTGTTGGGCCTCCCCAAGCCGCCTGTGACCCTTGAAGTGCCTGGGGCGTGCCCGGACCCTTCGTAGGCGCAATCTGCGAGCGAAAGCAGAAGAATTGCACTACGAGGAGGAATTTGGAAGACTGCTACATGATCTTTCAAACCTCTTGACACCGGAATTAGTGAGGGTGGCAAGAACTGCGCAGATCAAGAATAGACAATGAAGGCTTGGTCCCTGCTTCTATATTACGAGGACCCACTCTTAGAAGTCCGACTACTACATGCAATGGTAATCCTTTTTCCAATGAGAAGTCACACGACTTCGAAATTGACACGATACCAACCAGATAATCAGCATGAATTACTTCCACTGGAGAATAAATATGTATTATTTGTAATATAAATACTATTCGTAAAATAATTATTATACAATATTATATAATAATGTTCAACATATTGTTATACAATTTTATTCTAATATTGTAATAATTCTTTTTTAATTTTTTTATTTAAAAAATTTTAATTTTAACCTATGGCTCGATAAAATACAATATCATTGAACAATTTCAACTGCCTCCTCCTAAAAAAACAAACAAATGACTAAAAAACCGTAGGTCTCACTCTACATCATCACCTTTATAACTCAGTGTAGTTGACCCAAACCTCAACGCTCCAAAAAGGGAAAAAGAACGCGTTGTTACTACACGTGACATTTCGGGGGCTCTGAGGAAGTGAATGTGGAACGATTTTTCCCGGGTAACCTTGGGGGAGCGTCGTTCCTAAGACAAAAGAGAGAGAGACGTCTCCGCATTTGCAAATTTAATTAAATTCAGCGCTCGTTTGTTAGCGGGAGGAAGTTCGTTACACTTTGCTCGCGCCCAATTATAAATTAACCCCTTCGTTTCTGGTTAAGGGCTAATAAGGAAAGTCTGTCCTTAGTTTTCATGATGCACGGTTTTTATTGGGCTAAACAAACGAAGTTGTAACACGGATCCAAGCATTTTAATTTAATTCAAACCGGAGTACGAGAATGACGCCTAAAGTAACAACTCGCGGCTTGTTATCTATTTAGTTGTTTATTTATTTTTTGCCACTTTTCTCGTATGTGCGAATGTTTGTTTTCATTAATGAGATGCTTCTATTTAAGAGGCTTCTGTTTAGCGTCATTTTGTTGGGTGATGAAAACCAGAAATATTCTTTTTGCACGAGTTGTGTATTTTATTTTAATTGGACAATTTTTATTGAATAACATAAAGTGGGAATTATTCCGCGTACAGGATTAAAAGTTTGCGAGATAAAAAAATTTTTTAGGGCTGCAGGTGAAAATACTGATAACTCTTTGTTGTTGTGTTGTTGTTACTTATACCCTTGGGCAAACCAAAAACGTAAGCGATACTCTACTCGAATTAATTTATAAAAAGTAGGTCCTCGTAATTCAGAAGCAAAGATTAACCCTTTAAAGGTCACCAAAATAAATTCATGGGAATTTAATGTAATTTGTTTATAAATGTTATCTATAAGCCTTGTATATGTAAAATATATAAAAAATTTTTGCATTCTTGAGAAGGGTTTGCTTTAGAGGATACCGAATTAGGGTTTGAGAAGTAGTTTAACTGACTAACCCCTACCCTTGTACAGCTTGAACATTATGCATTTTTAAAACTTTAACTATACTGGAAGAACAATAAATGATGATCCTTAAACTGGTATAATAAATAAATAGATTAACAACTTAAAAGTGTTGTTTGTATAGATACTTTTATTTGAGGTCACAAGTAAGATAAATTGAATCTGACTTCTCAAGTACAGAAAGTTTAAATACATATATTTCAGTAGGAAAAAAAATCAATAAGTCAAACGTAGAACTATCATGTGTTATATATTTAAAATATCAAAAATATAATATGTATAAAATGTATATATATATATATGTATGTATGTATGTATGTATGTATGTATGTATGTATGTATATATATATGTATATATATATATATATATATATATATATATATACATATACATACATATATACATATATATACATATATATATATATACATACACACATATATATATATATATATATATATATATATATATATATATATATATATATATATATATATATATATATATAATCGAAAACTCATCCATGTCTCCAAAAAGTTTTTTTTAATTGCAAAAGCTCTTAATTCTACATCATTGGTTTCCATATATCACAGATTGGAGCCGTAAATAGTTACATAAAGATAAAATAAAATACTCCAAAAAGTAAAGTTTAAAAAAAAAAATATGTTTAATAGGTGGTTTTGCTACGAAACCACTGTCCGTTAAAGGGTTAAGAAGAGAAGCACCCCAGAGGTATCGTTTAAGAACTTGGAGGGCATTATGACTATGAGCATATTAACGTATCCCAGTCACCCTTAATGAACACGGCGGATCTTCGGCCATCACGAGCCAAGAACCCGCAACCCTTCTGTTACGAGATCGCTGCCTTTACCAATTGAGTTATAATCCCTAGAGCAGGGATGGCGAATTTTTATGAGATGTGGGTCAAATTTTGTTCATATTTTTACTGTACTACCTTGTGAGTCTCTAATGCTAATTTACACCAGTGTTAGGTTTAAAAAATTTTAACTGAGTCCAAAATTAACCAGTCGAAAGCCTTGATTAAACTTGCACCGAAAATCAAAAACTTTCAGTTGGGGTTGAAGCCTGTTAAATTTACATTTTATCAGATGCGAAGTCTCGGATGCCATTCGCTGTACGTCTTTAGACCACCAAATTTGCACCGAAGTGCAGCTATACTATGTCAACCGGGAGCGAAATCACGCTACTTCACTTGAGAATTATCTCAACTCAACATTTTTGCGTGCTAATGAAATGCCTCAAGTTCATAGAGCCGCGGTAGCTCAGTCGGCAAAGGCAACGCTCTAGTAAATAGAAGGTTGCGGGTTCGGAGCCCGTGCCGGCCTAAGATCTACCATGTTCGTTAAAGGTGACTGGGGCACGTAAAATATGTTCGTAGTCACAATGTTTTCCAAGTTCTCAATTAACAACTCTGGAGGTGGAAGGCCTTGTCAATGAGTCTTCTGCTTGGTTCCTGATACAAAATTACGAGGAACCACTTGAGCATAAGTCGTACTTTCAGGTGCTCGTTGAAATAAAAGGCGCACCTCTTTGCCTCATTATGCAGTAGCATCCGACTCAATTGTGCTTGGTTTGACCAACTGGCATAAGATAACAACAACATATATTCATACGCATTTTATTTCGTATATCTCTCATTTATCATTATTAGTAAGTATATAATTATTAACACTTGGCACGCGGGTATACTTCACCGCCCACTTCCTCTTGCAGCGGGCTTTTTTTCGTGAATCGCGGGAAAGTTTAGTTATTCAGAAAAATTCAGTAAATAGAAAACTACTTTGTTTTTATGAACGAAACTTTTTTTATTTTACACTTTAATATCTACTGCATGATTATTTAACAAAAAAACCAATATTTTTACGAAATCACAAAAATAAACACGATTTTCAAAATTAAAGTCCGATAATCTGTCAGCGCATATTTTTCATCACTATCAGAGTCACAACGGCTCATTTTATCCATTTTGTATTCAACAATAAAAAACCAAGCTTCAAATTGACAAAACACGACTTGTACGTTCTGGAACTAGGAATTCGATTGAAGACGAACGCAACAAAAGACCGAGTAACTCGACAGTCATAACTTGTAGAAAGAAAAAATACAAAGCATTGCATAGCAACGCAAATTACACGCATATAATGTCAAACATACATATAATTATACGTATTTAGTAGATTTGTGGTGGTTAGCAGGTATCCACCACAAATCTACTAAATACGTATTTTTACGTGACCCGCGTTCCAGTGACAGACTGCAAAAAACGTAAAAATACGTTACCCGCACGTGAAGTGTTAATAAGTAGATCATTATTAATTTGATTTCTGTACTTGCACGCTTTTACATGTGTACCGCAGAATTGGCGAGGACGTTGCAAGGGCACTGCTCTGCTCTGATTGAAGCCGAAGCGCAAACCTGTCCTAAACGACAACCCTAAAGTCTAACACCAACTCCAAATCCTATCGATTTTAGGAACTATACGTTTTGAAGACATCCCTATTCTCCCGCACAAGTCCTCTTTGATTCCTCTTCCCTTGCTTTTTCTAGTGGAAAAATGCTTTTGCTGAGCATTACATCATACGCAGCCCCCTCTTCAACAGAACTCTTCTGCCTCTGTTCCGGCCAGAGTTTGCAATGTCAGATCGTTTATTCAAAAATTCGTATTTCTTGTTTAATGTTTCAGAAAGGAGCTCGGTGCAGACGCACGGAACAATATTTCAGGAAAAGTGAGTGAGTGAGTGAGCGGGAGGGAGCTCGGAAAAATGAGTTAAGGCTCGACAATTCTATGTTTATGCCATTGGGGACTTTGACGTTGATCACCGGATCTGAGTCACCTCGGGCTCTGTTTGCTGAATTCTAATTGCTCGAGGCGCTGCCATCTCGGGTATGTAGATGTAGAAGGAATTAAATAATGCTGAAATGAAATAAAGGTTTTAATTCATCTTCGTTTGGTTTTCTAATTGCAGATACTTCTGGGAATTGTGCGTCTTCGAAACATTCAGGACTAGTACGTTCCTACCAGACTCCGGCATTGAGGGCATTTGTTTTGTAGGGCCTTTCAAACTCCTTAACAATTTAAGAAATTCGGAACATGGAGAGCATGCACTCGGGTGGAGACGAATTTTTATTGACTTTAGAGGATTTTTCAACAGCGAATTTCTCACATTCTTAACCTTCACATATCGCAGTTCATCCCGTCCCTAGGAAAAAAGTGGGAACCCATCGAACCGATATTACTATAATAAATATCTTCATCAATGAAATAGTCTCCATTTTTTTTTTTTTTTTTTTTTTCATTACACCATCTAGCCATGATTACAACCCGGCTTTACCGTCGTACACTTGGTTTTACAACTTATATAGTACTTGCATACACACATGATGTATAAATCCTCTGTCATAACTTTGTTCTCCCTTTGTGTTTCTTTTTGTTTTATAATTGTTGGGAAACTAAAATTTAAAATTCTTCCCTACAACATCTTTATGACGTCACTGCAAATCAATGACGTTATACGATGCAATTCATCCGATGTGTTAACTTTAATCACGGATATTATTTGACCGTATCTGTTAACCGAATGATGAATGCAAATTTAGCAGCTATTTGCACTATTTAATCATGTGTTTATTCAACACTGCAGCTATTATACTCTGCTGTAGGTTAAGCTTTTGCTTGGATATCTAGGCCTGCCAGTCACCTTTTGTATAACGAACATTGTCATTAAGTCTTTCTTTTACACTGCCGAATACTGTAAGTGGGTGTATATTTTATTTATATTATAATTTTAAAATGAAATATTAGTTAAAGTTCAAGTTCTAAGTAAAGTTGTTTTAAAACCGTCTGTTCACAGAAGGCATTTATCCATCTGTCCTCTGTATTGCTATTAGATGTGGGTGATTTGGTTTAACTTGTACCAACCAATTTTTCATCAATAATTAACCCCTTAACAGTTTCATTGTTTTTTCACGAATTTGATCCAAAAAAAGTCACATTTTTATTGCATATTTCTGATCATTTTGCTAGAAAGTAGTAAGCTAGAAAATGTTATTAAAAATAATATTTCTATTTATTTTAAACATATATGACAAATTTTTACAGGAAATGTTTTCCTAGGAAGTGATCTTTTCTCTCTCGTATACGGCAGACAGTAAAGTTATGTTTACGTTTGTAAAAAAATATAAATATTTTCGATTACAATTACTACGCAATTATTTCCTAATGCAAATACAAGTCCATTTACTTAACCTGCTTTTTTTTCAAAGATTCGATTTAGTGCGATAAATTTTAAAAGAGGGTAAGAGACAAAGTCCAACGTCACAGTTCGGACAAAAACACCTAGTCTCTTTTCTAATTCTTTTGCCGCTGTCATTTTTAGTCAGTGAAAACACATAGCACTGGTTTGTAGGTCTTGGTTTTTTGTCTGTAGGTGGAATTACCTCTAAAAAGTGTCTCTCGGTCAGTCTCCAGAAATCTCAAGCCAAAGTCAAGTCAAAATCTCATAGATTAAAAACTCGCAATAAATGTAAAAAGCAAGTAATGTAAAACCTGTGTTTTTAAATCAAACAGAATACACTTTGAAAACAAACGACTTGTACACATCTATAAGACTAATTTCACATTAAAAATACAAAAAATACAGCCATAACAGTGAGAACGACAAAGAAATTACCCGTACGCGGTACGGCAAATCATTAAAGGTACGGTAACTGCGCCCGTTCTGTGTACGTGCAAAACAGGCAAAGGGTTAATATCTTCAGGCTTGCAATTCCGTCACTTTTCTTTATTTTAGTCACTTTTTTTACAATTGATCACTTTTAGTCACTTTTTTTATGGTGTATCACAGCAAAAGTCTGTTGTTGAAAAAAGAAAATCTGAATTAAAAACAAAATATTTTAATAAAATACCAAAAATGTGACGCTCTAATCTTATTTTTCTTATTAAAATGTAATAGTCATATGGCTTCCAGAATTTAGGGATTTTAAAAAGTCGTAAAGAAGTTCCTGAAATCTACATTTGTACTGAAATGTACATTTAATACATTAAAGTAATTTACGTCAAAGCACACATTTCTCTTTTTCCTTTTTTTTTTCTTTACAATTTTTGTTTATATACTCTAATCTAGCTATGTACATACTTCAAAACATCATTAATATATGCAGAAAATTGTGATTATAAAATTAATGTATTGTATTATTCAAATCTAATTTTTAGATTTTCTTGAATAAAAAGCAATGTTGAGTTGTGTTAAACAAAATTTTTAACCTTATTTTGTATTTAACGCTAAAATGATGTCTTATGTGAATAATTTGATTTAGAGTTAAATAAAAAAAAATCTTAATATCATCTGTAATCAAGAGGAGAGAAAAAATTGCTTTTTTTTTCAATGTTTAATCACTTTTTGGTCACTTATTCTGTATTATTTGTCATTTTTCTCACCTTTTTGAAAGTACCTCAGCAGTTGCAAGCCTCTATCTAATAATAATAAATAGAACCGGATTATGTAATATTCAGATTTTTCCTACTGGAGCTCTGGGTTCGAATTCCTCTGTGGCATGGGTTTTCGTAAGTATTATAAATTAGCCTTCAGCAGTATTTGAATTCCAGTCCAAATAACCCTCTCTTATTAAACTCTCTATTACTCAGAAACTTATCTACTTATTAAACGCTTTGTAATAGTTTTTGCTTCACTACAACATGGATTTATTGAATAAACATGATACACCACGAATATAACAGAATAAACAGATGCGGTGTGTTATTTATTTACGAGGTAAACTTTACGTCTATGAATGATTACATTTCAACGCTTACATTACGAATTATTATCCTCTGTAGCGAGAATTAAATTGTTTAGCGAATTATAACTGGTGATGTGTGAATAGATTTTAAGATATTTTGTGATTGTAATAACTGGTAATGCATATGTAAAACATACGATGGGTAATGAATTAAAAATTTTTATTCTTTGTACTTGTAATACATAAAAATTGGCAAAATACAATTTCATTTATAATAAAGTTTATTTCCTTTTCAATCTCTATATTTCATACATTTAATCCAAAAACTAAAATGCGGCCATTGAACCAGCTATGGTAGAAATAGGTATGTATTAAGCAGTGGCGTGCTGTAGGTTTTCATGCAGGGTGTGCAGAGAGCAACAACAACAACAATAATAATAAAACCATAAAAATGTACATTAAACACTTCTTTAACGTTTATTATTTAATTTGTGTACAAAATCCATACGTCTATCCGTATTACTAATAAAATAACGAAAAACTTATATTTCTACGAAAAACTTACATTTTCAGCAAACGTAGCACCACACGTGCCCACCGCTGCGGTGCCTCATCAGAATGTCATTGGCGCCAACAAACCGAACGTCTATTCCACGTGCAGAAGATTTCACTGCACGCTGGCGCAATAGAACGAACTGTTTCTCGTTCGGTCAGTGGATTAAATTATATTTATTAATTGTTTTTAACATTTGGAAATCATATAATCTGCGAAAAACATCTTCACAATTTTTTAAAACAAATCCTGGGATATGGTGTTACAGATATAACTTATACACTGTCTGTAAGACACAATGAATGGTAAAATTTCGACTGTTCTGTTAAAATTCGTTTCTTTTTTGTCTAACAAAACAAAATTGTTTTTCAGCGAATTATTTCTATAAATATAATACATCACTGAAATTACTTTACCCAACTAAAACATTTCCCTTTATATTGATGAAATATTTCTTTTCTATTTCCATGAACAAAATCTTACAATATATAAATTTAAACATTAATCGTCTGCAAAATTGTATGGCCAGTTAATCGGCATAAAAACCAAAATCGCTTCAGCACGTAAGTCCCCCTCTAATACAACGCTTAATAAACCGTACCTTCGGATGATTCAGAATGCCCAAGTGCAGGAAAAATAGCTGCACTTTCCTCAGTGCTATAGTATGCTGTACATCTCCAGTAGCCCATACATAAAGCGTGATTTTCTATTAGTGCGCAGTGCGCATACATAAAAATTTCTTATGTTCGTTTGCTTTTGAACGCGCTACGTGGTGCAGCACCTAGTACCGCACGCACTGCGAGAATACAAGCAAGCAAATCAACGTATTTGAATATATTATAAATAATATTTATTATATACCATATATAGATAGGTAGACAAAGGGGCAGAAAATTATTGTCTCTCATAATTTTGCACACCCTGCACATATTGACCGCACACCACTGGTAGTAAGTATATATTTAATGTGCATACTTCTCCTTTATATTTAGCAAATACTTGAGGTTTAGTCAGGCTTGCAATTCCGTCACTTTTCTCACCTTTAGTCACTTTTTTTACAATTGATCACTTTTAGTCACTTTTTCTATGGTATATCTCAGCAAAAGTCTGTTGTTGAAAAAAGAAAATCTGAATTAATAACTGAATTAATATGGTTTCCAGATTTAGTATTTTTAAAAAGTCGTAAAAAAGTTCCTGAAATGTGCATTTAATACATTAAAGTAACTTAAGTCAAAGCACACATTTCTCTTTTTCTTTTTCTTCACAATTTTTGTTTAGATACTCTCATCTAGCTATGTACATATTTCAAAACATCATTAATGTATGCAGAAAATTGTGATTATAAAATTAACGTATTGTATGTATTCAAATCTAATTTCTAGATTTTCTTGAATAAAAAGCGATGTTGAGTTGTGTTAAACAAAATTTTTAACCTTTTTTGTATTTGACGATAAAATCATGTCTTGTATGAATCATTTGATTTAGAGTTAAATAGAAAAATCGTAATAATAGCATCTGTAATCAAGAGGAGAAATTTTTTTTTTATGTTTAATCACACTCTTTGGTCGCTTATTCTGTATTATTTGTCACTTTTCTCACCTTTTTGAAAATACCTCAGCAGTTGCAAGCCTGTATCTTGAAAAATAGAACCGGATTATGTTATATTCAGGATTATGTAATATTCAGATTTTTGCTACCGGAGCCCTGGGTTCGAATTCCGATGTGGCATGGGTTTTCGTAAGTATTATAGATTAGCCTTAAAATCTACATTTGTACTGAAATGTACATATAATACATTAAAGTAATTTACGTCAAATCACACATTTCTCTTTTTCTTTTTCTTCTCAATTTTTGTTTAGATACTCTCATCTAGCTATGTACATATTTCAAAACATCATTAATATATGCAGAAAATTGTGATTATAAAATTAACGTATTTCTAGATTTTCTTGAATAAAAAGCGATGTTGAGTTGTTTAAACGAAATTTTTAACCTTTTTGGTAATTGACGCTAAAATTATGTCTTGCATGAATCATTGGATTTAGAGTTAAAATAAATAGAAAAATCTTAATAGCATCTGTAATCAAGAGGAGAAAAAAATCGCTTTTTTTCAATGTTTAGTCACTTTTTAGTCACTTCTGTATTATTTGTCACTTTTCTCACCTTTTTGAAAGTACCCCAACAGTTGCTAGCATGGGTTTAGTTCAAATTTTCATTTTTATAAAACCGATAGCTTTGTATTCATAGGTGATGCATGTTCCTATCCCCTATATAATAATAGCCTAAGTTATTTGTCCATCTGTCCTCGAATTTATGAAGCATTTGGACCTGGAATGGATAGGGGCATCCATATTGGATTCTTAGTTAGGGTTAGCAAAATTCATAGCGAGTCTTTAAAACTTTCGAAAACCTCCCCTTCCCTCCTTTTCGAACGTTTAATGCCATTATATCAAGCCCTATGTTCCCCGGTTAAGAGCAGGTGATTAAGTTTATCACATAATAAATAGGTAAAAAATAACATTTTTTGCTATCATTATGACGTCCAGGACTTCGAACCGGAACTGAACCGAAAACCGGAAAAAAACCGTTATTTTGGTCGGAACGAAAACCGGAACTGAACCGAAAAAAATATCGGTTTATTTCGGTTCGATATATCTTTCAGTCATTTTGTTACTGTTACCAACTTATCAATATTTTCTAATTTAACGTCAACTTTATAATTACATATCCGCACTTGTATAAGATTGCAATGGTGGTTTTGGCAGCTCCAGCTACACAAGTTAGTGTTGAAAGAGCGTTTTCAGGTTTGAAATTTATTCTCCGAGACAACAGAAGTAATCTCAGTGAAACCACGTTAGAAGATATATTAATAATTAGAGGCAATTTTCATATGTTAAATAAATAATATATTTTTTACGTAATTATTGCAAGGCCAAGTGCACGATGTGAGAGTCAAACGACGAATGTGGGTAATCATGAACCTAGTTGTCAAATGCGATTTTGATAATGGATAACAATGCCAATGCTCGCCGCTCTTATCGTACCTGCTGTTTGTGTCAATTCACATAGTGTACCAATTAAAAAAAAGAATAAAATCTTCTAAATTTTGATAGAATTACATTTTTTGTTTATGATAGAATTATATTTATAGTACAAATAAGAATATACATAAAATGAAATTATTCATTTGGAACTGAAACGAAAACAGTTATTTTTGGCAGAGCGAAAACCGGAACTGAACCGATATTAATTTTTTAGTTGAACCGGAACGAAAACCGGAACAAAAAAAATTACGGTTCGAAGCCCTGATGACGTCATTCAAATCAGAATAAGCATCTCCTTTATAAAAATAGCCTAAGTTATCTGTCCGTCTGTCCTCGAAATTATAAAGCGGTTGGACCTAGAATGGATAGAGGCATCCATATTGGATTCTTAATCAGTTGCGTTCGAAATCTACCCCTTCCTCCCTTTTCTAGCATTTAATGCCTTTATTTCAAGCCCTATTTTCCCAGGTTAAGAGCAGGCGATTAAATTTATCGATGTATCACATAGTAAATAGGTAAAAATAACTTTTTTTCTAGCATTATGACGGCATTCCTTTAACCATCTCATTTAATCATTTCTTATTTTAAATTATTTAAATATCGTCTGCATTATGTTCATACGTTTTATTACTGAACTTAGATATTACGTAAATAATTTTATTTCATATATGGCATAAATAATAGATTAGGTAAATATGTGATAATTTTAAATTTAATCATCGATTATTTTTTGTTGCAATGAAAATTTTATCACCGGTATTAACAACAAATTCTTTTTATAAAAGTCTAGAAGTCTATTTAACGTACTAATAAATAACTAGCGTTTAAGTTATGTTTGTTTGAAAATTAAGAAGTTTATTCGTTTATGTGTTTGTTTTTTTATTCATCCACACGGTTTGACTAAATGAATTCAACGTGATTCTAAACTGCACGCACAGTATCGGGAGACTTTAGAGGAGTAGGAACATAAACAAATTATTGAGCTTATATCAGATAATTAATTCTCAGCCAAACAATAAACCATTTTTTATCTGCCTTATAGGGTACTTTACAATTCTGGAAAATGAAAAATTTTACTTATCCCGTCATATGACAGGCTATATGCTAGTTCAAATATAATTGTAAGATTCATCATCCGGTTTCGCTGACTTCCTGGCGCCAAGCGTTGACTGTAGAAATCTGAGATTAGGTTAGAAAACGAATAGATATTTAGAGTTCCCCTCCATTTATCTTAATGGGTGAGTGATCTTTCTTCTATTTTCTTAGAACTTCAATGCTAGCCTAATCAGTAGATATATGTCTTAATTTAAGAGCTTTTGCCGAGTGAAGCATGCCGGCTTTATCTTGCTTTGCTATGCTGAAATGTCCAATAAAATTCGAAATTGCGAAATTTATGGTCCTTTTTAGTTTTTAATCCTTAGTTTATACTACTGGATTTATTGTTAGGGGTAAATAAAATCACCTTAAAATCCAAGACATGTTCGGGAACTTTTAAAAGTTTCAACCTGCCAAAGAATGAATTTGGAATGAATGCGCTATCTATTATTTAAGCCTTTTGGTGAGCTTCCGAAAAAGAATTTGGAATTTCTCGCTCACTTTTTTTTAATCGGAAAGGAAAACCATGATTTTTTTTCGAAATATTTTTGTTTTTATTATTTTTTTGGGAAGTTTTGTTATTCAGTTTAGTTTCGTTAATTCAAGGAATGCTTTCGATTGTTTGTTTTTTTATTTGAGTGCGTGTGCAGCTATGGCGGAGGGTTGTGAAAATAAAATATTTCGTTTGTTTTTTAAAGTGTTAAGTTTTTTCGTTTGGAAAAACAAACTAAAAAACTTGTTATTTCAATTACTCTTGGCGAGCCCTTTGTTTATAAAACTTTAAAGTGTACTTCATTTTTTCTGTTTACTTGGTGTTTTTTTCTTTTCAAATAAAACACTTATCAGTTATTTTTTTCTGAGATCCTATTTTTCTAGAACATTGTTACAAAATTCGCAGCTGATAAAATGAAAGAAATTTTTTGGAATGAAATACAGTTGTTGCTGCGAGATATTTGTAGCATCACACTGCTAGCGAGGTTGTTTATAGTTGTTCTAAATCAGACCTGTCCAACCCGAAAGGTTTTGCGGGCCGCAGTATTTCTGATACTTCATCTTCTGTACTAAATCACCGTAAGCTGTACGTAGACGTTTAATCAGACCTTGGGTAACTAAAAAGTTAATCATAGTGATCCAAACCAGCGCTTACTCTCTCTAACATACTGTTCAGTGGCGTACGCAGAATTTTTTTCAAGGTTGAGAGGGGGGTTCATAATTTTAAAAAATAACAGGCCGCATAAATTCTACTAAAATTTTTTTTTGCCATTTTGTCTGAGCTCAAAGGGGGTGTTTAAACCCCTAAACACCCCCTTTGCTTACGCCCCTAATACTGTTGCTTAGTGTTTTTTTCTTTTCAAATAAAACATCAGTTATTTTTTTTTCTGCGATCCTATTTTTCTAGAACATTGTTATACAATTCGCAGCTCATAAAATGAAAGAAAAGTTTTGGAATGAAATACAGTTGTTGCTGAGATATATTTGTAGTATCAGACTGCTAGCAAGGTTGTTTATAGTTGTTCTAAATCAGACCTGTCCAACCCAAAAGGTTTTGAGCGCCGCAGTATTTCTGATACTTCATCTTTTGTACTAAATCACCCTAAGCAGTAAGTTTCCGTTTAATCGGACCTTAGGTAGCTAAAAATTAATCATAGCAATCCAAACAAACACTAACTCTTTCTAACATACTGTAACTTAGTGTTTTTTCTTTTCAAATAAAACACTTATCAGTTATTTTTTCTGCGATCCTATTTTTCTACAGCATTGTTACAAAATTCACAGCTGATAAAATGAAAGAATTTTTTTGGAATGAAATACAGTTGTTGCTGAGAGATATTTGTAGTATCACACAGCTAGCAAGATTGTTTATAGTTGTTCCAAATCAGACCTGTCCGACCCAAAAGGCTGTCGCAGTATTTTTCATACTTCATCTTCTGTACTAAATACACCATAAGTAGTACGTTCCTATTTAATTGGACCTAGGGTAGCTAAAAAGTAATTCATAGCGATCCAAACCAGCTCTTACTCTTTCTAACATACTGTAACTTAGTATTTTTTCTTTTAAAATAAAACACTTATCAGTTATTTTTTTTCTGCGATTCTATTTTTCTAGAACATTGTTACAAAGTTCGCAGCTGATAAAATGAAACAAATTTTTTGGAAGGAAATATAGTTGTTGTTGAGAGATATTTGTAGTATCACACTGCTGGCGAGGTTGTTTATAGTTGTTCTAAATCAGACCTGTCCAACCCAAAAGGCTTTGCGGGCCGCAGTTTTTCCGATACTTCATCTTCTGTACTAAATTACCTCAAAGCAGTAAGTTACCGTTTAATCGAACCTAGGATAGCTAAAAAGTTAATCATGGTGATCCAAAACAGCGCTTACTCTATCTAACATACTGTTAGAGCTGTGGTTTCTCGAAAGAGGAGTTGGGAAGTTTGTAACCCCTGCTCTGGGAATACATGCATTATGTGTGAAATGATTTCTATGTTATTTTAAGATATGAGGTGAAAGGGATGACGCTCCCCACCCCCCTCGAAGGGAAAATTTTTCGCTATTTCTCTATGTTGAGGCAAAAAGCTGAAGTACAGTAGAACCTCGATTAACCGAAACTCTCCGTCAAGTCCGTTTGGGGCCGAACTTACTTCGGATAATCAAAATTTTTGGTTAATCGAGAATTCATCAATAATCATCTAGTTTAACATTAGTATCGTCATTGGTGCAATAACATTTGATTGTTCTGGAACTCGGCAGTATGATCTTCCAAGTTTCAAAATGGGGTGTGTGCTTGTTTAGAACAAAGATGTTTGAAAGTGGAGTACACTCGTACCGTGAATTGTGATTGTGAGAAGAAATTCTAAAAAAGGGAATTCCAAAATATTTATCTGCACTCGCAGTTTGGAAATAACGGCTTGCGTACAAAAGGAATATGGGAAAAAAGAAAATCTTAAAAATGCATGTTTGTAAAGAGAAAATTTTGGATGATAGTAGAAAGTGTAAAAAAGGTGAAAAAGAAACCGACTTCGGTTAACGGAAAGTTTCAGTTAATCGAGGTTCTACTGTATAGATATCAGGTTGTAATCAAATAGGAAGGTGCACAACTAGATGTTACAATAGTCTTAAATATATAAATTTAACAATCTCAGATCTGTCATTTCTGAGTTATGAAAGTTTGGTTTGGAGCGCTATGGTATACTGTTTTGCTCATGACGGCTTAATGAGACTGGAACCTAATGCTTAAGGCCGATTCCGAACAGTAACGACCATCCATGCCAGCAGCGGAATTCGAGCCCGCGAACTCCAGTACCGAAGAGAGCTGCTGTACCACTTTGCCTTCCTTCGTCTTGAGTTACGAAAGATTAGGTGCACAGACATCAGTCAAAATTGAAGAAACAGACTTCGGTTAACGGAGAGTTACGGTTAATCGAGGTTGTACTGTACATCGATAACGGGCTGCTTCGATGAAATTTTCCTTAAATACACTTTTTTTCAATTTTCCTCTGATAGTGGTTTATTTTTTTACTGTTGGTTCAAAAAAAAATTTCTCAATTTTATTTAATTGAAAGAGAACAGTGTTTTTCATTTCGTAATGACATGTCACATCGGGGATGACATGCATGTTTCTTCTTACTACCCGTTATTTTCCCACAAACTCTCTCAAATTTTTTTTGTCTCTCACGCATTCCCACCATACTATGTACCTGCTCATCGGTTGTAATGTTGTCAGCGGTTAATTTAGTTTCCCGGGCCAGTCTCGATTGTACCTTATCTTCCTGTTTTCTGTTCGTAGTGGGCCTGCGGGGATATGTGTGCAAGAGCAACCGAAATGCGGATCGCTCGACCGTTGCAAGCATGCGGAGAGAGACAGAGAGAAAAAGGGGGAAGTGTTGTGTTGTTTGTATGCTGTGGGATTGCCCTCAATATCGGGGTGGATTTCCCTTGCGTCACATCTTGTTCGAAATGCAACGGTGACCTCGCGCGGGTCTTTTGTTGACGGACGATGTCAGGGAAATGAATTTGAAAAATAAAATTGCTCAGGGTTTGCAACACGCTGACTACATAAAGAAATATGCGAAATACACGACAATGGTATCCTGTAAAACGAAGTTCCACTTTTTTTTTTTTAATTACATTTTAAAATCGTGTTCGACATCTGGGATTGCGTACATGTCCTGCATTGTTGCTCTAGTTAGTTCTAATATAATGTATGTACATGTGTATATAAATGTATGTAATAATTCGTTTTTCTACTTTCTAATCTTATTTACTAGCATATACCGCGTCATATCATGGGAACAGTAAATTTTTTAATTTTCCAGAACTTTAAAGTACCCTATGATGCATTTAAAAAAATTGGTTTGATTTTTGGCTGTGAATTATCTGGTACACGCTTAATAATTTATCTTCATACTCCTTTAACCCCTTCCGGTATGATTTAATAAGAAAAACTGTGCATGAAATAACCATTTAATTTTTATTTAAAAAACTTGTTTCATTTTACAATTCTTACATATTCTTAATTAAAATCCACTTTTTACATAGTGTTAAATAATATCAGAAACAGTAAAATTAAGAAAATATCAAAGCAAAACATTAATAAGGTAAACAGATAAGTCTTCAAGCTAGTGGTACTTCTCAAAACAAAGTGCAAAGGAATTCTGAATTGTTTACACCGCCAAGTAGTCTCACTTTTAATTTGATTCTTATAACACACACGGCATTTCTTAGTAGGTTTTCTTCTATTCTGACTCATTAATTTGGCAATGACTTGTACCAAGAAATTCTAAGTAAACAATATGCAATAGTGACTTGTGATTTTCACAAGCGATAAAAGTGTTGCCAAATTCAGTACACTAGAAATTTTAAACTAAATTATCATATTTAACAGTAACTTTAATCGAAAGACGAGTGTAGCTCGTTATTGTGCGGTATGGAATGAAAAACTAATGACGAGCTAAGACTCATCATTAGTTTTTCATTTTACCAGAAGGGGTTAAAGTCTTCCGATACTGTGAATGCAGTTTAGAATCACATTGAATTCTTTTAGTCAAACAATGTGGTTTGACCATATGGTCAAACCATATTTATTCCAATTTACTGTAGAATCGGATCAATAGTTTAGGACAATATAAACTTGACTCGCTTTGAATTTTGCTAACCCTAACTCATACATAATCCAATGTGGATGCCTCAATCCATTCCAGGTCCAACCGCTTCAAAAATTTGAGGACAGGTCAGATAACTTAGGCTGTTATTTTATAGGGTATTCTCATCAGGATACGCAGATGTTTTTTCGCGCCTTCCATTAGATTCTATTTTTAAGTATTTCGTGGGCCATTTATTTCTCACACAATATTTCCAAACCTCTAAAAACAGAAGCGCTAATTATATTCAATTGATCAAATAATAGATGACAGCGAAAAAATGAAGCAAGAATCAGTCTTCCCATCGTTATAATAGGAAGGCCAATGTATTATAATGGGTTTTGCAGTTCAAAAAGGTGTATTTTGTAAAATCATGTAGGTGGGAAGTAATGTTCCCACGCCCTTCAGAAGGGTTAAAATATTCTCCTCAAACAGTCATATAAATTATCAGATAAATCATATTATTATCATATAAAACCTTCTTTCAGTCGGTCTCTACTGCCCGCCGAACGATGACCGAATGGTTAGGGTGCGGATCTTCAGTACCGGAGTTTGTGGGTTCGAATCCCACTGTTGCATGGTTGTTCGTAGCCGTTTGGAATCGGCTTAAGCAGTAGGTCCCTATCTCATTAGCACTAGTGTTGCAAAAAAGTAGACCGTAGAGAACCAAACAAAACCAAACCTACTGTGGCATGAATGTTCGCAGCCATTCAGAATCGGTTTTAACCCTTTAACTGGCAGTGGTTTCACAGCGAAACCACCTATTAAGAATTTTTTCTTTCTTTTTTTAAAAACATCAAAAAGTTTTTCTTCTTTTTTTCGATTTTCTGTGTTACTGACTCTTTGATGTAGTAATAGATAATAGAATTTTGCATAATTTATATTTCTCATTGAAATATAGTAGTTTAAAACTGCTTTACATGAAAAATCTAGAATTTGAATTTTCTCCTTATGACTTCAAGCCGAAAGATGGCCGATTGTTAAGGTGCTGACCTTCGGTACCGGAGGTCGTGGGTTCGAAACCCATTATGGCATGGATGTTCGTAGCCGTTCGGAATCAGCTTTAAGCTGTAGGTCCCGGTCTCATTAGCCCTCGTGTTGCAAAAAGTAGACCGTAGCACTATAAACCAAACCAAACCTTATGACTTCAAATAAAAGCACCTGCCCTGAAGAATTGTGTAGTTATCTATTTGTTACATCATTTTTGATGATAATTATACATTGTTCTTCCAGTATAATTAATTTAAAAGAACTCTTCATTTCATTCTGTAAAAGGAAAAAGTTTCACAATTATCCCTCCCCCGCCAAAAAAAAAAATAAAAAATAAAAATAAAAATAAAAATAAAATTTCCCACCTCCAAGGGAATGTAAAATTTGTTTTCATATGGTTCCTATTTATAAACTTCACACACAATGTTCATAACCTAATCCTAACCTAATTCCGTTAAATCTGAAAGAATTTTTAATCGTGAGCTTGTAAGGGTTAAGCAGTAGGTCCCGGTTGCATTAGCCCTCGTGTTACATAAAGTAGACCGTAGTGTTCCAAACCAAACCAATCTCTATTTCTCAGTAAGTCACATATCAAACGATAGCCTAATGGGTAGGGTGCTGCTTTGCGACACCAGAGTTCACGAGTTCGAATTCAGCATGGATGCTGATTGACGTTCGCTAATACCTCGGTGCTTGACTGACATAGAATGTTTTTTAACCTTTTCACCCCTTTCACCATTCGCATATCAATTCATTATAGACCACTCGTTAAAAAATGACATCTTTATATGCGAGAAAACCGACAGAAAGTCATTCTACTCTACTTTCCAGCAGAAAACGCGAATTCGGAATAATCCTCCCTATGATTTAACAAATGGAACCTGGGGCTTGTTCTATTTGATTTACGTTTATGACGGAAGGTGAAGAAATCACACTTTCCCGAGAACATTGTTCGCGAACATTTCACTTCAGTCTTGTACCAGGAATTGTTCCTTTCCCGTGATGAATGGTACTCTGGCGGAGCAGAGTTTCACTTTAATGAATTATTCGTCCACCCCCGATGATTAGGATTGATTGTTTCCTGTTGTTTTTTTCTCCCCGGATTCTGGCAGCGGTTCCGGACGCCCACTGGGAAGCGACGGGGAAAATGGAACGGTTGGAGCATGTTTATGAACGTATATTTCATACCGTAATAGAGACAGAACTACACTATTTATATACAGTTCTATATCTTGTTATATTTAAGGCGATATGATACCCTGAATATGGCCAAAAAATTCATTTAAGAAAAGTTTATTTTACTACCAAATTATTGTTTTAACACACACTAAAAAAAACATTTTTAGTCGAAAGTAGCCTCTATTCGATTTTCTCGTATATTCATAGCAAAGAAACGATTTTCGTTAGTCATGTTTTTTGTTTTTTTTTTCCAAATATATTAACGCTATCGCATGATTAATGCCATTTAGCTACACTAACATGTTATTTTATGAATTTAAATAACAAAAAAGGTAACCGGAAGTAGCTCTTTACCTGCTACTTCCGGTTGCCGGAAGAAACAAAAAAAAAGTTGAAGTTCTACACTTTTTTTTTTGGTAATTGATGTATACAAAATGGGGCGTGTTGTTGTTTAGAACGGGGATGTTCGAAAGTGGGAAAGAGTACACTCATTCCGAGAGTTGTGCTTGCGAGAACGAGAAGAAATTCTATAAAAGGAAATTCCAAAATATTTTTCTGCACTCGTAATTTAGAAAGGACGGCTTGCATACAAAGGAATGTGGAAAAAAAGAAAACTTTAAAAATGCATGTTTGTAAAGAGAAAATTTTGGATGATAGTAGAAAATGAAAAAAAAAAACGATTTTGGTTAACGGAGAGTTTCGGTTAATCGAGATTCGGATAATCGAGGTTCCACTCTAATTCTAAAAAATTGTGCATTTTCGGAAAATGTGAAGATTTATCAAAATCTCGAAGTCGAATTTTTGGATGATTATAATACTTTCTCTGTACTACGTATTCAAAAAAGTAAAAAATTAGCTGGCCAATATAATTTATTCTCAAATTTTAAGAAAATGTAAAAAATATTTCACAGTCATCCATCTTTCAGAGCACGACATTCAGGATCAACTTTACACTTTCTAGTGTACGTTTTGAGGTTGAAAAAATAAACAAAAGCACTAGCGCCACTTTTTTTAATGACTTCATCACTATTCACAATGGCGTTATCTATCCGCCATCTTTCCATATGAAGTAAATAATATTATTAAAACATGTGCCGAAAATGGTACACGCTGGTCACAGCTTAAAATGAACATTCTCTCAAACATAGCTCAATTTTACTTATACAAGTACTGTTCATTTTACGACCTATTCGCTTAACGACCACTTACACTTACGACCAATCAAATTTCGACCTGCAATTCAACCCGAAATTACGGAACTATGTCCTAAACTAAGCAGTGCTTGTATTAAATACTTCTAGTAACCCCCCCCCCAAAAAAAAAGTTCCCCTCATATCTATGTAAGCACTATTATGTGTATATAATTAATCCAAATTGCAAAATGATTAGGACTACACTGGAATTCTAGACAAGCGTTTGTTCATTCCCCATTTCTTTAAGTTGAAGAGGAGTATTCTCGGAAATTTAAACGAGGGGAAAGAAAAGAATGGGTTCCTTTTGGATATATTGTGAATATTCTTTTGCCAGTTAAAATGAAGTTTGAAAACTGATCCCATTAACAGATGTAACGATTACATAAAGCGATAATTTTAACATACAAATGAATGGAGAAAATAGGGACCAAGCGATTTCGATAACATTAAGAGATTGATAACATTAACCCCGATCACATTAAGAGGAGTCTCCTTTTTAATATTTCTTTAAATTGTTCATAAAATCGGGAAAACACATTTTGAGAAAAGTACTTTAAAAAACTTGATAAATTAATTTTCATAGTTTCATTTTTGATGATTTATATATTTTTTTAATTATCATGAAATATTTGCATTTGGAATCACCTCCATTTAAATCATATTTTGAGAACAATTCAAATAAAAGACTTTAAACCTTTTTTTTTTAATAAATGTTTTTGTCGTGAGCGGCTGTAAAATTATTCAAATGAATTCAGTGATCAAACGAAATTAAAATCTTTACACTGACTGTAAATTTTATTACTCCATCTTAAATATTCTTTAAACTGTCCCTAAAGTCCTAAAAAATACATTTTGAGAAATAACTTCAGAAACGACATAATAAATCCATTTTATGACCATATCTCTGATTATTTATATTTTTAAAACCTTTGCGGAATATCTGTTTTTGCAATCGCTTGCATTGTTTTTATGTTTTAAGCATAATTCAAATGCAAGTCTGTGAGCCATTTTTTATCGTGTGTTCCCTTAAATGGCCGCGATCTTTACCCTTGCATTGTGGATTGTTTTTATATTAATGCTGTTTCTTTTTATTCGTGTAGGTTGTATAAAAGAAAAGTTTCATAATTTCATTTTTTTTTCTAAAGGGGGAGATAAAATATTTTATTCAGTTATGTCACCAGATCTGTCTTTTTGTATTTCCCCTGCATTTTAAGTTGAACACATTCGAGACATGAAGTTCTTTCAAATTGTCATTTAGTGAAAGCCATGTTAGGTTTAAGTTGTACAAAGAAAATGTAAAAAGTGTTAAAAACCTACTAAAACTTGTGTTTGTGTGCACACACAACCATTGTGTAATTGATAAATATATTTGATAGTATTTTATTTTTAGTAGCACACTTTTATTATGAATCTAACACATCTTCTATTAGATACTGCTGATTTGCTTAGTTCAAAGATGATATTATTGCAGCAAATGAGTATTCTACGAAATACAAATTCCATTTGTATAAAGTCCCTTAAGTTTTCACATTTTCTGAACTTACTAAAGAGCAACTCAGTAAAATCACCGACATTTTTATTAATTTTAAAGATGTCCAAGTAGAATTTTAGTCTAAGGTGCCCTATAGAGTTGACTAAGAAATTTTAGTGGAACAAAAACATATTTTGCGCATGCGCAGATAAAAACTATTTCCTTTAACTACTATCTCTCATGTAGCCTCCACACTATGGGCAATTGTTCACCACTTCCTGATGGTGGCCTTGAACGATGGTTTACGGGTTGCATCCCCACGTTGGGCCACTAAATGAGCCGCCGAGCGTTTGGATTCGTCCATAAGGTCTACTGCGCACTTTAGTTGCGCATCTGTCTACCATTTGATGTTTGGGAGAAAAACCGCCTCTGAAGCCATCGTCCACCAAGGCTATTTATATCGTCTGCCACCATCGACCACGATAAGCCATACCCTCTCCAGTAATGGCTTACAGTGGAGCATAGTGTAGAGGGGCTTTTAGAGTATTTGCCAAAGGAGGGCCGAATTCTGAGGCTTTTTTCGTTTCCGGACGCCGAAAGATGGCCGAAATGGTAGAGCGCTGCTCTTTGGAACCGGAGTTCCGTGGTTCGAATCTCGCTGTTGGCATGGATGTTCGTAACCGTTTGGAATATGCTTTAAGCAGTAGGTACCGATCCCATTAATCCTAGTATGCGATACAGTAGACCTTAGCCCTCCAAATCAAACCTCGTTTCCGTAGTTCGCTGGTTTGAATCCAGTTGTTGGCATAGATGTTCTTAACTATTTGGAATCGGCTTCAAGAAATAGATCCCGGTCTCATTAGCCCTTGTGTAGCAAAACAGTAGACCGTAGTGCTCCGTCCAAATAAAACTCGCAAAATATTTCATCTAATTCTTCCAAATTTTAGTAAAATATTGCTGCTGTTATGTAAAATTTCTATAAAAATTGTGTATGTATTGAACAAACATCGTCATAAATAAATAAATAAATGAATAAAATAAAATAGACGTTTTTTAGACAGACATCTATATCAGAATGATTAAAAGTTCCTTTCTTATGAAAATACTCTCATCAAGTGCGTAAGCTACTGCTCTTTTACGTGCATATGTAGTTTTATGCTTGTGCATATTTTTCCGTATTAGAGAAATAGAGAGTGTTATGTAAGTTTAATTTTTGAAGTGTGACTAAAAATATATATATAAAATAAAGCACATTAAATCTCTAAACTTTTCTCTCTTGATGCCTTAAATAACTTGTCATAAAGTGGTTCGTTATTATTTATTACTTCTGAAAGCGTAAGTAAACAAACCAGACTCTTTAAACTCTTATTTCAGTATGTGTGTCAATGTCCCGCGAATTATTTTCAGTTAATTTATTTTTGAACAGCTGTGCTATATTTAGTTTTGAATGAATTATCGTTGATTTGCCGTAATTTGAGTGAGAGGATAATGACCGTTTGTTCACGCCACTCGGATCTGATTATGATATTAGAAGTTCGCCAATGAATGGTGTTGGCTGGGCACCAGCCAGTAGAGGCTTTAATTTTCCTGGCTTATTATACAGCACTGTAGAAATAATGTGGGAATAATATTACCGCTCTTGATAACATTAGAGGCCATTGTCCCATTGTGGAAACTTGCAATACGGACAGCTAGCTCATTTCACTTTATTATTTAATCTTGCCAGAGTTTGTAAATAGACCTGGGCAGAAAACCCCCTTTTCATCGTGACGTCATTATCCCCCTAGATAATACTTGAATGAAATAGCTGCCTCGCCAAAGGAACCTCCCAATTCCAACCCGATTGATAGCTGGCTGATTGCGTCAGCTTTTCACAGCGACTCCTTTTCTATTAGCAGTAGAGTTGAAGTGTGTTTGTTTTTATATTTCCCTCTCTTTTGTCGTCTGCCTGTTTTTTTCTTTCCTCCCTGCTTTAATTGCGATTACAGTGTTTGCTGGTAGTAGCGTTGAATTGGGCTTTGTTTGTTGGGTTTTTATTTAAGGCACCATTAAATGATGTATTGAGTAAGCACTTCATTAGAGTGGTTCCTGATTACTACTCGTGGAAAAGAAGACCTATCCACGCTTTAGTTGTTCCCGTTTGCAGAGTTATATTGTTTGTTTTACGTGACTTAAGTAAAGGAGTAAAGAACCTAAAATCTAATTTTTTTTATATGGTTGAGTTACAGAAAACTGTAATTCTTTTATTTGTGATTTTTTAATTCCTACATTCTTTAATGTATAATTTTATCCTTAGATTATACTTATCTAAATTTCTTTACATAGGTGTAATTCTTAAAATAAAAACGATTTAAAAAGATTCTTAAATAAATGGTTTAAGTATATTTAATTATAAATATAATTTCAGAACTGATAGCAAATATTTTTTTTCACTTTTGAATCGAGGGAAATTTTTTAATTAACTTTTCTTAGGAATATGTCAAACTATTCCGTGTAAAATGTTTAATAACTACATAATATGTATAGATTAAAAAATGTAGATCCATGTATTATTTTGGAGTAAATATTTTTACAACAATTTTTTGTAATTAAAAAAGACTTTAAAGAAAATAAATTAAGAGAGGTCCATTTAAACTTTTAGATATGTAACATAAATTAAATATTCAGATGTATCTTTTTTGATACCGCTAAAATAGAATGTAGAATTTTTATGTTTTCTTAGAACGAGTTTTCCTTTTAGTAGGTAGAGGGCAATCTTATAAATAGTCTATAAATAATTTCTGTAATTTATAATTATTTCATTTGGATCGACACTTTTTGGTTTTTTTAAAAGATTATATAAATTTACTTTTTCTATTCATTGCGATTCATTAAAAATAGTAAAAAGAAACGTAGGTGTGGGATTTTGTATCAAGTTAACAGAAGCATAAAATACGGTATGATGGGAAAGCAAGCCCGTGTGATCCGGTGACTTTGACGACAATCCGGCAAAAAGGAGGCTTGAAATCATTGCTCCTGTAAACAGGTTTTTCTGCCCCTCCAAGTAAAAGTCCCTTTACGCGGTAAAATGAAAGTAACTTTACTGGAACATGTAAACTGGGCTTTATTCGTTTTAAATGTTGGTCTCTTTTTTTATATTTATACAAGGAATCATTTTTTTTGGCTCAATTAATAATGCATTTAATCCTTTTTTGATTTCATTCGATATCCCCAATATAATAATAGCCTAAGTTATCTGTCCGTTTGTCCTCGAATTAATGAAGCGGTTGGACCTGGAATGGATAGAGGCATCCATATTGGATTCTTGATAAGTTAGAGTTAGCAAAATTCAAAGCGAGTAAAGTTTATCTTCAACTAAACTATTGATCCAATTCTAAAATAAATTGGTATAAATATTATTCATATCACAGCGAAAAATACTGTCATCTTTAAAACGTTCGAAGAAATCCACCGCATTCCCCCTTTTCGAGCGTTTAATGACATTATTTCAAGCCCTATTTTCCCCCGTTAAGAACAAACGATTAAATTTATCAATTTATCACATAATGAATAGGTAAAAATTGCATTTTTTCCCCTTTGCCTTATGACGTCATTCCTTTAACCATCTCATTTAATTATTTCTTATTTTAAATTATTTAAATATCGTCTTCATTATTTTCATGCTTTTTATCAATGAGCTTAGGTATTACGTAAATAATTTCATTTATATTTGGCTTAAATAATAAATTAGGTACATATGTGATAATTTTAAATTTAATCATCGATTATTTCTTGTTGATAATTTTCATCCAAAAAACAAACCATTTTTTACCTGCCTCATAGGATACTTTAGAATTCTAGAATAATAAAAATTTTACTGATGAAATTTTCATATGATGGGCCATATGCTAGTTTCATAATAATGCTGATACCACAAATGCATACACATTTTCTTCAAGTACATGCGTTTGCATCGAATATTTTTCTACTGGGAAAAAAAATTTCAAATTAAATTTTTCGGTTGGCAATACGTTTCATAATATACTAATATAAGATACTATTGTATCTATCAAAAAAAAAAAAATGCTACTGCAGTATATTATATTTAATATAGAATATATAATACGTCTGTGTTTGCAAATGAACACACACATATAAAAGTACATTCGTGTTCGTCCATGAACATTGATCAAATAATAACATACTTTTAAGTATTAAGTTCTTAACCAAACTTCTTGACGATAAAATAGAGTAAATTGTGAAATAGGTAGCTAGAAGAGAGTTTAATTGCCCCTTCCATTCACATATACATTCACAGAAGGAAGGAAAAAAACACTTTAAAATTGTACTTATGTGTACATCGTCAGATCTTGATGTTAACCGGAGTTTTTGGGTTCGAATCCCCACTGCTTGCATGAATGTTCGTGACCGTTCGGAATCGGCTTTAAGCAGTATGACATGGTTTCATTATCTCTCATCTGGCAAAAGTTAGAAAACCGGAGCATTTCAAACCTACAAAACCAACCATTATACACGTTTGTGATTCAAAATTAGTTTATTCATAGTTTACAACACAAGCTTTTTTAGTACTCGCATGAGCTTGTTTATTGCTTACTACTCTCGATTAATTTGAGACTGAAGCAGATGCACCAAGTGTTATTACAGACAGAAATCTGATTTAAATAATACAGCATTCTGAGAGAAAAATAAATTTGAACAATAAGTCTATTCATCTGTAACCTTTCATAACACATTACATAAGAACGTTATCACATAGGCATATCTTTATTTCTAAAATCATCGCGTGGAAATTTCAGAGAGAAAAAAAGCTAAGAAGTTTAATATTTCTGTTTGCAATAGTAGATAGTAGATGTTGCTTACATATTACGAATTATTACATTTTTAAATCAAATTAGTTACAGATTTAATTTTAAGCTTGTTTAGTGGCGCCATCTATTGTAGGTAGTTATAACTATAAAGTACATGGTTTAATTTTGAAATGTTGTTCAGCAAGTTGTATCAAATTAGTTTGCTTCTATCAATAAATTTGTAACAGAAGATTTCTAATAAAATCAAATAGTTTAATTGATTTCTTAAGATACCATATTATTGTATTTCAATAATTGTTGAAGAACATTTCGTTTTTATTATGATTTTCTCTATGTTATGCTTGCTTTTCAAACTCATAAATTTGAATGTTTAAATTTTTCTCGCTATTTTCGAATCTTATTCTCCATATTCAGCTATATCTTGATATAATCTATGATAAACAAACATAATTATATATATATATATATATATATATATATATATATATATATATATATATATATATATATATATATAATAAATACATGACACACTTACAGATTATAAATTCCTAATATTAAAGATAACATACTGTAATATTTCAGGAAGAAAACTGCTTGATTTAAAATAAATGAACTGTTTCCTCATAGATGCAATTAAAATTAAAAACAAAGGTCAAAAATGGCTTGGAGTATTTTATTAATAACAACACATTTTTTCGCAACAAATTAAGTAACAAGCACAATAAACTTCCAAAAGTTTTCTAGATTGTTTTTATTTTAAGTATTAATTAAGGAATTTTACCTATAAAATTAGCAGTGCTTATTATGTTTTAAGAATTTAAAATAGATCGTAATATAGAATCTACTCAGAGTGAAGAAATTGCCTCTTAATAGGGGGATAGGAATATATTTCAAGATGTGATATTGATAGTTTTGAAAAACGTCCTGACTCATCTAAGTAAGGTCAAGGTAATGGGTTTAACGAGGTACTTAGTGATGATGGATTCACCACTTTAACTTCCGAACGAAAAAAAAAAATCCAAACATAATTTGGAGCATTAATCTACAGTAGTCTCAAACAAAATTTAATACTTACAACGACTTCCAGTGAAGCGAGGAGGAGAGTTCATTCTCATAAGAAGTTATGAGTAACCAATCCGTTGTCTAATTAAAAGGTTAATTAGACTGAACCTTGACTTTGACGGTTAGGCATTAAAGAAATCGAATTGATAATGTTGTCACACTTGGGTACCGATCTCAAATCGTATGTGTTTTTCGTTTGATTTTTCTCGGGATTAATTCCAGCTAATGTAAAACAACTTAATAGCGTGTATACCCCATGCATTTTCTAGCGAGTGTGCAAGCCGTCCCTGAACAGAGTCGCTGAATAAAAGGGTATAATTCCAGCTAATGTGAATCAACTTGATAGCGTGTATACCCCATGCATTTCCTAGCGAAGCCCATGCATTTCCTTCCCTTTTGCAAGCCGTCCCTGAACAGAGGCGCGTGAATAAAGCGGAATAATGCTCGATACACGTGGGTACTGATCTCAAATCGTATGTGTTTTTCGTATGATTTTTCTCGGAATTAATTCCAGCTAATGTGGATCAACTTATTAATAGCGTGAGTACCTCATGCATTTCTTAGCGAGTGTGCAAGCCGTCCCTGAACAAAGGCGCCTGAATAAAGCGGAATAATGCCTTTTGCACACAAGGTGCCTAAAATGTTCTGCATAGAGACAGTTAAATTCTCAGGAACGGTCTTGTGAATACCTAGAGGTCTGAGACAGAAAATAGTTTCTGTAATGCTTAAACATTGATGTTTGCCCGCGTCTGTGTGATTTTTCCTCGTTTCCTATTTGTTCCTGAAAGGGTCCTCATTCGCGTAGCAATAAGGTAGACCAAACCAAGCAAAATCCGAAAGGATCCTCAGAATCTTCGTTAAAAATTTCCTCGAGATTACTTAGACTGATCCCCGAAGTTTTTCTTACTTGTGAGAAAGTTATTAAAGAAGTTTTTTCGAAGAAAATTTTGATGTCTTAAACGTGCAAAAACTCTTGTGCAAAAACTCTATACTTCGTGCAACAGTACAGGAAATAAAGAAACACAATTAAATATATTTTTTATATAATAACTCTCATTCTCAAAGCTGTATTTTGTACTGTGTATCCATTTGATAGTTCTAAACTCCTACGATAGAACGGTCATTCTTTTCTAAAGAATGGTTAAATAATTTATAAATGTTTACTCAAGAATCTTTAAATGTTGTTTTGGAGAGGGATTTTTATTTAGGCTCATGGGAGAGAAATACCGAATTCCTGTTTTTTCCATGTAAAGCATGTTTAAGCCTGTATATATTATTGGAAAATTCTCGCGTAAAGTTCGTTGATTGAATAGTCTTTGGCTAAGACAAAAACAATAACAATTTATTAACACGCCAAATGAATCCCAATTACAACGGATGGCGATAAAACTTGGCAGCCTTTTGGCGAACTTTTTCAGAGCAATATGGAGAGCTTTAACACAGGTCCTATTTTCAACAGATCTGAGCGAAAACTGACCTTTTTTGTGAGAACTCACGGCCCCTTTATATAGCTTTCAGGTTTCTGGAAATTTCCACAAGCTTCTAGTAAAATCCAGAAAAAGGGGGTCTGCAACAAATGTCGCCAATATCTCGCCAATTTGGCGAGATACCTTATAAATTGCGTGTTTACAGCATTCTTAACAATATAAAAGCGAAAAATAAATTATGCGTATAGAGCAATTTGTCGCAATGTCACGAACTACTATAATGCCTTTCCCAATAATTTCAATGTTTACAACAGCCAATAGACAAACAATAAATTGCCCTTTAGTTTGAAACTAAAACCAGAATTGTCATAAGTTTAAGATGTGACCTACTGCGTGAAATCTCCTTATTCCTACCATCATTTGACAGTTTAAAATATCAAACACAAGAAAAATTCGCAAATAATTCCTTTGTGTTTAAACAAGAGAGAAAAATTAATGAAACATGAAAGAATTAAATTTTAACAGGAGACTTCTCTGCTAAACCACTGTCCTTTAAAAAGTTAAAGTATTTATAGAGGTACCTTTTAAATTAATGAAACTAATTGTTGTAGATACTCATTACATCAAATCTATATTCTGAAGCATCAATTGACCCATTGTAAACAAAAGTAAAAAATAGATACTCGCTTTGGTAAGCATTTCAATTAAACGTGATAAAAAATGAAATAATTATTTTCTACTCTTCTAAGCTGTAAATCTTCAAAGCTAGGCTTCTAAGCTAAGAATCGTATTTTTAAAAATATTTGTATACAAATTTTCGACAATAATAAAGTATGTAACAAATGCGAGCAAAATGCAGCCTCTAAAATTGGCCGCCTTTTTGTTTTCACCGACCCTAGAGCCGCTCCTGGGGATGATTATAACGCCGCCTAATCTGAGGGCATTGAATACTTCAAATTCCTCCCGAAAGATTTGGCGACTTAAAGAGGGAGAAGACTATCATCGCCGTTATGTGAAGAATATCTTTAATGCATTACTTGCATTTATAAAGGGGAAGAAAAATGGGAAAGGATTTACTAATGATCCGCATTTACAAAGCAAGAAATGCGCTTTTAAAGCGACATAGCTCCCTGAGAACGTAGAAAGAGATCGGTAAGGCATTTTCAGGATTATGTATGAAGTGATCACAATCAGAGTGAACCAAGTCCATTTTGGGCTCCATGAAATGAAATCGTTTATCAAATTTGATAACTTGTTTTTTCAAATGCAAAGCATATGTACACACGATATCGTAGTTATAAGCATTTTCTAAAATTAATTTAAATATCAAGAAATTATGATTCACAAACGTTTGGACTCAATTTATCTATACCGGAGATATTCAACCTTTTACACGCTGGTCAACTCTGTAAGTCCTTGCCTGTGACGCGGGCAACGCAAATGCGCCAATTTTGGAATGCCCGATCCGAGTTCGTGCAAGAGAAAAAAACTGTATTTCAGTTCTGTGAAGTCCGAAATCGGTTTATCCAATGCATAATATTTAATTTGCCATTTTCCCAATAGATAGAGGTACTTTCCCGCCGAAAGTTCGTCACTTTCGTGCCCTTTGTCGTTATTTCTGGGATACTGTAGATGATCTGAAAGACATTGAATTCATGACAGTTGATATAGGTGATAATATTGTTGTATTAGTTTATTATATTTGTCCAGAAAATTATGTCATTTGATTTATCTTGCGGTAATTTGAGCAAAAATTTCTGTAATCCAACAACATTTCCCATGTATATGAAAATATTGAAAATAGTAGTTTTTTTTATTACAATGCAGCAGACGATACAGACATTATCCTAACGCTTATATATTGCTACCAAGATGTTACCCATTTAACATCACCCGAGGAGCACGTGTAGATTAAGGTATGCTACGGACGCGAGTAACATTACCCCTCTGGTTTCTTGTAATTTAGAAGCAGGGACCAAGGAGAAAACCCATAGACTTGGCTGCCACCCCCAGAGGTATTGATGGAGAACTTGGAAATTGTAACCACGAACCTATTTTACGTTCCCCAGTCACCTTTAACGAACACGGGAAATCGTACAGCGGCTCCAACACCACAACCGCAACCTTTTAGTTACGAAATCGCTGCCTTCACCGACTGAGCTACCGCGGCTTTGAAAGTAATAGTTATATCGTTTAAAAATTTTAAAAAATAATAATAATATTTTTCTAACATTTTGATAATAATAATAACAAACAAAATTAAAGAGAAAATAAAATCAGTTTTTTAGCACGGTTTTTTTTTTTCAAATATATTCAATTAGCAAGGGTATCGTTTTTTTTTTTTTTGAGCCTCCTGATCAAAGAGAAAATAGGACATCAAAGCTTTATACCACTCAAATTTACAATATTATTATTGCATCTTTATTATATCGCAATACAAACATCTTTATAAAATATTGAATGAAAAGGTACTATTTTTTGAGGTAGTGTGTGTGTGTGTGGGTTTAAAATATATTCTATGAATAATAAACAAAAACAACAATATTTTAAATTACAAAAACTATTAAAAGACTATTCTTTTTAAGGACTTGGGTGTGATTGTTTTATATTACGAAGTATTTTACGTCTTAAATAACTGTTGAAATCTGCAACCTAACGTCATCTTCAGATTCCAGTCTGTTTCTGTATTTGGGGAACACCTCCTTTAGGTGTGTACGGGGTTCACGATCCCGGGGTACCTGAGTGATCTTTTTCTAGCTTTCTTTCTGGTAGTCACGAGCTTACCTCTGTAGTGTTTGCTCCTTACCGGGTTGGACCATGTGGGACCATGACGGGCCTCTCGTAGGTCAGCGGTGGCTTGGTATCCATTATGGAGTCACTGTCGCGGCACGGTAATCATTAGTTGCTGCTGTATAGCTTCGGATGGGTCAGCGTAAAGCACACTTTGCCTTAGAGCACAAAGAGAAAGATTTTTCGCGTACATACAGACATTGAAATAAATGAAATGTGATGTTTAACAGTACGTGATACATGCTGCAATCCAAGGGATTGTCTTTATCTAGACAGTCCAGATGTATAAGCATCTTCGGAAACAGGCAAAGAGAGGCAAAAAGAAAAAACACAAATATGTGACATAATGCATTTCGATTAAGGCATATGAAGCACGTGACTTTTACGAAATCTAAGATTTTATCTATTGAAATATTTATTTATATTCATTTTTAAAGCAAACTACTTTGTTGTTGTTACGAATGCCACTTAGGCAAGTCAAGCACGTGAGCCAGAGGCTACTCTAATTAAGGCCGAGCGGTGCGCCTTTCTTTTTTGATGTCTTGTGTTGATGGCGGAGGAGAGTCTCACTTGACTCTTAGAAGCTTTAGACTCACTCAGAGAATCTGCTGCTGGAGACACTGACATTAGAGCCGGAGGTTTTACCTTAGAGAGAAACATGTTGATGGGTAGTTGTTGCAGGGCCGTAGCCAGAAATTATGTTTGGAGGGGGACATTGTTTTTTGTGAAGAATACTTCAATAAAACTACAGGTTTTCTTATGTATGTATACTCTTAATGAGTATCATAATATAATGTGATTTTAAAATATCAAAGTCATTAAAAAATGGTATATTGAACAAATTTATAGCCTTAAATTAGTCATGTAGTAACTACACAATGAATTTAATAGTAAAATTAACTTTGAAAATATGTAAACTATACATAGTATTAAATTCTAATTTTTAAAACAGAAGTATAACTAAAGAAAAAGAATAATTTTGAAAGAAAATGAAAATGCTCAAATTTTTACTTTTATGTTATAGGATAAGATCTATTTGAAATTTTCACCAAAAATTTTCACAATTTCTCCCGATTGTGCAACAATATTGTGACGAAATGCCAAAAGTGCTTGTCTGTCTGTTCTTACATGTCAAATCCAATTTGCACCTATTCCTTAATTCAACTTCACTGTTCTAAGCTCACTGTTATCTTCACTGTTCTAAGCTCACTGCTCAGCTAGGCAGATGACACACCCACACACATGGTTTCTTTTCTTTCCACGAAACGGTCTTTAAGAATTTCGGAGGGGGACCGGTCCCCCAAATCCCTCCCCTTGCCTACGGCCTTGAGTTGTTGTCTTTGTTTTTTCTCTCATTGGTCGATGTCGCATCGGAAACCGATCACGCGCCTTTATGAGAGCCCGTGGTATGTATTGAGTCAACTCTTCTCTTTGTTTGACATGCAGGGATCCTTCTCTCTCGCGCATCAACATGAAGCAACGCTCCTTTCCGCAATGTGGCTGGTTGTATTTTTATTTTTTGATGAGTATTTTGGAAAAACCCGCGGAGTACTGAAGCCGCAAAACATGAAGCGCGAAGTGGCGATGGGAACACTGTACTGATTGATACACCTTATTATACAAGGACTTGGTTCACTTTCGTTGTGTACCCCTCGTAATATCTTAATGTCTCAAGAGAAAATAAATAAATTTTGCCGTCTTGTGTTGCTTAGTTTTTCATATTTTAACTGGTCTTATAAACAACATTAGACGCTACTTCGATATTGTTCTCAGAGAGAGAGAGCGGTAAATTTTTGTTTTAAAGGCGGCGCTCACCCTTTCAGAAAACGAAGATAGAGGGGAGTTAAAAAGTATTCCTTTTTGTTTTTCGTCTCCGTCTGTCACTCTTTTCGTTTTAAGGAGAATAGGGGGGAAAAAAAGCGCTGACTTCGACAAATTCCTCGTTTATTTCTTTTTCCCTTTTTCGTTCTTCCATAGTTATCTTGCAGCTCCATCTCTCTCTGGGCAAGCTTTCCATCTTGTGTCTCAGACGATAATGAAATCCAGCTGCTTGATACGTCGCGCACCCCCCTCCCCTTTCCGAGAACGGTCCAATTCATGAGGTGGGGGGGGGAGATAATAATAAAAAGAAAAAAAAAATGTACTGTGGGCAGAAAATTTTTGGAATAAAAAAATATATCGTCTGCTACAGGAAGAATCAAGAAATGGGGGAAAAATTAAGAGGAGGAGCTTTTTTGGAGGGAAATGTTTTTTTGGGGTATATCACGGCCACCCCGGGAAGGCGCGGGACGTGTGTGAGTGTGTAATATGGGTTTTACCGGAAAACGCGAAATGTCTTTATGCGTGGTTACGCTTTTTTTCTTTCTCTTTCCACGCATAACCAACCGTGTGGCAAGAGGGTGGATGGAGGTGGTTGTTACAGATTAAATTAGGTGAAGGGAGTCGAAACGTGGTTTTCGCAAATTACAGAAAAAAAAAGATAATTTCGCCCTTTACAACTTATTGCCCTTTCCTCATTTACGTTTTTTTTTCTTTGTATTGCGTAAACGACTCTTTAACCCGCTTATTTACTTATTTAGAAATCGAAGATAAAAGTCATTTTGTGAATCGTTGTACTTTCTCTTCCAATAATATTGTCAGTTCAGATATCTTTATGCCAATTACGGCTGTTTCTCATTTAGCATCAGGTTGGGTGCAGGTGTAGTTTAATGAATACTACGAAAATTACCCCTGCTGCGTCTTCGTAATTTAGAAGCAAGAACAAGTAAAAAGAACACAGGCATGGCCTGTCACCTCCAAAGGTATCATTTGTTCTTAGAGGATATTGCAACTACGAACTTATTTTAAGTGTCCCAGTCGCCATTAATGAGCATGGCAGATCTTTGGCCGTCTGATTCCTCTAGTTCCCAACCCTCCGGTTATGAGATCGACTCTTTTGCTGATTGAGGTACCACTGCTCTGTTATACTTAAGCTCATATTCTAGATCAAAAGTCGCCAAGTGGTTGCACGCAGATCCGTCAGTAAATTTTGCGACCATAGTTGGAATTCACAAAATTTATTATTGAAAATAACTTGCATTTATTAGCATTTATTAGCAAGTATAATATTATTTTATTGATTTATTAATAATTATTATAACTATGTATACACATTTTAAAATGTTTTATTGTTTATTTGCGAATAGTAATAAGAAAAAAAACTTCATAAAAAATTATTAACTATTTATTCACATTTTTAAACTTCTAAATGTTTTACTGTTAATTTACGAATAGTACTAAATAAAAAAAGGTTTAATGCATTGTTTTCAATTTTCACCTCGAGTATATACGTATACACGCATATACACGCTTGCCGACATTAGATGCACTACTTTTGCGGCTCTGAACCTTTTGGCATGGTCAGTCCCATTCTATGTAGACGAATGCCGGTCGATGGCCGAATGATAGGACGCTGCTCTTCGGTACAGGAGTCCACTGGTTCTAAAACCTCTGCTGGCTTGGTTGTTCGTAGCCGTTTGGAATAGTCGGTTCCGGTCTAATTAGTCCTCGTGTTAAAAAAAAAGTAGACCTCTAAACTAACCTGTAAAGGTTTGAGGACCACATTGTAAACATTATTCATGATCGAGGCCGCACTTTCGTAATTCTCTGATTTTTCATAAAAATTCTGCAAACTTTGACTTATAAGGGGAATTGAATAACACTCCGAAATAAATTTTAGAATTTGATAAATGTAGTTGGTTAAAATAATTGAAAAGAAAATAATAAAAAAACAAATATGCTTTTACATCGTATATGCTACTCTATTCTGTTAATCGTAGTTAAAAGTTTTCCTCTTATGATTTTTTATTAATTAAAATATGCCTATTACTAAAAATTTCCGGTTAGACAGGAGTCTTTAGACGACACTGATCTTCAAATGAAAGGGATTAATTTGTGTAACATTCATCTCATATTTTTTGTTTTTGGACCGACTATACACGTTGCTTTAGTTTCAGATTAATAAACGCATTTTCTGGAAAAAAACTCACCCATTTCCCCTGTGAATGAATGATTTTGAAAGTCCCTTTGCCAACTGTTAGATCTAATCAAAACCCAAATATTGCTTGTGGGATAAGAAAGAGAATGATTCTGTGTGTCGTTTACGAAATGTTATCACGTCTAAAAGGAAATCTGATACTGATCGTTTCATTCCGTGGGCGGACGCAAGTGGTATAACATTAAAGAAAAAAAAGGCAGAAGATAAATAAAAATAAACCCACCTCATTGAGCGAAAGCGTCAAGTTCATTAACAAACTCGTTTTCATGTTTTTCCTTTCTCCACTCCCCCACCCGTTCTATATTTAGCAAGGTATCGCTTTCGCCTCTGCATATCGAATAATGATTGGACAAACTTGCGTTAGTTTGGGATAAAAAAATTTTTTTTTTGGTCCGGTAATATTTTTCCCTCACGTCTTTCATTTACTAAAACTATATATATAATGTATAAAACCAGCGCGAACGGAATTATTAAAATCGAAACTTATTTTTAACTGTGGTAAGCAAAATACATTAATAAGCGGACGGGACAGGAAAGGGGCGAGGGGTACGCGTATATGACGTCAGTATCAAAACAAGAACTTGTACAGTAATAGGGCAGAAAAACATTACAGTCATCTCTGAAAACGTGTATTCTTGTCCAGTGGTCGGGGGGGGGGTTCTTACCAGTACTGTCACAGTCTTGTAAAATCTCCTTTTTGTGAATTAAATACACTATACTTTGAAAATGGATAATTTATTACATGTAATATTTAAAAGAGGTAAAAGAAAATTACTAAGGAGAATTGAAAAGGGACATGATCGTATGTTTTCAGTTTATTCCTCGACTGGTACTGTCCGTAGCGGTTACAGTTACTTGGTACCTTACAGTCAGAGTGGCCGAACGATGACCGAATGGTAGATCTCTGCTTTTCGGAACCGCAGTTCGCGGGTTCGAATCCCGCGTCTGGCGTGGGTGTTTGTAACCGTTCGGAATCGGCTTTAAACTGTATGTCCCGGTCTCATTAGCCCTCGTGTGCAAAACAGTAGACCGTAGCGCTCCAAATCAAACCAAACCAAACCAAACCTACAGTCAGAGTGGGTTAGGGGCTTACTCTGGACGTTACGAGTCGGTTCGAACGTTTGTTGTGACGTCACTTTAAAGTCAGCTTGATCGTTTGCTCTCATAATGTCCGCAAGCTGACGTCAAAGTGACGTCATAACGAACGTTCGACTCTACCCGCAACGTCCCATGTAAGCCTCTTAATTCGAGATCTTGATCGTGGGTCTTGTCATTCATATGTAGTTGTAATATTGCCATTGTAGCGTAGTGGGGCTCTATTGAGCCCGAAAAAGAATAGCGGAGGCCTACGTACAGACTAAAGATATTTATTTAGAAACACAATGTTGAAGTATGATAAATACAATGAAAATGATGAATATCTACACATGAAAATGATGATATTGCAGGAATCAGCTTCCTAAACGTTTTGGAGAGAAAAAGGGGGGGTACACTCAATCGCTCGCCTGGACGTTCTCGGCCGATGAGTTCACAGGAGACTCGATCGGTCAAAATTTCTCCCTGGGCCTCGAATTCTGGCCTTTTTATATCGTCGTCTGCCTGCAAATGTCCATCTCAGCTGATCTGACATCTGGTTGATGACGTAGTGAGGAAAACCGTCTGTAAAGCAGGTGCAAGCCAAGATAAGTTTGCAGTAATCGGGAGCAATCTCGCAGATCATTAATCGATGTCTCTGGACAAACCTTTGGAGAACAAGGTAGGAAAGTATTGCTGCTTCCCTTACAATGTAGAGGATTTCTGTCGTGTGAGAGTCTTTCTTCGGTACGCTATTGAAACGAACACTGGAAACACTTCGCCAGAATCCTAATGAATTTCTCAGACAGAATGATTGAGATGGTCCTCGGTGTTAACAATCCTCTATTCGGCATCCTATTCTGCGCGAAACAACGTCCTTTCACTAGGTAAAGAAGAGCTCAGTTCAACTGATCACAAAAGGCGCGTCTGCTATTTTTCTATGTTATGCCGGTTTTTCTCACGGTCGTAAATAGTTCGATATCTGAAAATTTAATGTAACGAGAATTCGTTACAACATATATTCATATGTAGTTGCATATGTCCCTTTGCACCCCCACCTGGGTACGCCTCTGCACTATGGTTTTGCTAGCGTAATAATATTAAAAAAAAGTATGTGTACAATTGGTTTACCCTATATTTATTAAAAAGAATAAATATTTTAATACGTTAAAATTTTAGCCGTATCCATTTAATATAAGGAAACTGAAAAAAAATCTTAAAGTGCTCTTTACACAGTGCTGCTACACAACGATCCACTTTATTCTTTGCACCTACTTCCATTCATTCTATATATAATTCTGTCGGCATTTAGAAAGCTGTCACAAGGAAAACGTTAAGAGAGGATGGATAAAATTTTGCCACCTTTGAAAGAATTTATATTCTTTTATCAGCATCCTGAAGTGAGGTTGAATTATCACTAGAGATTTCCAAAGTATGGCTTTGCCACAAAAGGAACCCAGATCTGTCCAAGATTACGCTCGCGAAAATGATCACGTGACACATTTCTGTAACGATCGAGATAACTTTTATTAAGTAAGAATAGCACTTGCTGCTAAAAAATTCATTCAGTTAATCTTAGACTTGCTCTGGGAAGTCATAAAACCATAAAATACTTCCCTCGTCGATCTGTGTAATTGAGGTTTCGAATTGAAGTTTATATTTATATCAAATTTGATCATGTTTTGAATCATATCAAGGCAGCAATATAGTTTTAAAAATAAAACAGCACATGTTGGATTCTTTTATTAAATTAAGAATATTCTTTACTGAATTCTAAACATACAAACATACGTGATAGTAAACAAAAATGAATACAAACATACGATTTATACAACTATCCAATGTTTTGCATGCATGCATAAATACATCATAAAACGGATCAGCATTTATATATATATATATATATATATAATATATATATATATATATATATATAATATATATATATATATATATATATATATATATATATATGATCAGAATTATTATATTTGAAATATCTCTTAAAAATTCTCAATTTCCCCTTCTCAATTCTTTTAAATCTATTTTCCGGGTACAAAATATCTTATTAAAAAGAGTGACCGCGACTGGAATTCTCCCAACCCATTTCTCAAAGCTACCTCTGAAATACAGTAGAACCTCGATTATCGGAGGTAATTGTGACAGAACCTACTTCATGTAATCGAAATTTTCGGGTAATCTAAATTCATCAGTAATCCTCTAGTTTAATATGTAGTATCGTCACTGGTGCAATAGCATTCGATTATTCTGGGACTCGGCAGTATGACCTTCCAAATTTCGAAATGAGGTGTGTTTTTGTTTTGAACAGGGATGTTTGAAAGTGGGGAAGAGAACACTCATATCGAGAATTGTGCTTGCAAGAAGGAAGTCTAAAAAAAAAGAAATTCTAAAATATTTATCTGCACTCCTAGTTTGGAAAGGATGGCTTGCATACAAAAGGAATGTGGGAAAAAATAAAACTTTAAAAATGCATGTTTGTAAAGAGAAAATTTTAGATGATAGTAGAGAGTGAAAAAAAAGTGAAGAAGAAAACAGAGTTCGGTTAACGGAGGATTTTGGTTAATCGAAGTTCTACTGTAAATGCAAATTTTCTGTCCACTCACCGCATTTTCCAACTGCCACTAGAGAATGGCTCAGTTTTTCCCCTTTTACTGTTAAATTCACTGACCAAGTTGTTGGGAAAATTGCTGTGTTTGGACTGAGAAACTTTTTCTTACTTTATACTTGTGATGCTTCTCTTTGTGGAATGCCTTTCCACATCTTCAATACGCTAGTTGCCTATAGTCCTTGTACATGTATGGGGGGGGGTAATTCCTTTTTTCGTCGGATTCCTTTTATATGAGAAACTTGTTCTTTTGCTTAGCTCTCAAAAGTTTAAATTCCATGTTAGCCTTGTGATGCTTCTCTTTGTGGAATGCCTCACTTCCACATCTTCAATACGCTAGTTGCCTAGGATAGTCCTTGTACAGCAAGCCACAGCAAGTAAAAACAATGGGGGGGTAATTCTATATGGGTGGATCAATTTTCGTCGGATTACACACACACACACACACACACACACACACACACACACACATATATATATATATATATATATATATATATATATATATATATATATATAATTTCGTGTCAGTATATATCTTTGTTACGTTCCACGCTCGCGCACTGAGCATGCACGGAGATCTGTTCCGAGGTTGCTTTTCCCACAATGGAAGCGTGAATGGTTGTGGGTAAAATGGCGGGCCTTCTGTCAACCGCATCATTCCATTTTTTCATGTAATAAATGTTCGTGTTGTTCGTGAATTTCGTCGTTAATTATACAGAATACAGTCCATATACAGCACATACAATATTTATATATAAAATTCTTCTGTCCGTGTGTTTATAATAGAACTCCTCCTAAACGGCTGGACTAATTTTGATGAAATTTTGTGTATGCAATTAAGTTGATTCGAGAATGGTTTAGATTCACAATTTGATCCGATAGAAAATGTTTTTTTTTTAAATTTAAAATCCAGAATTGCGCGCTTATTGAGATTATTATAATGCCGCTTGAAACACTTCGCTGCCAATGTATCTGTGGAGCAGTGGTCTGCAGCGCCACGGGCTTCAATACGAGAAGTCCCAGTATCGAATCCCCAAACAGGCGATGTGGGAATTTTAATTTAATCTAATTACGTTTGGGAGGACTGTTAGCGGGGGTGGCTTCAAGTATTTTTTAAATATTTTTTTCTTACTTTTCCACCAAAACGCTCCACTTTATAATTTATTTAAAAACTGTTTACAATTTTTGTATTTACAGCGTTTAAACAGGAGAACGTCTGTTGGGTTGTCTAATATCAGATATATTTACAACCACGTTGCATATTTTAATTTACACTAAGTTGTTACCAGGTTTAAATTTGCCTTATAAATAATGGAACACATTTAATTTACACTTCAGTATTTATCAGACGAATTTAAGCTAGTTTTATAGTGTGGTATGTTTGCGTAGGTGGTTTATATAACACTGACTCCAATTAAATTAAAACATCATTTTATTTTAAGTAAGGCCGGCTTCAGCTCGATAGCACGTGCACACTCTGGTTCACCTTACCACCAATTCAAGTTTTTTTGAGTACATGTGTACTCGCTCAGTTGAAGTAGCAGTGAAGGTGATATTTGATTTGCATAAAGTTCACCATGGAGTATGGATACATTACCATAATAGATAACGTAGTAAATAAATGAATTATGAATATCCTTTTTTCTTTTACAAAATTACATATATGCCAGGATTTCAAAATTCGAAAACAGTATGGCATAATCAGTAATTTATATAATATGATTGTCATAATTTATATAATATGATGGCATTTTATACCTTTACCTTCAAACAAATTGCGTAACCTATCACAGTTGTCTATCGGGAATTGAAAATTTGCCCTTCATTCTTATTGTACAGTAATTTTGTGCTAAAAAATGTATTAACTTACTCTAATATTACACCTTTTCAGACAACGTTATGACTGGAGCAAGTTTTTTAATCTCAAGTTACGCTTTTATTGTTTCCGAAAGACGTGAAAATTCTAATTAAATAAGAGAAAGGATCGAAATTAAAACTGAAATTTTTTTTCTTTCATAAGTAGACGGAAC
>CM063501.1:99654017-99827286 GCA_032207245.1 Pardosa pseudoannulata | reverse complement strand
CGATTTAGTGCGATAAATTTTAAAAGAGGCTAAGAAACATAGTCTAACGTCACAGTCCAGACAAAAACACCTAGTCTCATTTCTAATTCTTTTGCCGCTGTCATTTTCCTTCAGTGAGCACACATAGCACTGGTTTGTAGGTCTTAGATTTTTGTCTGTAGGTGGAATTACCTATAAAAAGTCTCTCTCGGTCAGCCTCCAGAAATCTCAAGCCAAAGTCAAGTCAAAATCTCATGGATAAAAACTCGCAATAAATGTAAAAAGCAAGTAATGTAAAACCTATCAGAAATCCTGTGCTTTTAAATCAAACAGAATACACTTCGAAAACAAACGACTTGTACATATCTATACATCTAATTTCAAATTAAAAATACAAAAAATACAGCCATAACAGTGAGAACGGCAAAGAAATTACCTGTACGCGGTACGGGCAAATCAATAAAGGCACGGTAACTGAGCCCGTTCGGTGTACGTGCAAAACAGGCAAAGGGTTAATATCTTCAGGCTTGCAATTCCATCACTTTTCTTTATTTTATTCACTTTTTTTACATTTGATCACTTTTAGTCACTTTTTTATGGTGTACCACAGCAAAAGTCTGTTGTTGAAAAAAGAAAATCTGAATTAATAACAAAATATTTTAATAAAATACCAAAAATGTGACGCTCTAATCTTATTTTTCTTATTAAAATGTAATAGTCATATGGCTTCCAGAATTTAGGGATTTTAAAAAGTCGTAAAGAAGTTCCTGAAATCTACATTTGTACTGAAATGTACATTTAATACATTAAAGTAATTTACGTCAAAGCACACATTTCTCTTTTTCCTTTTTTTTTTCTTTACAATTTTTGTTTATATACTCTAATCTAGCTATGTACATACTTCAAAACATCATTAATATATGCAGAAAATTGTGATTATAAAATTAATGTATTGTATTATTCAAATCTAATTTTTAGATTTTCTTGAATAAAAAGCAATGTTGAGTTGTGTTAAACAAAATTTTTAACCTTATTTTGTATTTAACGCTAAAATGATGTCTTATGTGAATAATTTGATTTAGAGTTAAATAAAAAAAAATCTTAATATCATCTGTAATCAAGAGGAGAGAAAAAATTGCTTTTTTTTTCAATGTTTAATCACTTTTTGGTCACTTATTCTGTATTATTTGTCATTTTTCTCACCTTTTTGAAAGTACCTCAGCAGTTGCAAACCTGTATCTTGAGAAATAAAACCGGATTATGTAATATTCAGATTTTTCCTACTGGAGCTCTGGGTTCGAATTCCTCTGTGGCATGGGTTTTCGTAAGTATTATAAATTAGCCTTCAGCAGTATTTGAATTCCAGTCCAAATAACCCTCTCTTATTAAACTCTCTATTACTCAGAAACTTATCTACTTATTAAACGCTTTGTAATAGTTTTTGCTTCACTACAACATGGATTTATTGAATAAACATGATACACCACGAATATAACAGAATAAACAGATGCGGTGTGTTATTTATTTACGAGGTAAACTTTACGTCTATGAATGATTACATTTCAACGCTTACATTACGAATTATTATCCTCTGTAGCGAGAATTAAATTGTTTAGCGAATTATAACTGGTGATGTGTGAATAGATTTTAAGATATTTTGTGATTGTAATAACTGGTAATGCATATGTAAAACATACGATGGGTAATGAATTAAAAATTTTTATTCTTTGTACTTGTAATACATAAAAATTGGCAAAATACAATTTCATTTATAATAAAGTTTATTTCCTTTTCAATCTCTATATTTCATACATTTAATCCAAAAACTAAAATGCGGCCATTGAACCAGCTATGGTAGAAATAGGTATGTATTAAGCAGTGGCGTGCGGTAGGTTTTCATGCAGGGTGTGCAGAGAGCAACAACAACAATAATAATAAAATAACCATAAAAATGTACATTAAACACTTCTTTAACGTTTATTATTTAATTTGTCTATCCGTATTACTAATAAAATAACGAAAAACTTATATTTCCACGAAAAACTTACATTTTCAGCAAACGTAGCACCACACGGCACCCGCAGCTGGGGTGCCTCATCAGAATGTCATTGGCGCCGACAAACCGAACGTCTATTCCACGTGCAGAGGATTTCACTGCACGCTGGCGCAATAGAACGAACTGTTTCTCGTTCGGTCAGTGGATTAAATTACATTTATTAATTGTTTTTAACATTTAGAAATCATATAGTCTGCGAAAAACATCTTCACAATTTTTAAAAACAAAACTAGGGATATGGTGTTACAGATATAACTTATACACTGTCTGTAAGACACAATGAATGGTAAAATTTCGACTGTTCTGTTAAAATTCGTTTCTTTTTTTGTCTAACAAAACAAAATTGTTTTTCAGCAAATTATTTCTATAAATATAATACATCACCGAAATTACTTTACCACACTAAAACATTTCCCTTTATATTGATGAAATACTTCTTTTATATTTCCATGAAAACATAATCTTACAATATATAAACTTACACATTAACCATCTGCAAAATCGTATGGCCAGTTATTCAGTTAAAAAACCAAAATCGCTTCAGCACGTAAGTCCCCCTCTAATACAACGCTTAATAAACCGTACCTTCGGATGATTCAGAATGCCCAAGTGCAGGAAAAATAGCTGCACTTTCCTCAGTGCTATAGTATGCTGTACATCTCCAGTAGCCCATACATAAAGCGTGATTTTCTATTAGTGCGCAGTGCGCATACATAAAAATTTCTTATGTTCGTTTGCTTTTGAACGCGCTACGTGGTGCAGCACCTAGTACCGCACGCACTGCGAGAATACAAGCAAGCAAATCAACGTATTTGAATATATTATAAATAATATTTATTATATACCATATATAGATAGGTAGACAAAGGGGCAGAAAATTATTGTCTCTCATAATTTTGCACACCCTGCACATATTGACCGCACACCACTGGTAGTAAGTATATATTTAATGTGCATACTTCTCCTTTATATTTAGCAAATACTTGAGGTTTAGTCAGGCTTGCAATTCCGTCACTTTTCTCACCTTTAGTCACTTTTTTTACAATTGATCACTTTTAGTCACTTTTTCTATGGTATATCTCAGCAAAAGTCTGTTGTTGAAAAAAGAAAATCTGAATTAATAACAAAATATTTTAATAGAAGACCAAATATGTGATGCTCTAATCTTATTTTTCTTATTAAAATGTAATTAGTCATATGGTTTCCAGAATTTAGTATTTTTAAAAAGTCGTAAAAAAGTTCCTGAAATGTGCATTTAATACATTAAAGTAATTTACGTCAAAGCACACATTTCACTTTTTTCTTTTTCTTCACAATTTTTGTTTAGATACTCTCATCTAGCTATGTACATATTTCAAAACATCATTAATGTATGCAGAAAATTGTGATTATAAAATTAACGTATTGTATGTATTCAAATCTAATTTCTAGATTTTCTTGAATAAAAAGCGATGTTGAGTTGTGTTAAACAAAATTTTTAACCTTTTTTGTATTTGACGATAAAATCATGTCTTGTATGAATCATTTGATTTAGAGTTAAATAGAAAAATCGTAATAATAGCATCTGTAATCAAGAGGAGAAAATTTTTTTTTAATGTTTAATCACTTTTTGGTCGCTTATTCTGTATTATTTGTCACTTTTCTCACCTTTTTGAAAATACCTCAGCAGTTGCAAGCCTGTATCTTGAAAAATAGAACCGGATTATGTTATATTCAGGATTATGTAATATTCAGATTTTTGCTACCGGAGCCCTGGGTTCGAATTCCGATGTGGCATGGGTTTTCGTAAGTATTATAGATTAGCCTTAAAATCTACATTTGTACTGAAATGTACATATAATACATTAAAGTAATTTACGTCAAATCACACATTTCTCTTTTTCTTTTTCTTCTCAATTTTTGTTTAGATACTCTCATCTAGCTATGTACATATTTCAAAACATCATTAATATATGCAGAAAATTGTGATTATAAAATTAACGTATTGTATGTATTCAAATCTAATTTCTAGATTTTCTTGAATAAAAAGCGATGTTGAGTTGTTTAAACGAAATTTTTAACCTTTTTGGTAATTGACGCTAAAATTATGTCTTGCATGAATCATTGGATTTAGAGTTAAAATAAATAGAAAAATCTTAATAGCATCTGTAATCAAGAGGAGAAAAAAATCGCTTTTTTTCAATGTTTAGTCACTTTTTAGTCACTTCTGTATTATTTGTCAATTTTCTCACCTTTTTGAAAGTACCTGTAGTTCCAAGCCTGGATTTAGTTCAAAAATAAACCGATTAGTTATATTTGTATTCAGATTATGTAATATTCAGATTTTTGCTACCCCCTGGTTCGAATTCCGATGTGGCATGGGTTTTCGTAAGTATTATAAATTAGCCTAAAATCTACATTTGTACTGAAATGTACATATAATACATTAAAGTAATTTACGAAAAGCACACATTTCTCTCTTTTTCTTCTCAATTTTTGCGTAGATACTTTAATCTAGCTATGTACATATTTCAAAACATCGTTAATATATGCAGAAAATTGTGATTATAAAATTAACATTTATGTATTCAAATATAATTTCTAGATTTCCGAATAAAAAGCGATGTTGAGTTTGTGTTAAACGAAATTAACCTTGGTAATTGACGCTAAAATATGTCTTGCATGAATCATTTGATTTAGAGTTAAAATAAATAGAAAAATCTTAATAGCATCTGTAATCAAGAGGAAAAAAAAACCCGTTTTTTTTCAATGTTTAGTCACTTTTTAGTCACTTCTGTATTATTTGTCACTTTTCTCACCTTTTTGAAAGTACCCCAACAGTTGCTAGCATGGGTTTAGTTCAAATTTTCATTTTTATAAAACCGATAGCTTTGTATTCATAGGTGATGCATGTTCCTATCCCCTATATAATAATAGCCTAAGTTATTTGTCCATCTGTCCTCGAATTTATGAAGCATTTGGACCTGGAATGGACAGGGGCATCCATATTGGATTCTTAGTTAGGGTTAGCAAAATTCATAGCGAGTCTTTAAAACGTTCGAAATCCTTCCCTTTTCGAGCTTTTAATGCCACTATATCAAGCCCTATTTTCCTCGGTTAAGAGCAGGTGATTAAATGTATCAATTTATCACATACTAAATAGGTCAAAATACCATTTTTTGCTATCATTATGACGTCCAGGACTTCGAACCGGAACTGAACCGAAAACCGGAAAAAACCGTTATTTTGTTCGGAACGAAAACCGGAACTGAATAAAAAAATATCGGTTTATTTCGGTTCGATATATCTTTCAGTCTTTTTGTTACTGTTACCAACTTATCAATATTTTCTAATTTAACGTCAACTTTATAATTACATATCCGCACTTGTATAAGATTGCAATGGTGGTTTTGGCAGCTCCAGCTACACAAGTTAGTGTTGAAAGAGCGTTTTCAGGTTTGAAATTTATTCTCCGAGACAACAGAAGTAATCTCTGTGAAACCACGTTAGAAGATATATTAATAATTAGAGGCAATTTTCATATGTTAAATAAATAATATATTTTTTACATAATTATTGCAAGGCCAAGTGCACGATGTGAGAGTCAAACGACGGATGTGGGTAATCATGAACCTAGTTGTCAAATGCGATTTTGATAATGGATAACAATGACAATGCTCGCCGCTCTTATCGTACCTGCTGTTTGTATCAATTCACATAGTGTACCAATAAAAACAAAGAATGAAATTTTGATGGAATTACATTTTTTGTTTATGATAGAATTATATTTATAGTACAAATAAGAATATACATAATATAAAATTATTCATTTGGAACTGAACCGAAAACCGTTATTTTTGCAGAGCGAAAACCGGAACTGAACCGATATTAATTTTTTAGTTGAACCGGAACGAAAACCGGAACAAAAAAAATTACGGTTCGAAGCCCTGATGACGTCATTCAAATCAGAATAAGATCTCCTTTATAAAAATAGCCTAAGTTATCTGTCCGTCTGTCCTCGAATTGATTGAGCGGTTGGCCCTAGAATGGATAGAGGCATCCATATTGGATTCTTAATCAGTTGCGTTCGAAATCTATTTTTTTTCTAGCATTTAATGCCTTTATTTCAAGCCCTATTTTCCCAGGTTAAGAGCAGGCGATTAAATTTATCGATGTATCACATAGTAAATAGGTAAAAATAACTTTTTTTCTAGCATTATGACGTCATATCTTTAACCATCTCATTTAATCATTTCTTATATTAAATTATTTAAATATCGTCTGCATTATTTTCATACGTTTTATTACTGAACTTAGATATTACTTAAATAATTTTATTTCATATATGGCATAAATAGTAGATTAGGTACATATGTTATAATTTTATATTTGATCATAGATGATTTTTTTGTTCCAATGAAACTTTTATCACCGGTATTAAAACAAATTCTTTTTATAGTCTAGAAGTCTATTTCACGGACTATTAAATATCTCACGTTTAAGTTATGTTTGTTTGAAAATTAAGAAGTTTATTCGTTTATGTGTTTGTTTTTTTATTCATCCACACGGTTTGACTAAATGAATTCAACGTGATTCTAAACTGCACGCACAGTATCGGGAGACTTTAGAGGAGTAGGAACATAAACAAATTATTGAGCTTATATCAGATAATTAATTCTCAGCCAAACAATAAACCATTTTTTATCTGCCTTATAGGGTACTTTACAATTCTGGAAAATGAAAAATTTTACTTATCCCGTCATATGACAGGCTATATGCTAGTTCAAATATAATTGTAAGATTCATCATCCGGTTTCGCTGACTTCCTGGCGCCAAGCGTTGACTGTAGAAATCTGAGATTAGGTTAGAAAACGAATAGATATTTAGAGTCCCCCTCCATTTATCTTAATGGGTGAGTGATCTTTCTTCTATTTTCTTAGAACTTCAATGCTAGCCTAATCAGTAGATATATGTCTTAATTTAAGAGCTTTTGCCGAGTGAAGCATGCCGGCTTTAGCTTGCTTTGCTATGCTGAAATGTCCAATAAAATTCGAAATTGCGAAATTTATGGTCCTTTTTAGTTTTTAATCCTTAGTTTATACTACTGGATTTATTGTTAGGGGTAAATAAAATCACCTTAAAATCCAAGACATGTTCGGGAACTTTTAAAAGTTTCAACCTGCCAAAGAATGAATTTGGAATGAATGCGCTATCTATTATTTAAGCCTTTTGGTGAGCTTCCGAAAAAGATTTTTGGAATTTCTCGCTCACTTTTTTTTAATCGGAAAGGAAAACCATGATTTTTTTTTTTCGAAATATTTTTGTTTTTATTATTTTTTTGGGAAGTTTTGTTATTCAGTTTAGTTTCGTTAATTCAAGGAATGCTTTCGATTGTTTGTTTTTTTTATTTGAGTGCGTGTGCAGCTATGGCGGAGGGTTGTGAAAATAAAATATTTCGTTTGTTTTTTAAACTGTTAAGTTTTTTCGTTTGGAAAAACAAACAAACTAAAAAACTTGTTATTTCAATTACTCTTGGCGAGCCCTTTGTTTATAAAACTTTAAAGTGTACTTCATTTTTTTCTGTTTACTTAGTTTTTTTTCTTTTCACATAAAACACTTATCAGTTATTTTTTTCTGAGATCCTATTTTTCTAGAACATTGTTACAAAATTCGCAGCTGATAAAATGAAAGAAATTTTTTGGAATGAAATACAGTTGTTGTTGAGAGATATTTGTAGTATCACACTGCTAGCGGGGTTGTTTATAGATGTTCTAAATCAGACCTGTCCAACCCAAAAGGCTTTGCAGGCCGCAGTATTTCTGATACTTCATCTTCTGCACTAAATCACCGTAAGCTGTACGTTCCCGTTTAATCGGACCTCGGGTAACTAAAAAGTTAATCACAGCGATCCAAACAAGCGCTTACTCTTTCTAACATACTGTAATTTAGTGTGTTTTTTTTTCTTTTCAAATAAAACACTTATCAGTTATTTTTTTTTTCTGAGATCCTATTTTTCTGAAACATTGTTACAAAATTTGCAGCTGATAAAATGAAAGAAATTTTTTTTTTTTTGAAATGAAATACAGTTGTTGCTGAGACATGTTTGTAGTATCACACTGCTACCAAGGTTGTTTATAGTTGTTCCAAATCAGACCTGTCCGACCCAAAAGGCTTTGAGGGTAGCAGTATTTTTCATACTTCATCTTCTGTACTAAATAAACCATAAGTAGTACATTCCTATTTAATTGGACCTCGGGTAGCTAAAAAGTAATTCATAGCGATCCAAACCAGCGCTTACTCTTCCTAACATACTGTAATTTAGTGTGTTTTTTTTTCTTTTCAAATAAAACACTTATCAGTTATTTTTTTTTTCTGAGATCCTATTTTTCTGAAACATTGTTACAAAATTTGCAGCTGATAAAATGAAAGAAATTTTTTTTTTTTTGAAATGAAATACAGTTGTTGCTGAGAGATATTTGTAGTATCACACTGCTAGCGGGGTTGTTTATAGATGTTCTAAATCAGACCTGTCCAACCCAAAAGGCTTTGCGGGCCGCAGTATTTTTCCGATACTTCATCTTCTGTACTAAATTACCTCAAAGCAGTAAGTTACCGTTTAATCGAACCTAGGATAGCTAAAAAGTAATTCATAGCGATCCAAACCAGCGCTTACTCTTCCTAACATACTGTTAGAGCAGTGGCGTCTCGAAAGAGGAGTTGTGAAGTTTGTAACCCCTGCTCTGGGAATAATTATATACATACATTATGTATGAAAGTTTGCTGTGTTATTTTAAAATATAAGGTGAAAGGGATGTAGCTCCCCCCCTCGAATGGAAAAATTTTCGCTATTCCTCTATGTTGAGGCAGAAAACTGAAGTACTGTAGAATCTCGACTCTCTGAACCTCGATTAACCGAAACTCTCCGTTAACTCCGTTTAGGACCGAACCTACTTCGGATAATCGAAGTTTTTGGTTAATCGAGAATTCATCAATAATCATCTAGTTTAATATGTAGTATCGTCATTCGTGCAATGACATTCGATTGTTCTAGGACTTGGCAGTATGACATTCCAAATTCCGAAATGGGGTGTGTTCTTGTTTAGAACAAAGATGTTTGAAAGTGGGGACGACTACACTCATACCGAGAATTGTGCTTGCGAGAAGAAATTCTAAAAAAGAGAATTCCAAAATATTTATCTGCACTCGTAGTTTGGAAAGGACGGCTTGCATACAAAAGGAATGTGGGAAAAAAGAAAACTTTAAAAATGCATGTTTGTAAAGAGAAAATTTTGGATGATAGTAGAAAGTGAAAAAAAAGTGAAGAAGAAAACCGACTTCGGTTAACGGAAAATTTCAGTTAATCGAGATTCTACTGTATTAGATATCGGTTATAATCAAATAGGAAGGTGCACAAATAGATGTTACAATAGTCTTAAATATATAAATTTAACAATCTCAGATCTGTCATTTCTGAGTTATGAAAGTTTGGTTTGGAGCGCTATGGTATACTGTTTTGCTCATGACGGCTTAATGAGACTGGAACCTAATGCTTAAGGCCGATTCCGAACAGTAACCGACCATCCATGCCAGCAGCGGAATTCGAGCCCGCGAACTCCAGTACCGAAGAGAGTGCTGTACCACTTTGCCTTCCTTCGTCTTGAGTTACGAAAGATTAGGTGCACAGACATCAGTCAAAATTGAAGAAGAAACAGACTTCGGTTAACGAGAGTTACGGTTAATCGAGGTCCTATTGTACATCGATAACGGACTGCTTCGATGAAATTTTCCTTAAATACACTTTTTTTCAATTTTCCTCTGATAGTGGTTTATTTTTTTACTGTTGGTTCAAAAAAAAATTTCTCAATTTTATTTAATTAAAAGAGAACGGTGTTTTTCATTTCGTAATGACATGTCACATCGGGGATGACATGCATGTTTCTTTTTTCTGCCCGTTATTTTCCCACAAACTCTCTCAAAATTTTTTTTTTGTCTCTCACCCATTCCCACCAGACTGTGTACCTGCTCATCGGTTGTAACGTTGTCAGCGGTTAATTTAGTTTCCCGGGCCAGTCTCGATTGTACCTTATCTTCCTGTTTTCTGTTCGTAGTGGGCCTGCGGGGATATGTGTGCAAGAGCAACCGAAATGCGGATCGCTCGACCGTTGCAAGCATGCGGAGAGAGACAGAGAGAAAAAGGGGGAAGTGTTGTGTTGTTTGTATGCTGTGGGATTGCCCTCAATATCGGGGTGGATTTCCCTTGCGTCACATCTTGTTCGAAATGCAACGGTGACCTCGCGCGGGTCTTTTGTTGACGGACGATGTCAGGGAAATGAATTTGAAAAATAAAATTGCTCAGGGTTTGCAACACGCTGACTACATAAAGAAATATGCGAAATACACAACAAGGGTATCCTGTAAAACGAAGTTCTACTTTTTTTTTTAATTACATTTTAAAATCGTGTCTAACATCTGGGATTGCGTACATGTCCTGCATAGTTGCTCTATTTAGGTTTAATATAATGTATGTACATGTGTATATAAATGTATGTAATAATTCGTTTTTCTACTTTCTAATCTTATTTACTAGCATATACCCCGTCATATCATGGGAACAGTAAATTTTTTAATTTTCCAGAACTTTAAAGTACCCTATGATGCATTTAAAAAAATTGGTTTGATTTTTGGCTGTGAATTATCTGGTACACGCATAATAATTTATCTTCATACTCCTTTAACCCCTTCCGGTATGATTTAATAATGAAAAACTGTGCATGAAATAACCATTTAAATTTTATTTAAAAAACTTGTTTCATTTTACAATTCTTACATATTCTCAATTAAAATCCACTTTTTACATAGTGTTAAATAATATCAGAAACAGTAAAATTAAGAAAATATCAAAGCAAAACATTAATAAGGTAATACAGATAATAGTCTTCAAGCTAGTGGTACTTTTCAAAACAAAGTGCAAAGGAATTCTGAATTGTTTACACCGCCAAGTAGTCTCACTTTTAATTTGATTCTTGTAACACACACGGCATTTCTTAGTAGGTTTTCTTCTATTCTGACTCATTAATTTGGCAATGACTTGTACCAAGAAATTCTAAGTAAACAATATGCAATAGTGACTTGTGATTTTCACAAGTGATAAAAGTGTTGCCAAATTCAGTACACTAGAAATTTTAAACTAAATTAATTATCATATTTAACAGTAAATTTAATCGCATGACGAGTGTAGCTCGTCATTGTGCGGTATGGAATGAAAAACTAATGACGAGCTAGACTCGTCATTTTACCGGAAGGGGTTAAAGTCTTCCGATACTGTGAATGCAGTTTAGAATCATGTTGAATTCTTTTAGTCAAATCCTGTGGTTTGACCATATGGTCAAACCATATTTATTCCAATTTACTTTAGAATCGGATCAATAGTTTAGGACAATCTAAACTTGACTCGCTTTGAATTTTGCTAACCCTAACTCATACACAATCCAATGTGGATGCCTCTATCCATTCCAGGTCCAACCGCTTCAAAAATTTGAGGACAGGTCAGATAACTTAGGCTGTTATTTTATAGGGGATTCTCATCAGGATACGCAGATGTTTTTTCGCGCCTTCCATTAGATTCTATTTTTAAGTATTTCGTGGGCCATTTATTTCTCACACAATATTTCCAAACCTCTAAAAACAGAAGCGCTAATTATATTCAATTGATCAAACAATAGATGACAGTGCAAAACTGAAGCAAGAATCAGTCTTCCCATCGTTATAATAGGAAGGCCAATGTATTATAATGGGTTTTGCGGTTCAAAAAGGTGTATTTTGTAAAATCATGTAGGTGGGAAGTAATGTTCCCACGCCCTTCAGAAGGGTTAAAATATACTCCTCAAACAGTCATATAAATTATCAGATAAATCACATTATTATCAAATAAAATTTTCTTTCAGTCAGTCTCTACTGCCCGCCGAACAATGGCCGAATGGTTAGGGTGCGGATCTTCAGTACCGGAGTTTGTGGGTTCGAATCCCACTGTTGCATGGTTGTTCGTAGCCGTTTGGAATCGTCTTAAGCAGTAGGTCCCTATCTCATTAGCACTAGTGTTGCAAAAAAGTAGACCGTAGAGAACCAAACAAAACCAAACCTACTGTGGCATGAATGTTCGCAGCCGTTCAGAATCGGCTTTAACAGTACCCTTAACTCGTGTTACATAAAGTAGATTTTTTCTTTCAAACCAAAAATTTTTTCTCAGTAATACATAGAAACGATGGCTAATTATTTTGTGACACCTTTAGAGTTTCGAATTAGCATGTGCTGATTGATTTAATACCTCTGCTTGACTGAAAGAATGGTTTTTAACCTTTTCACCCCTTTCACCATTCGCATATCAATTCATTATAGACCACTCGGTTAAAAATGACATCTTTATATGCTGAGAAACCGACAGAAAGTCATTCTACGTTTCCAGCAGAAAACGCGAATTCGGAGTAATCCTCCCCTTTCGCCTATGATTTAAAAATGGAACCTGGGGTTGTTCTATTTGATTTACGTTATGACGGAATGAAAAATCACACTTTCCGAGAACATTGTTCGCGAACATTCACTTCATCTTGTAAAGGAATTGTTCCTTCCCGTGATAATGGTACTCTAAAAATTTCACTTTAATGAATAAATTTCCCACCCCCAAATTAAAATTGATTGTTTCATGTTGTTTTTTTTCTCCCCAATTCAGCTTCCTAACCCCACTAAGCGACAAAATGGAACGGTTGGAGCATGTTTATGAACGTATATTTCATACCGTAATAGAGACAGAGCTACACATATTTATATACAGTCTATATCTTGTTATATTTAAGCGATATGATACCCTGAATATGGCCAAAAAATTCATTTAAGAAAAGTTTTATTTTACTACCAAATTATTGCTTTAACCAGACACTAAAAAAACATTTAATGCTACCGAAAAAAAAAAAAAAAAATCGAAAGTAGCCTCTATTCGATTTTCTCGTATATTCATAGCAAAGAAACGATTTTCGTTAGTCATGTTTTTTGTTTTTTTTTTCCAAATATATTAACGCTATCGCATGATTAATGCCATTTAGCTACACTAACATGTTATTTTATGAATTTAAATAACAAAAAAGGAACCGGGGCTTTTTATTTACATCTACTTCCGGTTGCCGAAGAAACACAAAAAAAGTTGATTAACATTTCACTTTTTTTTTTTTTTTTTTTTTTTTTTTTTTTTTTTTTTCTTTTTTTTATTTTTCTGGATTCATGGCATTGTTGTTAGAACGGATGTTCGACGTGGGAAAGAGTACACTCATTCCGAGAATGTGCTTGCGAACGTAAGGAATTCTAAAAAAGGAAATTCCAAAATATTTTCTGCACTCGTATATTTAGAAAGAACCTTGCATACAAAAAATTAAAAAAAGAAAACTTAAAAATTATTGTTTTAAAGAGAAAATTTTGGATGATAGAAAAAAAAAAAAAAAAAAAAAAAACGATTTTGGTTAACAGAGTTTCGTTAATCGAGATTCATAATCGATTCCCACTCTAATTCTAAAAAATTGTGCATTTTCGGAAAACGTGAAGATTCATCAAAAAAGAAGTCGAATTTTTGGATGATTATAATACTTTCTCTGTACTACGTATTCAAAAAAGTAAAAAATTAGCTGGCCAATATAATTTATTCTCAAATTTTAAGAAAATGTAAAAAATATTTCACAGTCATCCATCTTTCAGAGCACGACATTCAGGATCAACTTTACACTTTCTAGTGTACGTTTTGAGGTTGAAAAAATAAACAAAAGCACTAGCGCCACTTTTTTTAATGACTTCATCACTATTCACAATGACGCTATCTAACGCCATCTTTCGTAAAAAAGTAATATTTTAGAACATGTGCCGAAAATGGTACATGGTCAGAGCTTAAAATGAACATTCTCTCAAACAAGCTCAATTTTACTTATACAAGTACTGTTCATTTCGTATTCGCTTAACGACCACTTACACTTACAAAATCAAATTTCGACCTGCAATTCAACCCGAAATTACGGAACTATGTCCTAAACTAAGCAGTCTGTATTAAAATACTTCTAGCTATTTTCAAAAAAAAAAGTTTATATGTATTAGCTCATTATGTATATAATTAATCCAAATTGCAAAATGTAGCACTACACTTTCTAGACAAGCGTTTGTTCATTCTTTCTTTAAGTTAAGAGGTATTTGAAATTTAAACAGAAGCGTAAAGAAAAGAATGGTTCCTTTTGATATATTGTGAATATTCTTTTGCAGTTAAAATGAAGTTTGAAAATGATTCATTAACCGATGTAACGATCCATAAAGCAATAATTTTAAATACAAATGAAAGAAAATAGGGACCAACGATTTCGATAACATTAAGAGTTAAAAATTACCCCGATCACATTAATCGGAGTCTCCTTTTTAATATTTCTTTAAATTGTTCATAAAATCGGGAAAACACATTTTGAGAAAAGTACTTTAAAAAATTAATAAATCAAGTTTTTTATAGTTTCATTTTTGATGATTTATATATTTTTTTAATTATCATGAAATATTTGCATTTGGAATCACCTCCATTTAAATCATATTTTGAGAACAATTAAAATAAAGACTTTAAACCTTTTTTTTTTAATAAATGTTTTTGTCGTGAGCCTGTAAAATATTCAAATGAATTCATGATCAAACGAAATTAAAATCTTTACACTGACTGTAAATTTTATTACTTCATCTTAAATATTCTTTAAACTGTCCCTAAAGTCCTAAAAAATACATTTTGAGAAATAACTTCAGAAACGACATAATAAATCCATTTTATGACCATATCTCTGATTATTTATATTTTTAAAACCTTTGCGGAATATCTGTTTTGCAATCGCTTGCATTGTTTTTATGTTTTAAAATAATTCAAGTCTGTGAGCCATTTTTTATCGTGTGTTCCCTTAAATGGCTGCGATCTTTACCCTTGCATTGTGGATTGTTTTTTATATTAATGCTGTTTCTTTTTATTCGTGTAGGTTGTATAAAAGAAAAGTTTCATAATTTCATTTTTTTTTAAAGGGGAGATAAAATATTTTATTCAGTTATGTCACCATTTGTCTTTTTGTACTTTGCATTTTAAGTTGAACACATTCGAGCCATGAAGTTCTTTCAAATTGTCATTAGTGAAAGCCATGTTAGGTTTAAGTTGTGCAAAGAAAATGTAAAAAAGTGTAAAACCTACTAAAAAATATTTGTGTGCACACACAACCATTGTGTAATTGATAATTATTTTATAGTATTTTATTTTTAGTACACTTTTTTTATGCATCTAATACTTCTCTATTAGATACTGCTGATTTGCTTAGTTCAAAGATGATATTATTGCAGCAAATGAGTATTCTACAAAATACAAATTCCATTTTGTATAAAGTCCCTTAAGTTTTCACATTTTCTGAACTTACTAAAGAAACCACTCAGTAAAATCACCGACATTTTGTTAATTTTAAAGATGTCCAAGTAGAATTTTAGTCTAAGGTGCCCTATAGAGTTGACTAAGAAATTTTAGTGGAACAAAAACATATTTTGCGCATGCGCAGATAAAAACTATTTCCTTTAACTACTATCTCTCATGTAGCCTCCACACTATGGGCAATTGTTCACCACTTTTGATGACTTGAAATTAGTTAAGTAAGCAATTTGAATTAACTGGACTTAAGGGATTTATAAATCTGACATCAAATTATTTAATCGCTGTGTCCTTTGAGGATTTTATTTTAACAACAATTAAAAACCTAGCACGCCTTGTAAGTTTGTCAAAATTGGTTTTTAAATGTATTTAACAAAAACCGTAATATTCATAATTATTGCTTAGTATTCAAATTCAGAAGATAAAGCCCACAGTATGAAGCGTTTTGTGCTTATAAGACCCCGAGAGTCGATGTGTGTAAATATCTAGTGGATAACCTTTTTCATGCATAAAAATCAAACTACTATTATGTAGCCTCCACACTATGGCAATTGTTCACCACTTCTGATGGTGCTTGAACGATGGTTCAATTCATCGATGCCACTAAATGAGCCGCCGAGCGTTTGGATTCGTCCATAAGGTCTACTGCGCACTTTAGTTGCGCATCTGTCTACCATTTGATCTTTGGGAGAAAAACCGCCTCTGAAGCCATCGTCCACCAAGGCTATTTATATCGTCTGCCACCATCGACCACGATAAGCCATACCCTCTCCAGTAATGGCTTACAGTGGAGCATAGTGTAGAGGGGCTTTTAGAGTATTTGCCAAAGGAGGGCCGAATTCTGAGGCTTTTTTCGTTTCCGGACGCCGAAAGATGGCCGAAATGGTAGAGCGCTGCTCTTTGGAACCGGAGTTCCGTGGTTCGAATCTCGCTGTTGGCATGGATGTTCGTAACCGTTTGGAATATGCTTTAAGCAGTAGGTACCGATCCCATTAATCCTAGTATGCGATACAGTAGACCTTAGCCCTCCAAATCAAACCTCGTTTCCGTAGTTCGCTGGTTTGAATCCAGTTGTTGGCATAGATGTTCTTAACTATTTGGAATCGGCTTCAAGAAATAGATCCCGGTCTCATTAGCCCTTGTGTAGCAAAACAGTAGACCGTAGTGCTCCGTCCAAATAAAACTCGCAAAATATTTCATCTAATTCTTCCAAATTTTAGTAAAATATTGCTGCTGTTATGTAAAATTTCTATAAAAATTGTGTATGTATTGAACAAACATCGTCATAAATAAATAAATAAATGAATAAAATAAAATAGACGTTTTTTAGACAGACATCTATATCAGAATGATTAAAAGTTCCTTTCTTATGAAAATACTCTCATCAAGTGCGTAAGCTACTGCTGTTTACGTGCATATGTAGTTTTATGCTTGTGCATATTTTTCCGTATTAGAGAAACGGGAAGTGTTATGTAAGTTTAATTTTTGTAGTGTAACTAAAAAAATATAAATAAAACAAAGCACATTAAATCTCTAAAGTTTTCTCTCTTGATGCCTTAAATAACTTAACATAAAGGGGTTCGATTATTTATTACTTCTGAAAGCGTAAGTAAACAAACCAGACTCTTTAAACTCTTATTTCAGTATGTGTGTCAATGCCCCGCGAATTATTTTCAGTTAATTTATTTTTGAACAGCTGTGCTATATTTAGTTTTGAATGAATTATCGTTGATTTGCCGTAATTTGAGTGAGAGGATAATGACCGTTTGTTCACGCCACTCGGATCTGATTATGATATTAGAAGTTCGCCAATGAATGGTGTTGGCTGGGCACCAGCCAGTAGAGGCTTTAATTTTCCTGGCTTATTATACAGCACTGTAGAAATAATGTGGGAATAATATTACCGCTCTTGATAACATTAGAGGCCATTGTCCCATTGTGGAAACTTGCAATACGGACAGCTAGCTCATTTCACTTTATTATTTAATCTTGCCAGAGTTTGTAAATAGACCTGGGCAGAAAACCCCCTTTTCATCGTGACGTCATTATCCCCCTAGATAATACTTGAATGAAATAGCTGCCTCGCCAAAGGAACCTCCCAATTCCAACCCGATTGATAGCTGGCTGATTGCGTCAGCTTTTCACAGCGACTCCTTTTCTATTAGCAGTAGAGTTGAAGTGTGTTTGTTTTTATATTTCCCTCTCTTTTGTCGTCTGCCTGTTTTTTTCTTTCCTCCCTGCTTTAATTGCGATTACAGTGTTTGCTGGTAGTAGCGTTGAATTGGGCTTTGTTTGTTGGGTTTTTATTTAAGGCACCATTAAATGATGTATTGAGTAAGCACTTCATTAGAGTGGTTCCTGATTACTACTCGTGGAAAAGAAGACCTATCCACGCTTTAGTTGTTCCCGTTTGCAGAGTTATATTGTTTGTTTTACGTGACTTAAGTAAAGGAGTAAAGAACCTAAAATCTAATTTTTTTTATATGGTTGAGTTACAGAAAACTGTAATTCTTTTATTTGTGATTTTTTAATTCCTACATTCTTTAATGTATAATTTTATCCTTAGATTATACTTATCTAAATTTCTTTACATAGGTGTAATTCTTAAAATAAAAACGATTTAAAAAGATTCTTAAATAAATGGTTTAAGTATATTTAATTATAAATATAATTTCAGAACTGATAGCAAATATTTTTTTTCACTTTTGAATCGAGGGAAATTTTTTAATTAACTTTTCTTAGGAATATGTCAAACTATTCCGTGTAAAATGTTTAATAACTACATAATATGTATAGATTAAAAAATGTAGATCCATGTATTATTTTGGAGTAAATATTTTTACAACAATTTTTTGTAATTAAAAAAGACTTTAAAGAAAATAAATTAAGAGAGGTCCATTTAAACTTTTAGATATGTAACATAAATTAAATATTCAGATGTATCTTTTTAGATACCGCTAAAATAGAATGTAGAATTTTTATGTTTTCTTAGAACGAGTTTTCCTTTTAGTAGGTAGAGGGCAATCTTATAAATAGTCTATAAATAATTTCTGTAATTTATAATTATTTCATTTGGATCGACACTTTTTGGTTTTTTTAAAAGATTATATAAATTTACTTTTTCTATTCATTGCGATTCATTAAAAATAGTAAAAAGAAACGTAGGTGTGGGATTTTGTATCAAGTTAACAGAAGCATAAAATACGGTATGATGGGAAAGCAAGCCCGTGTGATCCGGTGACTTTGACGACAATCCGGCAAAAAGGAGGCTTGAAATCATTGCTCCTGTAAACAGGTTTTTCTGCCCCTCCAAGTAAAAGTCCCTTTACGCGGTAAAATGAAAGTAACTTTACTGGAACATGTAAACTGGGCTTTATTCGTTTTAAATGTTGGTCTCTTTTTTTATATTTATACAAGGAATCATTTTTTTGGCTCAATTAATAATGCATTTAATCCTTTTTTGATTTCATTCGATATCCCCAATATAATAATAGCCTAAGTTATCTGTCCGTTTGTCCTCGAATTAATGAAGCGGTTGGACCTGGAATGGATAGAGGCATCCATATTGGATTCTTGATAAGTTAGAGTTAGCAAAATTCAAAGCGAGTAAAGTTTATCTTCAACTAAACTATTGATCCAATTCTAAAATAAATTGGTATAAATATTATTCATATCACAGCGAAAAATACTGTCATCTTTAAAACGTTTGAAATCCACCGCATTCCCCCTTTTCGAGCGTTTAATGACATTATTTCAAGCCCTATTTTCCCCCGTTAAGAACAAACGATTAAATTTATCAATTTATCACATAATGAATAGGTAAAAATTGCATTTTTTCCCCTTTGCCTTATGACGTCATTCCTTTAACCATCTCATTTAATTATTTCTTATTTTAAATTATTTAAATATCGTCTTCATTATTTTCATGCTTTTTATCAATGAGCTTAGGTATTACGTAAATAATTTCATTTATATTTGGCTTAAATAATAAATTAGGTACATATGTGATAATTTTAAATTTAATCATCGATTATTTCTTGTTGATAATTTTCATCCAAAAAACAAACCATTTTTTACCTGCCTCATAGGATACTTTAGAATTCTAGAATAATAAAAATTTTACTGATGAAATTTTCATATGATGGGCCATATGCTAGTTTCATAATAATGCTGATACCACAAATGCATACACATTTTTTTCAAGTACATGCGTTTGCATCGAATATTTTTCTACTGTGAAAAAAATTTCATATTAAATTTTTCAGTTGGCATTACGTTACATAAAATACTAATATAAGACACTATTGTATCTATAAAAAAATGCTACTGCAGTATATTTATTTAATATATAATACGTCTGTGTTTGCAAACGATCACACAAATATAAAAGTACATATCGTGTTCGTCCATGAACATTGATCAAATAACAACATGCTTTTAAATATTTAGTTCTCTAACCAAAATGATAAAATAGTGGGAAAACTGTGAAATAGGTAGCTGGAAGAGAGTTTAATTGCCCCTTCCATTCGCACAAATACATTCACAGAGTGAAGAGAAAAAATACTTTAAAATTGTATTTATGTGTACATCGTCAGATCTTGATGTTAACCGGAGTTTTTGGGTTCGAATCCCCACTGCTTGCATGAATGTTCGTGACCGTTCAGAATCGGCTTTAAGCAGTATGACATGGTTTCATTATTGCTCATGTGGCAACAGTTAAGAAACCGGAGCACTTCAAACCTACAAAACCAATCATCATACACGTTTGTGATTCAAAATTAGTTTATTCATAGTTTTCAACACAAGCTCTTTCAGAACTCTCATGTATTTGTTTATTGCTCACTACTCGCGATTAATTTGGGACTGAAGCAGATGCACCAAGTGTTATTACAGACAGAAATCTGATTTAAATAATACAGTACCATCAGAGGAAAAAATATATTTGAACAATAAGTCTATTCATCTGTAACCATTCATAATGCACATTACATAAGAACGTTATCAGATAGGCATATCTTTATTTCTAAAATCATAACTTGGCAATTTCAGAAAGAGAAAAAGCTAAGAAGTATTTCTGTTTGCAATAAAACAGAAGATGTTGCGTATATATTACGTACGATGTAGTAGATGTTGCGTATATATTACGAATTATTACATTTTTAAATCAAATTAGTTACAGATTTAATTTTAAGCTTGTTTAGTGGCGCCATCTATTAAAGGTGGTTATAACTATAAAGTACATGGTTTAATTTTGAAATGTTGTTCAGTAAGTTGTATCAAATTATTTTGCTTCTATCAATAAATTTGTAACAGAAGATTTCTAATAAAATCAAATAGTTTAATTGATTTCTTAAGATACCATATTATTGTATTTCAATGATTGTTGAAGAACATTTCGTTTTTATTATGATTTTCTCTATGTTATGCTTGCTTTTCAAACTCATAAATTTGAATGTTTAAATTTTTCTCGCTATTTTCGAATCTTACTCGTCCATATTCAGCTATATCTTGATATAACCTATGATAAACGAACATAATTATATATATATATATATATATATATATATATATATATATATATATAATAAATACATGACACACACTTACAGATTATAAATTCCTGATATTAAAGATAACATACTGTAATATTTCAAAAAGAAAAACTGCTTTATTTAAAATAAACGAACTGTTTCTTCATAGATGCAATTAAAATTAAAAACAAAGGTCAAAAATGGCTTGGAGTATTTTATTAATAACAACACATTTTTTCGCAACAAATTAAGTAACAAGCACAATAAACTTCCAAAAGTTTTCTAGATTGTTTTTATTTTAAGTATTAATTAAGGAATTTTACCTATAAAATTAGCAGTGCTTATTATGTTTTAAGAATTTAAAATAGATCGTAATATAGAATCTACTCAGAGTGAAGAAATTGCCTCTTAATAGGGGGATAGGAATATATTTCAAGATGTGATATTGATAGTTTTGAAAAACGTCCTGACTCATCTAAGTAAGGTCAAGGTAATGGGTTTAACGAGGTACTTAGTGATGATGGATTCACCACTTTAACTTCCGAACGGAAAAAAAATCCAAACATAATTTGGAGCATTAATCTACAGTAGTCTCAAACAAAATTTAATACACTCACAACGACTTCCAGTGAAGCGAGGAGGAGAGTTGATTCTCATAAGAAGTTATGAGTAACCAATCCGTTGTCTAATTAAAAGGTTAATTAGACTGAACCTTGACTTTCACTGTTAGGCATTAAAGAAATCGAATTGATAATGTTGTCACACTTGGGTACCGATCTCAAATCGTATGTGTTTTTCGTATGATTTTTCTCGGGATTAATTCCAGCTAATGTAAAACAACTTAATAGCGTGTATACCCCATGCATTTTCTAGCGAGTGTGCAAGCCGTCCCTGAACAGAGTCGCTGAATAAAAGGGTATAATTCCAGCTAATGTGAATCAACTTGATAGCGTGTATACCCCATGCATTTCCTAGCGAAGCCCATGCATTTCCTTCCCTTTTGCAAGCCGTCCCTGAACAGAGGCGCCTGAATAAAGCGGAATAATGCTCGGTACACATGGGTACTGATCTCGAATCGTATGTCTTTTTCGTATGATTTTTCTCGGAATTAATTCCAGCTAATGTGGATCAACTTATTAATAACGTGAATACCCCATGCATTTCTTAGCGAGTGTGCAAGCCGTCCCTGAACAGAGGCGCCTGAATAAAGCGGGATAATGCGTTTTGCACACAAGGTGCCTAAAATGTTCTGCACGGAGGCACTTAAATTCTCAGAAACGGTCTTGTGAATACCTAGAGGTCTGAGACAGAAAATAGTTTCTGGTAATGCTTAAACATAGATGTTTGCACGCGTCTGTGTGATTTTTCCTCGTTTCCTATTGGTTCCTGAAAGGGCCCTCATTCGCGTAGCAATAAGGTAGACCAAACCAAGCAAAATCCGAAAGGGTCCTCAGAATCTTCGTTAAAAATTTCCGCGAGATTACTTAGACTGACCCCCGAAGCTTTTCTTACTTGTGAGAAAGTTATTTAGAAAGTTTTTTTAAAGAAAATTTTGATGTTCTATACGTGCAAAAACTCTTCCGTGCTTCGTAAAACAGTAGAGAAAATAAAGAAACACAATTAAATATATTGTTTATATAACTCTCAGACTCAAAGCTGTATTTTGTATTGTGTATCCATTTGATAGTTCTAAACTCCTACGATAGAACTCTTTTCTAAAGAATATAATTTTTTTACTCAAGAATCTAAAATTTTTATTATATTCATGGAGAATTATATTGTTTTTTATTTGTTGTAGTTTCGATATATTATTTAAATTGTAAATTGTTTTGGAAGATAAAACAATTAACCATTTTTTCCAGCCTTTTAAGATTTTCAGATCAATAAGAGAGCTTTAAACAGTTTTTGATTAAACTTTTAGAGCAATACGGTTTAACACCTTTATTTTAACAGATCTGAGCGAAAAATTTCACAACAAATCAGCCAATAATTGCGTTTTAAAAATAATAAAATGTATTTACAATTGCGAAAATGTATAAATAGTTTATATGCAATTTTAAACAAATTCTTAAAATCAATAAAAATGTCGATTCGAATTTGCATCTACCATAATTTGACAGCTTCCCTAAATTACAACAATGAAGAAAATATCAATAATTTTGTTTACAACAGAAAGACAACAATAAATTGCTGAAACTAAGTTCATAAGAAATGTGCTTTACTGCGTGAAATCTCCTTATTCCTACCATCATTTGACAGTTTAAAATATCAAACACAAGAAAAATTCGCAAATAATTCCTTTGTGTTTAAACAAGAGCGAAAAATTAATGAAACATGAAAGAATTAAATTTTAACAGGGACTTCCCTGCTAAACCACTGTCCTTTAAAAAGTTAAAGTATTTATAGAGCTACCTTTTAAATTAATGAAAATAATTGTTGTAGATACTCATTAAATCAAATCTATATTCTGAAGCATCAATTGACCCATTGTAAACAAAAGTAAAAAATAGATACTCGCTTTGGTAAGCATTTCAATTAAACGTGATAAAAAATGAAATAATTATTTTCTAGCCTTCTAAGCTGTAAATCTTCTAAGCTAGGCTTCTAAGCTAAGAATCGTATTTTTAAAAATATTTGTATACAAATTTTCGACAATAATAAAGTATGTAACAAATGCGAGCAAAATGCAGCCTCTAAAATTGGCCGCCTTTTTGTTTTCACCGACCCTAGAGCCGCTCCTGGGGATGATTATAACGCCGCCTAATCTGAGGGCATTGAATACTTCAAATTCCTCCCGAAAGATTTGGCGACTTAAAGAGGGAGAAGACTATCATCGCCGTTATGTGAAGAATATCTTTAATGCATTACTTGCATTTATAAAGGGGAAGAAAAATGGGAAAGGATTTACTAATGATCCGCATTTACAAAGCAAGAAATGCGCTTTTAAAGCGACATAGCTCCCTGAGAACGTAGAAAGAGATCGGTAAGGCATTTTCAGGATTATGTATGAAGTGATCACAATCAGAGTGAACCAAGTCCATTTTGGGCTCCATGAAATGAAATCGTTTATCAAATTTGATAACTTGTTTTTTCAAATGCAAAGCATATGTACACACGATATCGTAGTTATAAGCATTTTCTAAAATTAATTTAAATATCAAGAAATTATGATTCACAAACGTTTGGACTCAATTTATCTATACCGGAGATATTCAACCTTTTACACGCTGGTCAACTCTGTAAGTCCTTGCCTGTGACGCGGGCAACGCAAATGCGCCAATTTTGGAATGCCCGATCCGAGTTCGTGCAAGAGAAAAAAACTGTATTTCAGTTCTGTGAAGTCCGAAATCGGTTTATCCAATGCATAATATTTAATTTGCCATTTTCCCAATAGATAGAGGTACTTTCCCGCCGAAAGTTCGTCACTTTCGTGCCCTTTGTCGTTATTTCTGGGATACTGTAGATGATCTGAAAGACATTGAATTCATGACAGTTGATATAGGTTGTCGTGGCTGGTTGGTTCGTACGAGTGCAAAATTTTAAAACAAAACAATAACAAAACTTTATTTAACGAATGAGCTGCCCTACGCGGCAGATGCGTCCTTACTCGACGCTGTCTCTACACAGACTCTCCGTTCATCAACAAACACCGCGCCGCTGCAAGCAGCGCCATCTATTTACAATATTTACATTTACATTAAAATATTAGCATTTTAAAGCAAAATCAAAATCCAAACACTACATAGGTAATAATATTGTTGTATTAGTTTATTTTATTTGTCTAGAAAATTATGGCATTTGATTTATCTTGCGGTAATTTAAGCAAAAATTACTGTTATCCATCAACATTTCCCATGTATATGAAAATATTGAAAATGTAGTTTTTTATTACAATGCAGCAGACGATACAGACATTATCCTAACGCTTATACAATGCTGCGAAGGTGTTACCCATTTAACATCACCCGAGGAGCACGTGTAGATTAAGGTATGCTACGGACGCGAGTAACATTACCCCTCTGGTTTCTTGTAATTTAGAAGCAGGGACCAAGGAGAAAACCCATAGACTTGGCTGCCACCCCCAGAGGTATTGATGGAGAACTTGGAAATTGTAACCACGAACCTATTTTACGTTCCCCAGTCACCTTTAACGAACACGGGAAATCGTACAGCGGCTCCAGCACCGCAACCGCAACCTTTTAGTTACGAAATCGCTGCCTTTTACCGGCTGAGCTACCGCGGCTCTGAAAGTAGTAGTTATATCGTTTAAAAATTTAAAAAATTAATAATAATAATATTTTTCTAACATTTTGATAATAATAATAACAAACAAAATTAAAGAGAAAATAAAATCAGTTTTTTAGCACGGTTTTTTTTTTCAAATATATTCAATTAGCAAGGGTATCGTTTTTTTTTTTTTTGAGCCTCCTGATCAAAGAGAAAATAGGACATCAAAGCTTTATACCACTCAAATTTACAATATTATTATTGCATCTTTATTATATCGCAATACAAACATCTTTATAAAATATTGAATGAAAATGTACTAATTTTTCTTTTTTTGGTTGTGGGAGGGGGTTCTAAAATATATTCTATGAATAATAAACAAAAGCAACAACATTTTAAATTACAAAAATTATTAAAAGACAATTCATTTAAGGACTTAGGTGTGATTATTTTTATATTGCGAAGTATTTTACGTCTTAAATAACTGTTGAAATCTGCAACCTAACGTCATCTTCAGATTCCAGTCTGTTTCTGTATTTGGGGAACACCTCCTTTAGGTGTGTACGGGGTTCACGATCCCGGGGTACCTGAGTGATCTTTTTCTAGCGTTCTTCCTGGTAGTTACGAATTTACCTCTGTAGTGTTTGCTCCTTACCGGGTTGGACCATGTGGGACCATGACGGGCCTCTCGTAGGTCAGCGGTGGCTTGGTATCCATTATGGAGTCACTGTCGCGGCACGGTAATCATTAGTTGCTGCTGTATAGCTTCGGATGGGTCAGCGTAAAGCACACTTTGCCTTAGAGCACAAAGAGAAAGATTTTTCGCGTACATACAGACATTGAAATAAATGAAATGTGATGTTTAACAGTACGTGATACATGCTGCAACCCAAGGAATCGTCTTTATCTAGACAATCCAGATGTATAAGCATCTTCGGAAACGGTCAAAGAGAGGCAAAAAGAAAGAACACTAATATGTGACCTAATGCATTTCGATTAAGGCATTTGAAGCACGTGACTTTTACAAAATCGAAGATTTTATCTATTAAAATATTTATTTATATTCATTTTTAAAGCAAACTACTTTGTTGTTGTTACGAATGCCACTTAGGCAAGTCAAGCACGTGAGCCAGAGGCTACTCTAATTAAGGCCGAGCGGTGCGCCTTTCTTTTTTGATGCCTTGTGTTGGAGGCGGAGGAGAGGCTCTCACTTGACTCTTAGAAGCTTTAGACTCACTCAGAGAATCTTCTGCTGGAGACACTGAGCCGGAGGCTTTACCTCAGAGAGAAACATGTTGATGGGTAGTTGTTGCAGGGCCGTAGCCAGAAATTATGTTCGGAGGGGGACATTGTTTTTTGTGAAGAATACTTCAATAAAACTACAGGTTTTCTTATGTATGTATACTCTTAATGAGTATCATAATACGTGATTTGAAAATATCAAAGTAATTAAAAAATGGTATAATGAACAAATTTATAGCCTTAAATTAGTCATGTAGTAATTACACAATGAATTTAATAGTAAAATTAACATTGAAAATATGTAAACTATACATAGTATTAAATTCTAATTTTTAAAACAGAAGTATAACTAAAGAAAAAGAATAATTTTGAAAGAAAATGAAAATGCTCAAATTTTTACTTTTATGTTATAGGATAAGATCTATTTGAAAATTTCACCAAAAATTTTCACAGTTTCTTCCGATTGTGCAACAATATTGTGACGAAATGCCAAAAGTGCTAGTCTGTCTGTTCTTACATGTCAAATCCAATTTGCACCTATTCCTTAATTCAACTTCACTGTTCTAAGCTCACTGCTCATTTAGGCAGATGACACACCCACACACATGGTTTCTTTTCTTTCCACGAAACGGTCTTTAAGAATTTCGGAGGGGGACCGGTCCCCCAAATCCCTCCCCTTGCCTACGGCCTTGAGTTGTTGTCTTTGTTTTTTCTGTCATTGGTCGATGTCACATCGAAAACCAATCACGCGCCTTTATGAGAGCCTGTGGTATGTACTGAGTCAACTCATCTTTGTTTGATATACAGAGATCCTTCTCCCTCGCGCATCAACATGAATCAACGCTCCTTTCCGCAATGTGGCTGCCGAGATGGTTGTATTTCTTCATTTTTATTTTTTGATGAATATTTCGGAAAAACCCGCGAAGCACTGAAGCCGCAAAACATGAAGCGCGAAGTGGCGGGGGAACACTGTACTGTACATACACTACTATTATACAAGGACTTGGTTCACTTTCGTTGTGAACGCCTCGTAATATCTTAATGTCTCGAGAAAAAAAAATAAATTTTTCCGTCTCGTGTTGCTTAGTTTTTCATATTTTGACTGGTCTTAAAAACAACATTAGACGCTACTTCGATATTGTTCTCAGAGAGAGAGCGGTAAATTTTTGTTTTAGAGGCGGCGCTCACCCTTTCAGAAAACGAAGATAGAGGGGAGTTAAAAAGTATTCCTTTTTGTTTTTCGTCTCCGTCTGTCACTCTTTTCGTTTTAAGGAGAATAGGAGAAAAAAATAGCGCTGACTTCGACAAATTCCTCGTTTATTTCTTTTTCCCTTTTTCGTTCTTCCATAGTTATCTTGCAGCTCCATCTCTCTCTGGGCAAGCTTTCCATCTTGTGTCTCAGACGATAATGAAATCCAGCTGCTTGATACGTCGCGCACCCCCCTCCCCTTTCCGAGAACGGTCCAATTCATGAGGTGGGGGGGGGAGATAATAATAAAAAGAAAAAAAAAATGTACTGTGGGCAGAAAATTTTTGGAATAAAAAAATATACGTCTTTTACAGGAAGAATCAAGAAATGGGGGAAAAATTAAGAGGAGGAGCTTTTTTGGAGGGAAAAATGTTTTTTTGGGTATATCACGGCCACCCCGGGAAGGAGCGGGACGTGTGTGAGTGTGTAATATAGGTTTTACCGGAAAACGCGAAATGTCTTTATGCGTGGTTACGCTTTTTTTCTTTCTCTTTCCACGCATAACCAACCGTGTGGCAAGAGGGTGGATGGAGGTGGTTGTTACAGATTAAATTAGGTGAAGGGAGTCGAAACGTGGTTTTCGCAAATTACAGAAAAAAAAAGATAATTTCGCCCTTTACAACTTATTGCCCTTTCCTCATTTACGTTTTTTTTTTTCTTTGTATTGCGTAAACGACTCTTTAACCCGCTTATTTACTTATTTAGAAATCGAAGATAAAAGTCATTTTGTGAATCGTTGTACTTTCTCTTCCAATAATATTGTCAGTTCAGATATCTTTATGCCAATTACGGCTGTTTCTCATTTAGCATCAGGTTGGGTGCAGGTGTAGTTTAATGAATACTACGAACATTGCCCCTGCTGCGTCCTCGTAATTTAGAAGCAAGAACAAGTAAAAAGAACACAGGCATGGCCTGTCACCTCCAAAGGTATCATTTGTTCTTAGAGGATATTGCAACTACGAACTTATTTTAAGTGTCCCAGTCGCCATTAATGAGCATGGCAGATCTTTGGCCGTCTGATTCCTCTAGTTCCCAACCCTCCGGTTATGAGATCGACTCTTTTGCTGATTGAGGTACCACTGCTCTGTTATACTTAAGCTCATATTCTAGATCAAAAGTCGCCAAGTGGTTGCACGCAGATCCGTCAGTAAATTTTGCGACCATAGTTGGAATTCACAAAATTTATTATTGAAAATAACTTGCATTTATTAGCATTTATTAGCAAGTATAATATTATTTTATTGATTTATTAATAATTATTATAACTATGTATACACATTTTAAAATGTTTTATTGTTTATTTGCGAATAGTAATAAGAAAAAAAAACTTCATAAAAAATTATTAACTATTTATTCACATTTTTAAACTTCTAAATGTTCTACTGTTAATTTACGAATAGTACTAAATAAAAAAAGGTTTAATGCATTGTTTTCAATTTTCACCTCGAGTATATACGTATACACGCATATACACGCTTGCCGACATTAGATGCACTACTTTTGCGGCTCTGAACCTTTTGGCATGGTCAGTCCCATTCTATGTAGACGAATGCCGGTCGATGGCCGAATGATAGGACGCTGCTCTTCGGTACAGGAGTCCACTGGTTCTAAAACCTCTGCTGGCTTGGTTGTTCGTAGCCGTTTGGAATAGTCGGTTCCGGTCTAATTAGTCCTCGTGTTAAAAAAAAAGTAGACCTCTAAACTAACCTGTAAAGGTTTGAGGACCACATTGTAAACATTATTCATGATCGAGGCCGCACTTTCGTAATTCTCTGATTTTTCATAAAAATTCTGCAAACTTTGACTTATAAGGGGAATTGAATAACACTCCGAAATAAATTTTAGTTTGATAAATGTAGTTGGTTAAAATAATTGAAAAGAAAATAATAAAAAAACAAATATGCTTTTACATCGTATATGCTACTCTATTCTGTTAATCGTAGTTAAAAGTTTTCCTCTTATGATTTTTTATTAATTAAAATATGCCTATTACTAAAAAAAATTTCCGGTTAGACAGGAGTCTTTAGACGACACTGATCTTTAATGAAAGGGATTAATTTGTGTAACATTCATCTCATATTTTTTGTTTTTGGACCGACTATACACGTTGCTTTAGTTTCAGATTAATAAACGCATTTTCTGGGGAAAAAAACTCACCCATTTCCCCTGTGAATGAATGATTTTGAAAGTCCCTTTGCCAACTGTTAGATCTAATCAAAACCCAAATATTGCTTGTGGGATAAGAAAGAGAATGATTCTGTGTGTCGTTTACGAAATGTTATCGCGTCTAAAAGGAAATCTGATACTGATCGTTTCATTCCGTGGGCGGACGCAAGTGGTATAACATTAAAGAAAAAAAAGGCAGAAGATAAATAAAAATAAACCCACCTCATTGAGCGAAAGCGTCAAGTTCATTAACAAACTCGTTTTCATGTTTTTCCTTTCTCCACTCCCCCACCCGTTCTATATTTAGCAAGGTATCGCTTTCGCCTCTGCATATCGAATAATGATTGGACAAACTTGCGTTAGTTTGGGATAAAAAAAATTTTTTTTTTTGGTCCGGTAATATTTTTCCCTCACGTCTTTCATTTACTAAAACTATATATATAATGTATAAAACCAGCGCGAACGGAATTATTAAAATCGAAACTTATTTTTAACTGTGGTAAGCAAAATACATTAATAAGCGGACGGGACAGGAAAGGGGAGAGGGGTACGCGTATATGACGTCAGTATCAAAACAAGAACTTGTACAGTAATAGGGCAGAAAAACATTACAGTCATCTCTGAAAACGTGTATTCTTGTCCAGTGGTCGGGGGGGGGGTTCTTACCAGTACTGTCACAGTCTTGTAAAATCTCCTTTTTGTGAATTAAATACACTATACTTTGAAAATGGATAATTTATTACATGTAATATTTAAAAGAGGTAAAAGAAAATTACTAAGGAGAATTGAAAAGGGACATGATCGTATGTTTTCAGTTTATTCCTCGACTGGTACTGTCCGTAGCGGTTACAGTTACTTGGTACCTTACAGTCAGAGTGGCCGAACGATGACCGAATGGTAGATCTCTGCTTTTCGGAACCGCAGTTCGCGGGTTCGAATCCCGCGTCTGGCGTGGGTGTTTGTAACCGTTCGGAATCGGCTTTAAACTGTATGTCCCGGTCTCATTAGCCCTCGTGTGCAAAACAGTAGACCGTAGCGCTCCAAATTCAAACCAAACCAAACCAAACCTACAGTCAGAGTGGGTTAGGGGCTTACTCTGGACGTTACGAGTCGGTTCGAACGTTTGTTGTGACGTCACTTTGACGTTAGCTCGATCGTTTGCTCTCATAATGTCCGCAAGCTGACGTCAAAGTGACGTCATAACGAACGTTCGACTCTACCCGCAACGTCCCATGTAAGCCTCTTAATTCGAGATCTTGATCGTGGGTCTTGTCATTCATATGTAGTTGTAATATTGCCATTGTAGCGTAGTGGGGCTCTATTGAGCCCGAAAAAGAATAGCGGAGGCCTACGTACAGACTAAAGATATTTATTTAGAAACACAATGTTGAAGTATGATAAATACAATGAAAATGATGAATATCTACACATGAAAATGATGATATTGCAGGAATCAGCTTCCTAAACGTTTTGGAGAGAAAAAGGGGGGGTACACTCAATCGCTCGCCTGGACGTTCTCGGCCGATGAGTTCACAGGAGACTCGATCGGTCAAAATTTCTCCCTGGGCCTCGAATTCTGGCCTTTTTATATCGTCGTCTGCCTGCAAATGTCCATCTCAGCTGATCTGACATCTGGTTGATGACGTAGTGAGGAAAACCGTCTGTAAAGCAGGTGCAAGCCAAGATAAGTTTGCAGTAATCGGGAGCAATCTCGCAGATCATTAATCGATGTCTCTGGACAAACCTTTGGAGAACAAGGTAGGAAAGTATTGCTGCTTCCCTTACAATGTAGAGGATTTCTGTCGTGTGAGAGTCTTTCTTCGGTATGCTATTGAAACGAACACTGGAAACACTTCGCCAGAATCCTAATGAATTTCTCAGACAGAATGATTGAGATGGTCCTCGGTGTTAACAATCCTCTATTCGGCATCCTATTCTGCGCGAAACAACGACCTTTCACTAGGTAAAGAAGAGCTCAGTTCAAGTGCTCACAAAAGGCACGTTTACTCTTTTTCTACGTTATGCCGGTTTTTCTCACGGTCGTAGATAGGTCGGTATCTGGAAATTTAATGTAAAGAGAATTCGTTACACCATATATTCATATGTAGTTGCATATGTCCCTTTGCACCCCCACCTGGGTACGCCTCTGCACTATGGTTTTGCTAGCGTAATAATATTAAAAAAAAAGTATGTGTATAATTGGTTTACCCTCTATGTATTAAAAATAATAAATATTTTACTACGTTAAAATATTAGCCATATCCATTCAGTATAATGAAACTGAAAAAAAATCTAAAAGTGTTCTTTAGAAAGTTACAGAACGATCCATTTTATTCTTTGCACCTACTTCCATTCATTCTATATATAATTCTGTCGGCATTTAGAAAGCTGTCACAAGGAAAACGTTAAGAGAGGATGGATAAAATTTTGCCACCTTTGAAAGAATTTATATTCTTTTATCAGCATCCTGAAGTGAGGTTGAATTATCACTAGAGATTTCCAAAGTATGGCTTTGCCACAAAAGGAACCCAGATCTGTCAAGATTACGCTCGCGAAAATGATCACGTGACACATTTCTCTAACGATCGAGATAACTTTTATTAAATAAGAATAGCACTTGCTGCTAAAAAATTCATTCAGTTAATCTTAGACTTGCTCTGGGAAGTCATAAAACCATAAAATACTTCCCGCGTCGATCTGTGTAATTGAGATTTCGAATTGAAGTTTATATTTATATCAAATTTGATGATACGTTTTGAATCATGTCAAGCCAGCAGTAGTTTCAAAAATAAAACAACACATTGGATTCTTTATATGAAATTAAGAATATTCTTTCCTGAATTCTAAACATACAAACATACGTGGATACTAAACGAATTTAAGATTTAGCTTACTTAAATTCAACGTAATTGTAGATGTATTAACACATTGTATGCGGGACACATACTAGTACGTTTCCTGACCATTGATACTTGAGCTCGGGACACGTACTAGTGATACGTTAGTTAAAAGGCTTATCATACTATAGTTTAAAAATGCACAGATAACTGTTTCACCCTGGAGTTTCAGGAGTTTCGATTTTTCAGGTTATAGGGTTTTCCGAACAACACATTACTAACCACTGTGCAATGAGCATAAAGAAATAACTAAGTTAAAAGTTATTTCAAATTTTAAAACCTAACTAGACATAATCTATATCAAACGTAAAATATATTTAAAAAAAATAATAAATCCAAACTTAATGTGTAAAAACATAATTTTATATATACCCCACCTGACCTTAGTAAAATTCTTGCAAAAATCAAAATCTTAAAATATTATTTTAATTTTATTAAGTATCATGCTTAAAACTGTACAACAAAGTTTGAATTTTTAACTTTGCTAAATTTCTTCTTAATTTATACTTTATGGATTTTAGCTCTAAGGCTATGTAATGTCCAAAAATGTCTCCGCGGCATCTTCTTTAACTTCATTTAATATTTTAGACAAGCAGTAAGTTTTGTCAAAGCTTCTACAGCCTGTCTCTTTCTTTTCTTCCCAGTAGGGGTATTTTGTTTGTAAATATGGAAGATTGACAACATCACTGTCATCCTCTATAGAGGAGATGTAATCGCTAATATCTTAGCAAAAAAAGATTGTTCCTAAAAATTGAAAAAAAATTCATTCTTAGTCACCTTTATACATTCAGATAGTAATAGAAAATACATACATGCTCGCGCACTGAGCATGCGCAGAGATCTGTTCCGAGAGAGCTTTTTCTCACAACGGAGGCGAGTATGTTATGTGTACACATGGCAGGTCTGTCAACCGCGTCATTCCATTTTTTCATGTAATAAATGTTCGTGAATTTCGTCGTTAATTATACAGAATACAGTCCATATACAGCACATACAATATTTATATATAAAATTCTTCTGTAAGTGTGTTTATAATAGAACTCCTCCTAAACGGCTGGACTAATTTTGATGAGATTTTGTGTATGCAATTAAGTTGATTCGAAAATGGTTTAGATTCACAATTTGATCCGATAGAAAATGTTTTTTTATTTAAAAATCCAGAATTGCGCGCTTATTGAGATTATTATAATGCCGCTTGAAACACTTCGCTGCCAATGTATCTGTGGCTCAGTGGTCTGCAGCGCCACGGGCTTCAATACGAGAAGTCCCAGTATCGAATCCCCAAACAGGAGATGTGGGAATTTTAATTTAATCTGATTACGTTTGGGATGACTGTTAGCGTGGTGGCTTCAAGTATTTTTTAAATATTTTTTCCTTCCTTTTTCGTCAAAACGTTCCAGTTTATAATTTATTTAAAAAGTGTTTACAATTTTTGTATTTACAGCGTTAAAACAGGAGAACGTCTGTTGGGTTGTCTAATATCAGATATATTTACAACCACGTTGTATATTTTAATTTACACTAAGTTTTTACCAGGTTTAAATTTGCCTTATAAATAATGGAACACATTTAATTTACACTTCAGTATTTATCAGACGAATTTAAGCTAGTTTTATAGATAACGTAGTAAAAAATAAAAGAAGAAATGAATTATGAATATCCTTTTTTCTTTTACAAAATTACATATATGCCAGGATTTCAAAATTCGAAAACAGTATGGCATAATCAGTAATTTATATAATGATTGTCATAATTTATATAATATGATGGCATTTTAAACCTTTACCTTCAAACAAATTGCATAACCTATCACAGTTGTCTATCGGGAATTCAAAAGTGGCCCTTCATTCTTATTGTAGAGTAATTTTATGCTAAAAGATGTATTAAATTACTCTATTATACACCTTTTCAGACAACGTATGACTGGAGCAAGTTTTTTAATCTCAAGTTACACTTTTATTGTTTCCGAAAGACGTGAAAATTCTAATTAAATGAGCTAAAGAATCGAAATTAAAACTGAAAAAATTTTCTTTTCATAAGTATACGGAACAGGTCCTTAATTAGTGCATGGTCCATTGGGAACCTGGGAGATACTTGAAAATAACTTTTGCAAATTACTTCCACCGACAATGAGGATGAGAGTTTTCAGACGAGACCAAATCATGTTAAAGGCGAAAGTGGGCTTTCAAAACTTTTCAACTTTGTTTTTTAATCTGTCTACCAGAAAATTTAAAATGGTGTTAGCAATATTTTTAAATGAAGAGGTTGTTCAACTGTCAAGATTAAATATTAATTGCTAGCGGCTTCGAGCTCAGTTTTGGTCTGTGTATTTACATTTAATGATGTTCTCGAAACACTTTTATATTCTATTTTAATTTGAAATATAATGTGGTATAAAGTGGTATATTTTGCAATTTATTTCTGTTCTTGGCTAAACAGAATACAGTCGAACTCGTTTATAACGAGTACAAAGGACCGTAACCTTTACTCGTTAAATCCGAGTGCTCGTAATAAACGGGTCCGTAAGGCAGGCATGCAATCAGAAGGGGGGGGGGGCTTGGAAGGTCCTTTGAAGGATTGCGTTTACTTAAAATTTAATTAATACTTATTTTAATTACATTAACTTAATTCAATTAAATACTTTTCTTAATTTAATGACTATTAACCTCTTCCGGTACGATTTAATAATGAAAAACTGTGCGTGAAGTAACCATTTATTTTTTATTTAAAAAACCTGTTTTATTTTACAATTCTTACATATTCTTAATTAAAATCCACTTTTTACATAGTGTTAAATAATATCAGAAACAGTAAAATTAAGAAAATATCAAAGCAAAACATTAATAAGGTATACAGATAATAGTCTTCAAGCTAGTGGTACTTTTCAAAGTGCAAAGGAATTCTTAATTGTTTACACCGCCAAGTAGTCTCACTTTTAATTTGATTCTTGTAACACACACGGCATTTCTTAGTAGGTTTTCTTTTATTCTGACTCATTAATTTGGCAATGACTTGTACCAAGAAATTCTAAATAAACAATATGTAATAGTGACTTGGTATTTCCACAAGTAACAAAAGTCTTGCTAAATTCAGTATACTAGAAATTATAAACTAAATTAATTATCATATTTAACATTAACTTTAGTCGCATGACGAGTGTAGCTCGTCATTGTGCGGTATGGAATGAAAAACCAATGACGATCTAGACTCGTCATTTTATCGGAAGGGGTTAACCCCACCCCATCAGCGAAACATTTCTAGTTGCAGTCTTAAAGGAAAGAAACAATAAACGGAATGAAAAGTCTTCGGTGGTCGGTACATCTGAGGTCATCAGTTCGTCGTCAATGGATACATAGTTTTGAAATTCTTCTTTGGTCATTTCCAAATTTGCAGTTTGTAGGAAATTGTCAACCTCTTCTTCCTCAGTGGATTGACCGTCTTGACAATCCAGCCTTATGGAAACAATTGATGTGACATTTTCCCATGCATCGTTCATCAAACGTATCGCTTCCAGTACGTTGACATTGGTATTTGATGCTGTTCCACTTCTAACTCTTCGGTCCAGAATCATCAAAATCAGTTGCTTACGGAAGTGACACTTAAAACTTCTTATGACTCCTTGGTCCATAGGCTGGATAACAGATGTAGAATTTGGTGGCAAAAATTCAATTGCACCGGATTTGTGAACCCTCCCTATTGACATTGGAATGCTGGAGGAATTTTTCCTACAAAAGTATTAAACCGCGGAGAAGAAAAAAAAGGTAAGACAGAAAGACTAGAAAGATAGGAAAAAGAATGCAAGACAGAAAAATATTGCTTGCTAAAACCAGGTCTTGCTCGTTAAAAGCGACTTCTGTTCCATAGACTTAACATTGATCCAACCAAATATTCTCGCTTCCCTCGGTAAATCCGAGTTCTCGTTAAATCCGAGCTCGTTATAAACGAGTTCGACTGTATAAGTTTTTTATATGTATTAATATTTTTTTACCAGTGCTGCTGGCAATTACAGACAGCAAGGGGGATTCTGATCCAAAAATTTCGAATTTTCCGAAAATTTGTAATGATTTTTCGGATAAATCTGTTTTTGAAAATTAAAAGAATAGTTTTTTTTAACCATTGTCAGCTTATATTTTAATCAGGTTCAATGTGGTACAAGAAAATCTGAAAGAGCTGTTAAAGCTAAAAAAGCTACTTATAGATAATTAAATGCATTGACTTTAATTTACCCTTTATAATTTCCTATTGTGTGTTTATTTTAACACAATGTATGCGGGACACGTACTAGTACGTTTTCTGACGATTGATACTCGACCGCGAGTCACGTACTAGTACCGGTTAGTGTAACAACATGGTTCGTTTGTGGGTGCAAAATATAACGGTATATACAGGAAAACGAAGCCGAATGTTCTTGTCTACTACATAGATTCTAGAAAAATTTAGACAAATAAAAACTAGTTTTTACATCAGTCGATGTGACTGATTTTCTTTCTATTTGAGATTTAACTGAATAACTAAATTTACGCACAAAACGCTCGCCCCCAGTACAATTACGCTGCGAAACGTACCCGCACATAATGTGTTAATTAAATTTGCTCGATTTAATTTTGAAACCAATAAAATATATAATTCTGTTTTGTTTAGATTATTTTTTTGTTTATTATATATGTAAATTGCATACTCGTGTACTTTGTAAGAAGCAGGTTAAATTTTAAATAATGTTGCTCAGGACAGAAGTACCTGAACATTAGCATGTCTGTATACATTCAATTTCTACGAAGCTTTTCATAAAATACATCTAAAATTTCAAACTAAGACCAATGTTATAAAAATGTGAAGGCTGTTTTTTAGAATAAGCGTACCAAAGCTTGTGATTGTTACAAAGAATTTATAGTATTCCAAAACTTCCATGTAAGCAATTACTTTAGCACAATTTTCATTGTGATATGCTTTTAAACAGGATTTTTTTTCTTATTACATTCCTGTATATTTTAATGAAAAAAAATTGCTATGCAAGCTTGGTCCTTAGTTTGTCTGCCCACTCACGGGATAAAAGGTTGAGTCAACCTTGAACATCTTGAGGATCAGAAATCATTATAGTTGCCAAAACTTTGAACTGAAAGATGTTTAGAAGAAGTGACTTGAATTGAATTAAGAAATAACTTCTGTTTATTTCTTCGCCTTATCAATAAACTTGAGAACTCTTAAATAACTTCCAATTAATTTTACGATCATATTTTTAGTACTTTTTGAGCTGATTTGCTTGGTCATCAGTTTGTCTACCCACAGAAAGGATAAAAGGTTTAGTTAAACTTGTACAGTTTAAGAATCAATAAGTACTGTAATAATCAAAAATTTTAGCAAAAGATTTTGAAGATTAGTGACTTATGAAAACCAAAATAAAATTATTTATTTTTTCCATCATTAATAGTCTTGAGAACAAATATAACTGCCAAATAATGCGACGTTTATTTTGTAATACTTTTTGACCCGATTTTTAAAAGAACATTCTTAAACAGCTACTGTGGAAACTGGCTAGAACGTTATAAATGACATCGTTCTATGGGAGTAGACTAGAAAATAGAAGGGAAAACATTTTTTATTTGTTTTTCTCCTTTTCGCGTAATATGTAAATTTTCTGTTACCATTTCCTTTTAATATTTCGAGCTCCGTTTAGGATTATTTACGATCTCTTTCATTGATAAAAAGAAACCGGGCGAGTATTTTGTATCTAATAAATTGTTGCATTAATAAAAAGGCCATGTTTTGAACTCTGTTTTGTTTTGTTTTGTTTTTTTGGATTGCCGGTTTTCATGCTCCGTTGCCACGGAAAACAAATAATTGAATTGCAAGTTGGGGGAAAATCGTGGTTCTATTTTTCAAACTAAGTGATCTATGGTCCACCACGAGATGGATGGTCTGGTGTAATCTTGATGTTCTGTAGCTCTTTGTTTTCTAAATTACACGCACTGTGCTCTTATTTTTTTGTAATTATTTTTTACTTTTTACAGTGAGATAGGAAAAAAAACTGAACGAACTCAGCAATCTTACAACTTTATTTGTTGTAAGAATTTCCTTATTTACTTTTGTTGTAAAATGAAATGGCCTAAGATTTTGTTCCATGCGGAAAACATTTTTAAAAAGTTTAAATCGTATTAAAGAGTTAAACAAAATAAACATGTATTCGTGTTTTTTTTTTTTATTGTTGTTCTGAAATGAATTTTGGCAATGGTTAACTGACTGAAAAAAAAATCCTTTTTTTTCTTTAATTGGGAATATAAATATATTTTGATCAGCTGCTTAGTCGTGTGAATTTCTTTGTTTCCATCGTTTGCTGGTCAAAAATAAATATTCGAACATCCAAATTGTTTATTCCTTAATTAAAACTAAACTTTTGTCTTGTTCAAAGAACTTTAAATTGTATCAAAGAGTTAAAGAAAAAAACACGTATTCGTGCTTTTTTATTGTTATTCTGAAATGAATTTTGGCAATGGTTAACTGACTGAAATCTTTTTTAAAATTGGGAATATAAATATATTTTGATCAGCTGCTAGTCGTGTGATTTCTTTGTTTTTATCGTCTGCTGGTTAAAAATAAGTGTGCTAACATCAAAATTGTTTATTCTCAGAATAAAAAATAATTTTTTTTATTGTTTTATGTATATATAATAAATAACTCACACAAATGTTGACTTACCCTGAATTATTTTCATTATCTTTTCCTAGATGTCCGAGGGCCGCCAGAGTCAAGTGGTTCTCCTGGACGAACGAAAGCTCGATATTCTTATCAAGGTACGAAGTCAACTTTCTTCTTTATTCTTAGAGAACTTATAACCTCTAAATCTCGTGGCGAGGATTTGATACCGTTTTTTATGGGTCGTAAAATAACCCTGTAGATCTGTGAACCATTTTTTATGTTACTGTCTATAAAAACTGTATTAACGATGTTTAAGCTACAGTAAATGAAGTCAGCTTCCTTATATTAAAGATCAGCGCATGAAGTGAGAGATGTTGAGAAAGGTTTCTATGAAAGATGGCTTTACTTTGAAAGCATCGTTAATAGCATGCCGTCTTATGTAATTTAATACTGCGATATAGCTTTATATTTCGACCTTACCCAGATCTTTTCACGGTAAACTAAAATGTTAGCTGTCGCAGAATGTTTCATAAATATCGATTTCGAGTTTATATTTTATACAAAACATATTTGTTCTTACTTATTTTGTTTGTATATTATGGAACTCATTTTTTTTGTCCTTATCGTTGAATTAAAATATGCTTCGCTTAAAAAATTTCCTTTTATCGTAAATTAAGTGGAAAATGTGAATTCTTTCTAAATTATTCACAATTAAAGTTACAATTGAAAGATTAAGTTAAAATTTTGAGGGTTTTTTAAAGGAATTATTCACAATTAAAGTTACAATTGAAAGATTAAGTTAAAATTTTGAGGGTTTTTTAAAGGAATTTTTTTATTGGAAAAAACTACGTAAAATAATCCGTCTAGTATAATTAACTTTTCGGAGACGGGAGTATCATGTATGCAACACCTTATTAAATTGAGTAGTATTTAAGTAGTACATTTTATTAATACTGCATGTAGTTCTTTGTATGGTATCGTTAAATGTTTCAATACTAGATAATCGAACGGCAGTATAAAAGGTTTTGCATACATGATACACTCGAACTCAAAGGGTTTTAAACAATTCCTGTTGGATAGGGGGCATATTTCATTTCCAATGAGAACCTTAATTACCGATCACTTCACTTTACTTGAATTTGACCACTGAGTATCCCAATATGGTTTCACACCATGCTTATTGTTAGTTCAGATTATTCTAGTTTTCTCTTCTTGATTGACATACAACTATTAAGTTCTTGAAACCTGGAAATCCTTACCAAAACAGATGTAACGTGGGACACTACAATTTTTTATTGATCTAATTACGGAATTATTCCCTTGATTATTTTAATACATAAGGTCTCATTTTGTAAATACATTTGCTGTTCTAGTAGAATTCTAACTTGAAATTTGCGTGAACAAATGAAAGTTAAATATAAAGAATTTTGGGCAATTTCAAGCAATAGTATGCTGAAAACCCTCGAACCATGTAATTTTATTACCATTAAACTACTTAACCTAGAGATTATGATACTTTTGCTGAGCACAAGTGATAGTACCCCAAGTTATTGTTTCAATCGCAATAATTGGCGTTACAACCATTTCCCTTCAATTTTTTAAAGAAGAGTGTATGCATGGTTATTTTTTTCAGGTTTGGGATTGTAATGTAACTTGGAATTACGTACAACGGAGAAACAAGACTTTCCATGAGAAAACAATTTTAAGCAACTTAAGCGAGAAAGCGATCAAATTAACTTTATTTTTGACACACCATTTCTTGTAACGATTTAGCCTGTTACAATAAAAAATCATTTCTAACTAATTAACAAAAAGTTTGAATTAACGAAATTGAGCTTGAGCCCTATTGACGCTGTGCAGACCTCCTTTGTCCAGAAATAACGACCGAAATCAGCTGATCTGAAGCCCTCCTGTTTCGACCCGACTACAATAGTGCGTCGACGCCATGTCTGGGATGTTGACAGTTCGGTTGAATAAAGGTCACTCCCCTGATCGGTTGCGGTAATGATCCCGGAGAAATTACCTGGAGAAGAAGGAATCGGGACAGCTTGTGAATGAGAATTCGACTAAAAAAACTAGTTGTAACCTTAGCTGGAGTTCTCAGGTAACTGGAATCGTAACTGACCAAAAAACGGTTGGCGGGACCGTAACTGAAACCCAGGTGTAAAAAGCCTAGAATTTTCCGACTCGAGCTTTTCGACATTTGTTTTTTACGTAGGTTCTTTGACCTCGTGAAGGCTTCTGCGGCTTTTGACCGGAGCCAGCTTTTTTAGGGATTACGTTCGGAAGACTCGTAAAGTCTGTTCATATAAGGAACGCCAGGGTCTCGGACATCGAACGGGGGTAGATTGGGTTTGCATTGCACCCTGGAAAGGCCTCCCCATCTTGTGAGGTTATTTAATCTTTTTTCCGACTGTGATCGTCGCGGTAATTCTATGCAACCAACAATCCTCTACATTTCGACTTGTTTTGGGAGAATTAGAATCCCTTTTATATACCCCGTATTTACTCCAGAAAAAATAAAAGTGCCTTCCAATTCTATTACGACTGTGATCTTTCTTCACGCTACTTCTCACTGAAGAACATTGAAGTTGTCACAAAGCAATCATAAGTGTAACATTGGAAGCCATCGAGGAAAACGTTAAAGAAAAATATACCATGTATTCCATGGAAAGGTTATTTCATACTAAAATTGGAAGAATAATTTCAACTTATGAAAGTAATTTTAAGAATAGTTTTGTAGACTCAAAAAAGCAGAATATACTCAAATTCAAGCAGTTGGATTGAAGTCCAAAATGGCGACTGGTATATCTGTAGGCACTTCAATTCTTTTCCTTGGTTTGGTTTCGTAAGACGTTGTCAAAAAGAATATACAGTGGACTCCACTTAATGTGATCGCGGTTTATGTTATCCATCGCTTACTGTTATCGAAATCACTTGGTCCCGATTTTCTCTAAATTATCGCTTTATGGGATCGTTAAATCGGTTAATGGGATCAGTTTTCAAACCTCATTTTAACTGGCAAAGGAATATTCTCAATATATTCAGGAGGAACCCATTCTTTTCTTCCCCTTCGCTGTTGTTTAAATTTCCAAGAATTCTCCTCTTCAACATAAAAAATTGGGAATGGAGAATGGGGTATTACACGTTCCTGGAATTTTTCAGAAATACGCACAGCCTACTAGTAGTCAATGGTAGTCAGATAAGAAAGAAGGCATCTCATTATTATCGGAACTGAGAAGGAGCGTATTCACATTTTATGCCTTGTTCGCTTATATACAGCTTGTCGATATAGAAGCCAGAAAGCGAAATGATTTAACATTAAAACGAAAGATCGAAATTTTAAATAGTTATGACAGGTTGATTAAGATTACGAACAATTTATCAGTGAGTTTCTTAAAAAAATTGTAGATAGTCAAGAATTGATCAATATTTTTATTATGTATACAATCGTATGTTTTAAAGGAGAATATACAGTACATAAATATATAGTTGTTGTTTTTTTCATTTTGTTTTGAAATTTAGTACGTGTGAATTTAAAAAAGGGGGGGGGAATTTATCTAATTTTGCCTATCGTTTATTGTTATCAATCGGTTATTGTTATCCAAATCACGGTGTCCCAAACTGATCACATTAAGCGGAGTCCACTGCATATCTTATTGGCAAAATTTTCGCTCATTATCAAAGATGATATCATCCAACGTCGCCAAAAGAAGAAAAACTGCTGTTTACGCATGCAACTAATGGGGGAAAGCACTGAAATGACTTCTGTGTCTGTGAAATTTATGTTAACTTCTTAAATTAGTTTTAAGGTTGATAATACTCAGGGGTCGGTGTTTTAAGACGACGTAAATTCAATTTCTCAAATGCATTTTTAATCAGTTTAAAAATTTCTCTTCCAATTTCCCTAATTTCATTCCAAACACAGAGACCCAAAAACTGATTACAGGTCTGGCAAATAACTTTGAGGAACTTTTCTATTTAGCACGCATCCAGTTACATCTCATCCGTTACCTTATTCTGACATTTTAATGCACCCCCGTCTATCTCGTCATGTATTACCGCCGTTTTTAATATTTTTTCCCATCTTTTATTTCCAGACATGAATTTTTATCGCTTCAGTTGGATTCTGACACGTGTGATCGATTATGTATTTCGTTTTCTTTTATTTTTTTCTTTCTTTCTTTTTTTTCCAATTCGCTTCTACCGAAATAGGTTTTGATGCATTAGTCAGAGATTTTTCGCTTCTCAATATTTACATTTCGCAACTTTATTTAACGTCTGTTTTTGTCTCAAACAATAACTTATTCATCTATTCAAAACGCATTATTAATAAGTTGTTTCAAAACTGAAACGCTTTAATCACCTGCCATAAGAAAACAGGACTATTTTTAAATTATTATTTTGAACTAATAATAAAAGCGTTAAAAAAGCCACCTATCTATTATAGTGTGTACAGAACTTGTCAGTATTTTACATCTCCTACATAGTCATGCGATATATTCTCTAATAAGAATTTAAGAAATGTTAAAATTTTTTCCAATATAAATGATAATTTATGTGAATTCACATCCTTCAGACTTTAATTATATATCGTTTATGATTCCTTGAAACATGTCATACTGTTATCTAGCATGAATATTTACTTTTCCAAACGAAATATTCCTCCCAGAAAAGTTCCTATCTAAATTGTTCTTTCCGTTTCAATTTATTTTTTATCAGATAACATTACAAAAATAAATTCAGCGTCATTTAAATTCTCGGCCATACGTTTTTTTTCTTTTAGCGTCGACTGTTATCATTTACTTCCGTTTCCAGTTTATGGCATTTAGAAACAAAACTCACTGAAATTTCTGATCTGCCGTTGAGATATTTACTTCCGAATTAACTTGTCGCTGTGTTTGACAGGTGAATCTCGATATTTTGAAGCATGATAAATTATTATTTTAAAGACAGATTAATGAATCATGATTCATGATTCTTTCTCGTTTATGAAAACAAAGTTTCATAGAATTTTATTCTGGTGTCAAAACTAACTTTGAAAGCTTGAAGTTAGTCAGTTTTTTAAGTTTGTATTTAAAGCAGTTTTAGACACGGGATTATTCAGTCAAGAGTTTTCCCTCATGATAATTCCATTTTGTATCGACAATTCTATTCTGCTGAATAATAAAATAACGAATTAGCTCATCGTTTGCTGCAATTCAAAGAGAAAGTTCTTTAGCACAGTAAACTGTACTGTTTTCGTTTGAATACCTGAGGTGGCTTTCTACCTCTAAAATTAAATCTTCATGAAGCTCAGTCAAGTGAAATTGTATCATATCGACTTGTGATCGTATTTTATGTTTTATATCCAGACAAATATTTACCATCTGTTTGAATCATTTATTAATGTTTTGTATTTTGTTTTGTTGTTTATTCTCGAACTCAATGTCTTACATTTTGTACTTTTATGTTTTATGCTCAGTGTGCTATGTTTTGTTTAGTAGTATAATTTAGTTGCATTTTTGTGGCAACACTTTTTTTTTTTTTTTTTTTTTTTTTTTGTAGTTTTAAAATAGAACTTTTGCGAGTGATGGTCGCACGTTGCTGCTGGCATTATGATTATTAAAATAAGTTTAAAGACAAATGTTATTGTCTACGTTTTGTGTTGTGTTATTGGTCCGCGTCGACACCATCTTCACGAATTAAAGTTTTTTTCTTCTAATAAGACAACTCTTTGCAGATTGTTAAATTTACATGTACTACTATATTCTAAATTCTTAATTCTACTATTAACATTAAATACTTAATTTTGCTATTAATGTTAAATTCTTAATTCTACTATTAACACTATTAACATGGAATTTTCAATTCTTCTATTTTTATATAGCTGTAAATATATTCTACATCTCTACCCTTCCTTTTCCTTTTCTTAATGCCGATGGAATGTAACTCTTATTTTCAAAAAGTGTATACCAAAATCTCCACAAAACCACAAACCATAAAATAATATGTTATGGACATCAATAATTTGCCGCTCTATCGAGTAAAATTCGTTTAAATCAATCTTGAAATACGAATCATGTTTCTGAGGAAATTATTATTCTTCGTTACATTAATATAAAACTCAGTTAATTAAATTCCACTTCGCTAGGTACTCCGTAAAACCCAATTACCTTGACCTTGACCTTGCCAAGTTAATTAAATATAGTGGATTTCCAACTATCTTAACGGTGACTGTTTAATTCGATTTAACACGAAAAGAAAGAAAACAGATATAAAACTTTTTTACATTTTTATAGAAAAAAAAGGCTTATTGATTTCATAATTATATCTCAAAAAAATATTTTTACAATCAAATGTACTTATTCCATTAAGAAAAACTAGAATTCCAAGTAGTTTTTGCGATCATAAAATTACAAGATTAAGAATTTTTCTGTTATGTCGCCATTTTTATTTGGCCTGAACGTTTATTTATTTTGATGGACAACAAGAAAAAGTTGAATGCGATTGGTTAAAGCACACTTTTTATTACAAAATTTATTATACGACTTTTCTAGACTGGTGAATTATATACTTTACTTTTGTTTCTGATTTGTATTTTTTTCTTCTCTTGTAGCCTAAGTTGTATGCCGGTGAACTCTTGGATATGGTGGCTTCTCATTTCAGTCTCAAGGAAAAAGAATACTTCGGACTTGCTTACATGGATGATACGTAAGATCAATTCTTTTATTCGGCTCGTATTTTAAACATAGATTAAATACAGCAAATATAGTTTATCTATTATAATTATGTAATAAGTGTATTTTACCCACTACAAATTTAAAGTTATATCTATAATTAACAGCCGGTAGGCCATGATTAAACAGCAAAATTTGAAAATAAGAATATAGAGTTTATTGAAGCAACTCGCTTTTTTCGCCCTGTCGCCAAAACGCTTTACATTTGGTTATACAGTGGTGTCGAAGTGCAAATGAGCTAGCTGATGAGAATGTTAAGAATTAGTCACAAGGGAGTCTCGAGGATAGAAGTTAAGTTACATAACGGATTTATATATTGAATAATTGTGGTAAGCAGAAATTAATTTGGGTATTCGCGAAATCGTCAAATGTTACCACAATCAGAAGAAAAACAAAGGTATCTCACTAAACATTGCAATTTTAGGGATAAAATCACCAGAACTTTTAGAATTTAATTTTAAATAAAATATTAGTTTGGTTTGAAATATAATTATACACATACACATAATGTAAATATATAATACCTCATTCGAGTGTGTGTGTGTGTGTGTGTGTGTGTGTTGAAACTGTTATTTTATAGTTTTAAATTTCTTATTGTCTCTCTTCCCTCGTTTTTATGTAAGTTTTCTCTCGGTTTTAATAGTTTTATACGCATGGCCTTCTAGAATCTTTGCAAAACATATTTAATGGATGTTCTGACTTCAGTTACTTGCTGAGTAATTATTGTACTAGAAAATTAAATATAAATAGATGCAATCTTATTCCACTAAAAATAAATGTTTTTCCTTTTATTTTCTTGTATGTAACTGCAATCACCATTTTCACGTTTTGCTTAAATACGAAGCGTATAACCTGAGTATGCGGGTTTTCTTTACTCATAAACTGCTTTTACTCTTCGTGGATTGCAATAGACGATATAATTTTAAATGCATGTGCGTACACACAAATCAAACTACAATGAACTAAACGGAATTTTTATGAACATTAGACAAAAGTTGTACGTTTATATTTTGAAGCTGCAATATGCAACGGAAGAGATATTTTGCTAAACACTTAACTTTATTAGAAATTGTCCAATTCGTCAATTTTGTCTATTTGTGCTTTGGGTAATTTTGGATGCTTTTAGGCAATTTTTAGGCATTTCTTCGGGGGCTACTTTCACATCACATAGATGCAGTTAGTTTTGTAAGCACGTTTTAAATAAAACTTATGTATAGGTTGATACAAAAAAAAAAATATATATATAAAAAAATTGCACGCTTTTGAAATTTTTATGTTACAAAATTTCTGAGTTGTACGAGGATGTGTAAAGGATTTTGAGATTAGTAGATAATAAATAATAAACAAGCTTTATTAGCCAGCAATAACCAAAATCAGTATTTGCTTTGTGCAATTTTTCTTCGTATGTCAGACATGTACATCACATTTTCCCGTAAAGTTATAAAAACTCGTAAAAACCCTACCGTAAATTCCACTATAAAATATTGGGATATTCCCGTAAAATTTTAATGTCTCGTAAAAACTAATAAAAAGAGGCAGCCTTTCAGTTTTATTACTTCAGACATTCTTATTACTTTAAATTTTGTTTAAGCATTCTTATAGGTTTAAATTTCGTTTTAACTATTAAAAAATGTTAATCGGAATAAAAAAAAAGTCATTAGTGCAACTAATCATTTTTACAAACTTAAATATGCTATTAACCTATACCCACAAAAAAGCTGGATGAGAGATTAATATCGATTTTTTTCCTTTTTCATTATTCTGTAATCTTTTTTAATGTTACATTTTATGTTCTTTGATTCGTGCTTTCATATGTTCTGTTTTCATTTCTAATTGTCTATTTCTTTTAAAACAATCACCATTATTCTTGTTAAAAAGGTGTTTGTAATACAGTTTAGTATGTTGTTACTGGATATTTTGAATAAAAACATTTGTTTGTATTTTGTGATACACATGTCGATTTCATCATTAGGCATTTAATGTCCAGACCCATTTATCACAAGAAATTCACTGTCCTAAGTTTAAAAATTATGCATGTGAGGAAGAATTCACCTAGAAAAAACAGTGCTGTTGAGAGAAAAAAAGCAAAAGAAGATAACAGATATTTCCGTTTTTTAATATGCTTTTTATAGCTCGTGTGTTAAAGTACGTTTAACAATGTATTATCTTAAAACAGTTTAGAAACAAACAGCTTGATTCAATTTACTCTGTTTTGCAAATTCATTAGGAAATTCCTCGTTTCTAAATAATCGTACTTTTGTTACTCAGAAATTTTGTACGAAATACTCTTATAAATATTAACGAATTTTGTGAAAATTTATACCAATTATACTGCCTCTTGTATATATATATATATATATGTATATATATGTAATATTAAAAAACCTTATTTACGTGTTTTAATATTAATTTAATATTAATTTAATAACTTTTGTTCATAAAGTAAGTTTGGGGTTTTCTCGGTAATTCCGATTTTTCCCTCCAGACACTCTATAGACTTAATTCAGCCTCTGTCTGTACTACTTTAGCCAATAGTTAGCGCGTTCTCTTTAAACATGGACATTTTTTATCACGTTATCAATTACGCTTAGGGATTATTTGTAGTCTTTTTACTTGAGGAATCCCTACTTGAAAAGCGTATGTGCGGGATCACATGGTCTATGTGCAAGAGGTTGTAAAAGTGTTTGCCTGTTGTATGGATTTCATGTTTCTTACCAAAAATAAACTGTGTTGGGATTTTGAATGAGTCTTGCCCATATTACAAATATATATGTGTGTGTATATATATATATGTATGTATGTATATGTATGTATGTATGTATATGTTTGTATGTATGAATACATACATATAAATATATATATATATATATATATGTATGCATATACAGGGGCGTACGCAAGGGGGGTTAGGGGTTTAAACACACCACTTGAGCTCAGACAAAATGGCAAAAATAAAAATTTTAGTAGAAATTATGCGGGCTATTATTTTTTAGAATTATGAACCCCCGAAGAAAATTATGAATCCCCCTTGAAAAAATTCTGCGTACGCTGCTGTGCATATATATGTATGTATGTATATATGTTCTTGTGTACGACTGATAACTTTAAAGTCCCAAAAGATTATAACAGGTCTAGTCTGTTCGAAAGCTTCCGTGGGCCTCGAAAAAGATGGAAGTGAATCATATCACTTTTGTCACACCCGCCTTTTCTTTCCCACGAAGAAACTTCTGTCCGAGGGGTGGGGGGTTACACATCGCCCCCCTTGTATTTATATCATTTGGGCCATTCACCAGTTAGGCCATCCTCTTGCCACCTGACCTCATCTTTTCCAACTAGTCTGTCGAATGCCGTCCTTTAAGAGCATCAAGCCCCGATGAAGGGTTTTCAGATACAATAAACACCATTGTCAGTAACACTCACAAATCACAAGTCAATAGAGATCGTTAACGGAAAAGTAATGATTTTCACGCCCGCTAATACGTTGAGCGATCGATGGTGTCCTGGACTGCGCCATCCGCCTGTCTTAGAGTCTTTTTAAAGGCACGTATGTTTACACTAAAGTAATTAAAAACAATACAAATAATATTGTTTTGTTTTGTACAAACTTTAATCATTGTTTTTTTTTTGTCAAAAATAAAACAGTTAAAAATTTTAAATATACATAAGTATTCATAATTATAATAATAATAATAATCAATAAATCAATCAAATGAAATATTTTCTACAGTAAATGTTATATTTGTTTCAGTTATAAATTTCGTGTTTTCCGTCACTGGAAGCAGAAATGTTACTGGTGGGCCAAGGTTTGGCCACCCCAGAGTTATAATATCTTGACTTAAACATACATAGACGTCAAAAATAAATAAACTGTACAATAAACCTACAATAATCTACGTAAACTGTACAATAACGTAGATTTTTAATTTGACGTATTTTCACGATTATTTCGCGAGTTTGAATGCGTAGAATCACGTGGAATAATGGGAACAAAGGTTTAGCTTCCGTGAACATTTACTGCTGCACGTGGTCCCGCTAAAAATGGAACTTCCGCCGCAGGAAAGTTTTTTAGATAACGTACGTAATCATCAGATACGTAACTTGGTTACCATTTTAGTTCTCTGACTATCTCTGCGTATTTGTTAATCTCAATTTTTTTAGTGGCTCGATTTATTGTAAAATTTAATTACATCTCAAATCTAATCTTGTATATCAAATTGGTGGCATTCAGTGAGTTTGCCAAATTACAAACTTTACTTTTATATACGAGGGTTTAGAATAATAGATAGATAGGTAGATTCATAATAGATAGATAGGTAGATAAAATAGGTATGGATAACTTTCAACAATATTTTAGTAATTGATGTTATTAACTATTATAGAAGAGGGGACGTTTAAATAATTATTTTCTTGTATAAGGAGCGGTTGTTATGAATCGGAGTATAAGGTTATTAGTTTGGAGTAGTCCAGTGCGAGCCAAGTTTTCCGTTATTTAAGTTTTTAATTCAACGTAACAGTTCAACAACGTAACAAAAGACTGACAACAGAACAATTACGGGTACAATTTTTTAGCTACAAATATGCGTATACAGCGTCATCTATTGAGATAAAATTATTACATTACTTGGAAGATACAATAGCGGTGGTCCAAAAAAGGTTGATAACCTGTGATATAGGTGATAGTTCTTAACGGGGGGGGAAGCAGTGAGACGATGCTGATGGGCAGTGAACTTGTATGAGGTTTTATGGGGGAGATATGATGTAAGCACGTGTATTCAAACATAATTTCAAAAATATCATTATTTAATATTGTTACATTAATTCCTAATTTACACGAATTTTGCTAGTAATAAAATGATCTTACGCGATGATAACAAGACCAATAATTTTCATGTATGTTCTCATTTGTGAAAATGGGCCAACATCTAAGAAAATACATTTAACCAACAACATTAATTTAAGTGTTGCTTCAGCCTTTTTCAGTAACAAAAATTTGACGTGTAACTCTATTGAAGAAAATTACTTAAACAGTTTGCCTCTTATAATTGAGTAAGTCTTCTTCCCTATATAAATTACACGATTTTTCTAAGGGGGGCTTAGAATTGGCTTCGTACGGCGCGGCAGCTTAAAAAGGTTGAGAATCAGTTATATAGAGGAGCACCTGTATATACTTTCTGTACAACTGCATTCCTAAAATAGAAATTAAATTAGAAAACTCATCTTTTTGATCTAGTCAATGCCTGGAGCAATCAAAAATATTTATTGTTCTGTGTCGAAATTTTGATAGATATCATTACTTTCTTCAGTCCTAGTTTTAAAGGATCCTAAAAGAAAGACGTTTGTTATTTTAAGTAACTGGCAGTAAAGTCAATTCGTATTATAAAAATGGCATGTGAAGAATCTTTTTTATGTTTTATTTCTTAGTTTTGGGTTTTTTTCCCTATATCTTTTACTAAACTGAAATTATAGTTCTTTAGAGGTTTTCTTTGAAGAACAAGTTAGTCCGTTTGTTGTTTCAAGTTTATATTTCTATTTTGAGCCTTTATTGCCGAAATGTTGATGATAGTAATCTCCACGTCTAGCCGGAAATTACTCATTCTCTTGAAAAGTAATTATTAGAGTAAAAGTAAGAAGGATGTCTATTATCGTTTTTATTTTTTCTGCAAGTCATACGGCGAAGGCTTATTTTCTGTATCGTGTTCAGTGAGCTAGTTTTTTTCCCCCTCTACATCTCTTCCGATCTAGTTATGATAGAGATACAAGGCCATTTCTTGTTCTTTAAAAAAAAACATCAGATATCATCGAGATTATTGGTTAATAGAGCTCAAAATATATTTATTTACTTGATATATTACAGTACTTTGAAAGAATATGCTTTATCTTGAAGTTATTATTTTAAAGCGCTTTAGTTTGATTACTTTTTAATAGCAATTCGTAATTTAACTTTTCGCATAAGTTTCCTCAGGTTTCTAGGATAATTGGGACATTTTTTTACCAATAATAATTTTTTTTTTTTTTTTTTGGGGGGGGTTCAAAAATATTTTATCATTTAGTTTCTATAGCAATAGTAAATATTTAGCAATTTTTTAAATTTGATTTAAAATGAAATTTTAAAATTGTTTTTTGAGGGAGAGGGGGAAATTTTTTTAAAAAATATCGTATTATTTAGTTTCCATGGAGATAGTAAATGTTTAGCAAAGTGTGATTATTTGTTTGTTTTTTTAATTAAATGGTGATTTTTTGCAGTAAAAATTGTATCTCATAAGACATACGAGTCAGTTTTGACCTGTGTTGAATATTGAGCGCTTAGAGTAATGAAAGCACAGCAGTTTTCCATATTTATCCAATTATAATTTGTTTGACAATCGTCTACATTTCCGTTCCATATTTGTTTTCTGTGGTCGGAAAAGAGAGGTCGAAAATAGACCTATGTAGTTCTCAGCAGCCTCCTCATTCTCCTTGTTATTCATAAAGCTAATTTTGTTTAAAATCGTCTGGTAAATACTGGAACGTAAATGTTTACGGTATTTACCAGTTCAATTCAAACCTGGTAAAATCCGAGAGCGTAAATTAAAAGATGGTGTGGTTCACAAAGATACAATGAACTTACATACAGAGTTGCTAGATCTGTTTTATGACATATTTATGTATGCATGCAAAACTATGAAATGTATGTATAAGGCATGTGTGTATGTACTTTGTATGTTTGAGTGTAATGAAAAAAAAATTTATGAGAATGAAAGATCATTGCACTTTGGATTAAGATTTTGGACCCTTCGCAGGAAAAAGATTTTGTCTACGCCACTGGTTTGCATTAAGCTAAATTTCTTAGGCGGAAAACGTTTAAAAGTAAAATTTCTCTAACTGAGAAATCTACTATTATAGATAAAGGAATAAAGTAGGAACAAAAAAAAAAAAAAAAAGTCAAGCGAGAAAACTTCTTAACTGAGTTTCACGAACTTGGATTCGCCAGAGTTTGTTTAATTATTTATTAACACAACCAAACACACATATATTGACTAAGGGGAATCAAACCGCAATTCATTAACACATAGAAAGAAGGAGGTTATAAACCCGTACTCACTCAAAATTGAAACATCAAAACGTTTGGTCTAACGCTATACACACTCCTTTGAAATTTGGAGCTCAACTGCCAAAGAACATTTTAGGTCACATGACCACGCTGGCTGCGGGTTTGTTTGGCATACTCAGAACTAATTCGAACAGTATATGTTAAGGCCCATCCACATTATGGCCACTGCAAGCCATTACCAACGTCGTTGTCGAGGTCGACGGTGGCCGACGATAAAATGACATTGGCGGAGGATGGCTTACCAAAGGCAGCCAGATGCTCAACTACAATGCGCAGAAGACCCTATGGACGAATCCAAGCGCTCGGCTCATTTAGTGGCCCAGTGTGTGAATGCAACCCGTAAACCATTGTCCAAGCTCACCATCAGGAAGTGGTGAACAATTGGCCATAGTGTGGAGGCTACATAATAGTATCCGGTCAGGCTACTATTGAATATCAGGTTACTAATCACCATATTGAAATATTGGATTTATAACAGGAGAAAGTTTTTCTTTTCACCTTCAGCTGTCAGGACAGATACCTTTATGCCTAACACGGCTGCGAAGCTGTTATTCATTTAGCACCACCCGGGAGGCACGTGTAGCTTAAGGAATGCTAGTAATATTGCCCCATCTGGGTCCTCTTAATTTAGAAGTCTGAACCAAGTCGAAAACTCCCCTCCAGCTTTAAGTTGCCACCTCCAGAGGTATCGTTTAAACTTGGAAGACATTGCGATTACGATCCTATTTTACGTGGCCCAGCAGCTTTTAATGATCCGAACTCCCAACACTCCGGTTTGTGAACGCCCTTACCGACTGAGTTACCGTGGCTTGACAGTAGGAAATTAAGAGTCACATTAATGAATAAAAAGTTGCAATAACATTTACAATTGGAGCATGATTGTAAAAGGAGTAAACACGTTCAACAAATAAAAGTTTTCTCTCCGAACTTTATTCCATTTTTTTTTCATAAAAGACCTAATAATGGGTGTCGTTCGCAACTTTCTGGAGCTCGCTGTGAATTTCAGGATATTCCCTGGCACGCTGTGTGAGAAACGGTCTTAGTGGTTATTATTACGTTGCCACTCCATTCCGCGACCACGTGTCTAACAATTTTCCATCACCTGTCGACGACATCCGGGTGCGGAAATAAATGCGCTATTTCCGCGAGCGGGAGGATTTTTAGCAGTTTGGGAAGCGGAGGAGAGAGAGCAAATTTCTCAGGAAACACGCTTGGAAAATGTTAACGTGTGCGGGGGAGGCTCCCCCAACAGCTGAAAATAATTGGGGTATTAAAAAGGAGACAGGGACGTTCCCTAAACGGAAGACACCCTCCCCCCTTCGGAAACTTACTTTTCAAATACTGGTTTTGAAAGGGAGAAGTCGGAAATTTATGTAAAGGCGTGTGGAAGATAAAATTGCTGGACCAAGTAGGAAAATAATCTTCCAAGGTCGAGTTAAAGGACGGAATTGAAATTTTTGAGCCTTGTGATAACAGAAATATTTACTGGCTGCAACGTGAAATTGGTAATTGAAATATTGATGATGGGGGAGATTCGAATTTTTTATATTGTGCGCTGAACGAACAGGTAGGGTGCTTCATTTCATTACTAGAGTTTGTGGGTTCGAATCCAATTGTTGACATGAATGTTCGTGGCCTTTTGTAATCGATTTAAAGGAGTAAGCTTCGATGCAGTTAGCCCTAAAATATGAGTACAAGAAATGAAAACTACACGTAGATGTTTTAAAGGCTTGGCATGGGCTAAACAAAGTACACAATAAGATCAGTGTGGATTCCTAAATATCTTTGCATGTAAGTCCATTCATCAATAAGACGTCTTGTCTGTTCGTGTGTGAAAAAGTCGAGTCTTTATAAAATTAGGAAGTTTGGATTCCACGTTAAATTTGTTTATAAAGTATTTGAAGTCGCGTTATTCTTTGAGGGGATATTGTTCTATTCTCTAAATGAAATAGTCTTTGGGAGAGCTTTTTAGTAGAGTTTATTCATATGACATACACACAGACACGCACATATAAATATATATGTATATATATGTATGCATATATATATATTAATTATTCGAAGTCTTAAACCAGAAGGTGGGGTCAATTTTGATTCTTAAGGGTTCTATTCTTCAAAAATAATTGTATTCAACATCGTTGGCGACAACCTCCGCTCCATTTTGTTTTTCAACTCCATTTCTTCTACGTTGCCAATCACAGAAAATTAAACACAGCCGAATCAATCTCAAGCTCACGACAGATATAATATTAAACAAAGGATAGAATTAGGCTTAAACAGAAGAGTAGGGAGAAATGTTACATGGGGGGGGGGTTCTCCCTCTTCAGCTACTATCTCAAATTAATACAGTTACACACATACACGCCCAGCAATCCTTATAGGGGATAATCCCTATACTCCCACATCCCGTTTCACCATGCCACTGAGTTTAAGATTTCTTTCAATTGTTATTAAGATATTAACTAGTGCAAAAGAACATACGAAGGAACAAGACAGTAAAAGCGATCAAATATCATTTTTACGCAATGCTACTTAGGAGTGATTTAATTTTCCCTATAGTTCTGCCTAGCATTGTATCCTATAGTGAAAATGGAATGGCCTTAGTCCGCTGCTAGCTAAATCTCCCGTTAGTGGTTGGTCTAAAAACGTAAGAATAATCGAAGCAAGGCAAAAATAGCCAACACTACGGACAACGGTATTCCATGTCCGTGCTTTCTTAAGATAGCATTATAGGCAATAAAAAATTTTTTAATAAGAGTTGTGAGCTCTGTATTATTCCAAGTGCATATAAGTATCTTTTGAGATACGTGTTAGATGCAAAATTTCGACAATAAAACTTTAAATAATCTGCTTTTTTTTAGAATACAACTTTTACTAGATCAGGTTCTAATTTTATGAAAATTAGTTTTGTTATATGAGACAAAAGATTATTTAAAAACATAAAATATGTACTGCAAGTGATAAGAGCAGAAATACAGTACTCGCTAAATAACTTCTGATTTTGTAAATTAGAAACTAATTTTTTTTTTATCAAAGAGAAGCAAATTATCTGTTTTATTCCGTGAACCATAATTATGTTAATAGGGGTGATATATTTTTTAAAGACATAATAAAAAAATAGTTTCTTTTAAATTTTCGTTATCTTAATAATTTTTTTTTATTTTAAAATGTCCTATCCCTTTTAAAATTTTAGGCTAACAGAATTAAACAAATATTTTACTTCTATTTGATATAAATATTTAGTTTCTACTATATATATTTTAAAAGTTATCTTACTTTTAAAATGTATAATTTTAAAATCAAAAACGTTTAAAACTAGTAAGATATTAATAATACAAAAGAACTTTTTTAATCCTATAAAATAAAAATATATTGCTCGTAACATAACCGAGGTTCACAGAATAAAAAAAATGATAATTTTCTTCTATTCGATATAAAAAATTAGTTTCTAATTTACAAATTTCGACATTTTTCGATAAAAGAATTTATTTTTTTCATTTGTGTATTTTCAATATTTATTTATAAAATGTAGTATTTAAAATGACAAAACGAATCAATATATAAACCTTCAGTTTTATTAAAAGAAATTGTGGCAAATTTAATTCTTAAAAGAAACTTTTTTTTTTGATGAATCGAATAAAGATTGTTATAATCAAGACTTTAAATTTCGAAGGGTACTATGTGCCCTTAAATAATACTTATGAAATGCAGTACTTGAAAAGACAAAATGAACCAATATTTACACCTTCAATCTTTTTAAAAGCACTTGTGGAAATTTTATTCTTAAAAGAAACTTTTTGTTTTGTTTTTTGATGAATCGAATAAAGATTGTTATAATCAAGTCTTTAAATCTCTAAAGGTACTCTGCTCCTTAAATTATACTTGTTTATTCTTATGATTGTTATGCGTCATTAAATTTGTTCACGAATAATAAATAATACAATAAAATAAAATAGGGAAATTTTCATTTCAAGACTAATTTTTTCCAGAACTAGGATATGAATTTGTCACCGTTTATTCCCTAAGCTCTAGCCTGAATAATTAAAAACTATTTATAAAATAACTTCTAATTCTTTTGTTGCAAAGCTTTGTCATTGATGTAAAGAAAATATTTACTTTTATCTTTATCGATCGTTCGACCGTTGTTATATGTGCTTTGTGTTGTCATTTTACTTATTATTTAGTTGGTAAAAAAAAAAGATTCTTGGCAAACGATATGTGTATAATGAATGATTAAAAAAAACAGCGTTTCAGCATTCCTTTGCTTAACAACGATATTTTTATCCAGAACACATACCAAATATTATCTTCCTTCACAGTTTTTTTCTATATCTTCCCTTTTTTAAACTTTTTGTTTATTTTTTAAATGAGAGATGAGTTTCCCTGGAAAGATTTCGGATACGTGATTCATTAACAGCCACCCGGTACTGAATTATGTACGTTAAGTGCTATGAAACTACGAACTCGTGAGTGAAAATGCTCTCTGAATTGTTAATTTTTATGGTTCTATCGTGGTAAAAGGTCATTTTAGACTGTAGCCGCAGAGAACTACTCTTTCTGTACAGGTTATAGCTGTAAATGCATCCACTTTTGAGAACACTTGAGAAATTTTATTAGGATTTATCCTAATTTATAGTATCCTTTTTAAGACAGTTTTCGGAGAATTAATTCTTCACACGTTTTAACATTCGCAATTTGCTTGTGCTTTTAAGAACTTTGCGAAAATGGCTTTTAACAGCCGGAACTTTGCTACTTCCTTCTCCCAATATTGTGGACTGGTGTATGTATATAATATATATGCATTCACACACACACACACACACACACATATATATATATATATATATATATATATATATATATATATATGCTTAAATACCAGGGCTTCGAACCAAAACTGAACCGGAAACCTGACAAAACCGTTATTTTGTTCGGAACGAAAATCGTAACAGAACCGAAAAAAAAAATAGGTTTATTTCAGTTCGATATATCTTCAGCCATTTTGTTGTTGTGACTATCAATGTTTTCTACTCACCGCTCGTATCGAATATGCTGATTAATTGTATCAATTTACATTGTGTACCAATTAAAAAAAGAATAAAATCTTCTAAATTTTGATAAAACTACATATTTTATTTATGACAGAATTATATTTTTAGTACAAATTAGACTATACATAAAATGAAATTATTCATTGAACTGAACCGAAAACCAGAACTGTAGCGACATTTTTTTAGTTGAAGAACAAATATATATACACGGGGTGTTTCAAAAATGACCGGTATATTTGAAAAATCAATAAAAACTAAACGGTCAGTGATAGAAATTTACAGTTTATTGCAATATGCTTGGGACAGTAGTAAATTTTCATGAAGATAAACTTTAAAATTAGTTACAACAGATATTCCACAACAGATGTCGCTGCAGTCTGGAAAAAATCTAAACTACGATATTTGTCTGTGGAGATTTTTAAAAGAAGATGTGTACCGCCACTATCCAGAAACAATTGAATAACTGGAACAGTACATCTGTTCTGCATGTGAAGCCATCCCGCCTGAGACGTTTACACGGGTTTCTGATAATTTCGTTCTGAGAATACGCCATATTATTGCTGCGCATGGTGGATATCTGGAAAATATCGTAGTTTAGATTTTTCTAGACTGCAGCGTCATCTGTTGTGGAACATTGTAACTAATTTTGAAAGTTTGTTAGCCTGAAAATTTAATATTGTCCCAAGCGTATTACAATAAACTGTGTATTTCTATCACTGTCCGTTTAGTTTTTATAGATTTTTCAAATGTACCGGTCATTTTCTGTTCGAAGCCGTGATAAATACACCTATGCTTAATACTGGTGTTTATTTTCATATTTCGAGGGGGCCATATAAGAAATAATTAGTGTATAAGATTGCCTCCTCTTTCAATAGGTCAATTGTTTTAGAAGAAAAAAAAATTCAAATCAGTATCATTAATTTAAAAATATTCTAATCTTTCCTACTTTAAAAAATATGACGCTTAAATTGCTTAGAGTCCACCTAAACCAATGTCTTTTTGACAAAATCAAATATTGTTTAAAGAAGGTAATCAAAAACACCACTGAATAAACATAAATTGAAAGTAAATATTTTAATGCATATTTTCGGAATTATTTCTTGAAAGTTTCAATTGGTTGTTTGTTCATTTTTATTTAATATTTTTTTAAAATTTGTATTTTTTGCAAGTATTTGAAAGATTGTTTGTTTAGTGAAAGTTTGAAATGACATTTACTTTTAGTATGATGTTTTATGTTATCATTTTTACTTGCATTTTAATAATTTAATTGTTTTTAAGCTGTCAGATAATAGTTTTTGGTTAATTGAATTTCATTTTAATAAAGTTTAATTAGAAATAGTTAACAGGAAACTATTGTTTTAGTAATTTCATTGTAAAGAACTTTGCGTCTTCTCATTTGTATTACATTTAATTCATAGTAAACGTAGATTATTTATACAAGTATAATAAGTGATTGAAAAAACTTTTATAAAAAATAAATGTATGTGACTAATTTGAACCTTTAGGAAACAATACTGTGTGCAGTTCCCCAAAATAATTCTCTTAACACCAGATTTACTCACAATTTTAATATACGTTGAATTTCAATTGCAAAACCAGTTATTTTGACTAGACAGGTGTATCTAGTGTTTATAAAAAAACTTACGATCTTTGCTTAAAGTTTTTATTAACAGTACCTTTTGTATTGTTTATTGAAATTCTATTGCTTTAAATTTTTACATCACAAATAATTAGCTGATTTAGATGTGCAGTTTTGTTTTAAAATAAGATTGAAAATAATTATATGTTATAACTAACAATGTTAAGATTAAATCTTATTCATAAAGAGAATTATATTGCCTTACCATGTATAAAATACAAATACCTCACTAAATTTTTACTTAATACTCTAAATCTTGAATAAAATATAAGTTGATATTTTGTCAGTGCGATTAACTACTTTCGGTTTAAAGTAAGCTGATGTGTTTAATTATTACTTGAAACTTTTTAATTATTTTTCCTTGGCTACTTTTTATGTTATTTGCTCTTTTTTTAAAAAAAAAAACCTTAAATGCACCTAAATACTAAAAATTGACTTACAAAAGTATATTTTGTAATTTACGTACTTTTAACATAGTTTGTAAAATATTAAGTACGTTTTTCTTTCCGAATTTTTTAAATCTCCGGAAAACTCACAAATAAGTTCCGAATGTCGTTAAATTCTCGTTCATCAGTACTTATCATCACTCAGTTGTACGTTTCACAATATCAGGCTTACCCATGAATCTAAAATATTTTAATCTCCTTTCATTACTCATCCCGCTTTTACCTGCTCTTTCCGACTGGCAAATGGAATGTTCTCAAAACCCAGACAAAAGCCTCGATTAAAAATGTTCCAAACCTGCGAATTTTCGCACATGTGTGTTTTCCCTCCCGCCAAGTCCCCTACCTCTTCGAATCCTACAGATCCACGCAATCACGGCAAGCTGTGTGAAGCAGCTTTCTTCTTTCATTATGACGTCATATGGTCCCGAATCGTCTGCTTCTGAATCTCTTTTTGAGTCACCGGAAATACGATAAACAGAACGCACGCGGGCAAGGAAACTCTCGTGACGAAAATGGGTTCTTTAATAAAAGCTCATTCTGTCGGGGATTATAAACAAAAAGTTGATAGTTTGTCAATTGGATTACTACTTTTTGGTTGACAAGTAAGTAATTCTGTTTGATTGTTATTAAGGATTTTCATACCATATTTTCCTTGTCATGTCATTTGTCCTGTTTTGAAAACTTTGACAGTTATCTCACGATGATGGTGTCAGTGATCTAATATATTTAAGGTATACTTTTATAACTATTGTATTAGTCTTTAAAACTATTTTTAGTTGTGTGGAGTTTTCCCCTTAGTTAATCTGATTATTTTGACATGATTTTTATTTACTATTTCTTAAAATATGTGTTTGAGGATGTATATATTTTTCGTATATAATTCGACTTTATTATGTAAAAGAGAAATTAGCCGAAAACTAACGTTGCTTGTTTTACTTTTTACACGCACTGATCAATTTAGCTTATTTACATGATGAATATTACAGTGTAAACAAATTCTGTAAATATAGAATTATCCTTTCTGTAATACAGTTTTGAGTATCTCGCCTTTAGAAATACAGTAACGTGGTTAATACGATGGTTAAATATTTCATGAGTCTTTCCTGCTTTTAATCTTTCATTTCTAACATAATTATATCGGTTGCAATGGCAACATAAACATTTTTCGGAGTTTCTATTCTGTAATGGAATTATTATTACAAATCTCCTTTAAAAGAGATACGACAAATAGAAACATATAGTCAGTAAAAAATAGTAATTAAATTTAAATGGTAGGCTTTAAGTTAAAATATAGTTTTGATAATGGTTATTTAAAAATTTCTTTTTTATTTTGTTGAATGAACTTTTGTTATGCCATGTAATGAAGGTACACATGGATAAGTGTTGATATATATTCTTACAACAAATCTGTTTTGAGGCAATTTTAATTTTCAGACATTATGTCTGTACATTTAAATGTCACCATTAGTTAACGGGCGCTTACTTTTAACATTTGCAATGTGGCATATAAAGAGGAGAGGCATATGTTTGTTTATGTGTGTGTAATATGCGTGCAAGGCAGTATTCGGCCGCTTCCTATCAATGCGTTCTAGTAAATATTCTGAGGCAATTTTAATTTTCAGACATTATGTCTGTACATTTTATTAAATGTCAGCATTAGTTAACGGGCGCTTACTTTAACATTTGCAATGTGGCATATAAAGAAGAGAGGCATATGTTTGTTTATGTGTATGTGTAATATGCGTGGAAGTCAGTAATCGGCCTCTCCCTGTGCGTTCTAGTAAATATTCTGTAGTCTTTCCTCGAAATTTGACCACCTGCGTGCATGCACGCACTGCACACTTATTAACCCCGGCCCTATATATATGTGTGTATAACTCGATTCAAATAGGTTGTTGTAGAATCATCAAAGTTTGCTCTGCAGTTTTTTGATAAACCCACCCCCAAAGAAAAAATTCACATTACTAAAATATCCCTCTAATTCTAAATACCAATTCTAAATATTTCGAGTATTGAGCTCGAAATACGTATTGACAAATAAGTGTAGTGAAAATGTAATATTATCTGCAATTGATTGAAATTATAAGAAAGCATAAAAAATTCAGCTGCAAAGTTTCTCTAAAATTCTAACAAAATAAAAGGAAGAAAAAGAAAATCTTATCTTCCTAATGCATGACACTAATTTATTTACGATAGAATGAAAAGAAAGAAATGAAAGACAATCGCCATGCTTAACTGTCACGCTGACTTAAATCTTATATAAGGCCTCTAAGTAAAAATTAATAAATTATTTAAAATACTTTTTCAATGAACTTTTACTTTCAGTATCACCTCTTACATATCTAGACCGCATATGTTGCTTCAAATTTAATTATTAATTTTTCTATTATACGATTGAAAAGATTGCCTTAGGTTTGTCGAATAAGCGAATACACAAACAAAATATTTTCTTTTAACTCTTAATAATAATTTAAATACATTCATAGCAATGTAGTGTTAAATATAAATATAAAATTTATGATGTCTGTTTTTTTTTAATTTGTCTAAATTTTCATACATTTGCTGTACACAGGATTTGTATTAAAAACAAATATAATACATATAAACATACAGACATCTGCTCATTTTTATGTATAGATGTATGCCTAAAGGGTAGAGCTTATTATTACAGTGGACTCCGCTTAATGTGATCGCGGTTAATGTTATCAATCGCTTATTGTTATTGAAATCACTTGGTCCCGATTTTCTCTATTCATTTGTATGTTAAAATTATCGTTTTATGTGATCATTACATCGGTTAATGTTATCAGTTTTCGAACCTCATTTTAACTGGCAAAGGAATATTCACAATCTATTCAGAAGGAACCCATCCTTTCTTTTCCTTCGCTGTTGTTTGAATTTTTGAAAATACTCCCTCTTCCAACTAGGGAAATAGGGAATGAACAAAGGAGTGGGGTATTACACGTTCCTGAAATTTTTCAGAAATACGCACACCCTGCTGGTGGTCAGTGGTTGTCAGATAAGCAGAAGGCAACACATTCTTATCGGAACTGAGAAGGAACGTATTCACATTTTATGCCTTGTTCGCTTACAAGCAGCTTGTCGATATGGAAGCCAGAAAGCGAAATGATTTAACGTTAAAACAAAAGATCGAAATTTTAAATCGATATGACAGGTTGATTATGATTACGAACAATTTATCAATGAGTTCTTAGAAAAAATTGTAGACAGTCAACAATTGATCAATTTTTTTTAATTAAGCATACAATTATTATGTTTTAAAGGATAATATACATAAATGCAGGATAATATAAGGTGTGTTTTTTCATTTTGTTTTGAAATTTAGTACGTGTGAATTAAAGGCGGGGGAGGGGGTAAATTTATCTAATTTTGCATATCGTTTATTGTTATCAATTGGTTATTGTTATCAAAATCATTGTGCTCTAAACTGATCACGTTAAGCGGAGTCCACTGTATAAGGTTTGAAATAACTTTGCTTCTAAATTAAATTAGACTTGTCAAAAAATTTTGTAATAGCTTGATGTTTCCTTTTTTATTTCTCTTAACATACACATAGACTATTTTTATTGGCGTTATTATTTGACTTCATGATTGTCTCCTGAGCTTGAAAAAGCAGAGTTCCTGTTGCATGCACTGCATTCGTAGTTACCATTTATAGGAAGAAGTGTGGGGTTAACATTATGTGTGGCCATCAAATAATGCCGTTGCATAATAATTCCGATGTTTTTTTTCACAATATTAATGCCATGGGAATTCTTTGAAGGGCGTACTACTCTATATCGTCGAACGAATTGAGAGACTGCGTAGGTATTCCAAGGCAGTTCGGTTGTCATCTCACGGTGCATTAACTTTTGAGGCGTATGCTGAAGAGTGTTGAAGGGCAGGTATGTGGGTTGAAGAAGCATTTTTTTCTTTATTATTAATGACAGTGTGCAGGATAAAGTGTTTCTTCGATTTTCCTGTTACATTAAGTACACATTCTTCTTTACTGTGAAATCAAATCAGATCTTGCCTAGAGGTGACTTTATCAGTGTTAGCTGACATGCTAAAAAATGAATTGTTACATTGTGTATTTATATTCGTATTTTTGTGTGTATACGTATATATATAGAGAGGAGCAGACAGGTGTAGGCACATAAATGGATGTATACACCGAAGAGTGAAAACATTGACTTCTTTGGAGCTTAAATAATTAAAAAAAATTAAAAACAAATACTTATCGATTTGTTCACTAACTTTGGTTAAAGCGTACTTCAACTCTCACTTTCCAGTGAAGTTTCGGTGATCTGTGCATTTAGGGGACACCTTCAGGATGGTAGGTCAACTGGATTTCCTGGGCCGAGTCCAGAGATTTCTAACAGTAAGAATAAAATAACAACGAGCAGAAAAATGAAACAACTAAAAGAGGAAAGAGGGGATAGGGGGTGGATTCGTAAGTTCATGACATAAAGCTAAAAAGTGGAAAGTTTAGGTATAGAAACAAAACACATATTTTTGCGGCCAGGGACATCCGTACAATATCCGTGAATTTTACATTTTTATCATTTAAAAAATCAGAAATTGACGTAAAAAATAAAAATGTTATGTTCAAAAATATGAAAATAAGCTTAAAAATAATAAATTTAAAGAAAAGTACAGTTATTTTTAAATTAAATGAGAATTCGGAAAATATGACATCGCATATATTGCAAAAGAAATATAATCTTAAATATCTAGAAATAGTTGGTAGCTTTTGTATAACATTTTTCCGAACGTTATATGCAATTTATGTACTATTAGCAAAGTTTGCATGATATTTTGACCTACAACTCATCTATTAACGAAGATTTAAAGTTTTTTTAAAAGTCTTAAATTCTTTTACATGAGTTTTCTTCATAGTTCCTAATATTTATATCAACAGCTTACGAAACTTTTTTTAAAAATTTGTAAAGATGTTTTAGTAGAGGAATATAAGGGTGCAAATTAAATTAAAAAAATTAATTGACAACAAGATATTAGCATGTAAAGGAAATATTCTTACTGACTATGCGCGAAATACTTTTATTATATATCTATATTTGTTAGTCATTGCGTAGAAAGCATATTATTAAAAAAATTCAAGTACATTTTATGAAAATTGAAGTATTTTTATAGTAGAATTCCTCAAAAATAAATTTAGCATACATTTTTAAACAGACCGCCCCCCCCCCTACAAAATATCCAGTTGGGGGTCATATTGACACCATTTTAGTACGGCGGGTGTTATAAAAGAAAATTAAAATTAAGAAAAGATAAGTTCATTTTTGGTATTTCCTATTGGGATTAGTTGATTTGTATCACTTTGATATAAATCATTCGATTATTTTTAAATCACCATAAATTGGTGATTTAAAAATAATCGAATGATTTATATCAAAGTGATACAAATCAACAATTTTTAATATATATTTTTTTTACACTGTGAATTTTTCAATGATAATATTTTTAGTGCATGAATAGAGGAATGCTGGTGATGAAATCCTTACCCCCGGCATTAGAAATCACAGTAACTCGAACTTTAGAATTTGCAAAGGAAAAATAAGGTTTAAATATCCTTCTTTTAATAAGGAAATTGCTCTTCAGATGAGATTCGTTTCGAAATTTTTATTTAATCTGACATAAAATTTTAGTATATTTTTGCTTATATTTGTTTTAACTCCTTAATGCACAGTTGTTTTAAAAAAGGCCGGTAAAAAAAAAATCAATTTTTTTAACGTAAAAAACACAATTTAGAACGTTGTCTTGCCAAGAAAATTATAAAAATATAAAAATAATCAAAATTTTTATTGCAATTATGGATTTTGATAACATTGCAGAAAATAATCGAATATTGTAATATTACACGCACATCATATTTTTTATTTTTCTTTCCGAATTCCCATTTCAGAATAAACATTATTATCAGTAAAAATTATCTCGAATTATCTTGAGTGTACACAGTTTGGCCAGTTTTGAGTACTCGAGTTAACTCGAGCGTGCACGTTAAGGGTTTAATATTAGTATATACTTGTATTTTATGTGTTTTTTAAGTACTATTACTTTAAAAACTGATTTAATAAATAAATAGTATTTTAAGAATCTATAGTTTGTGAATAGTTTGAAAGAATTTGTTGAGGAGTGATTAAAAAATATTTCATGAATTTAACATATAATTCCACATATAAGAATAATATTATACATATTAAAAAAATAATACAATAATTAAAATTTAATTATTAATTATAACAAATTTAATCATTATTTAAATTGCTTAATTTGTAATGTTTAAATAATAAAGATTTTTAAGAAATATATTATAAATATCGGATTTAAAAAAATTAAAACTGGATATAAATTTAAAAAAAATCTGATATGATTAAAACTGATATGATTAAATTTACCAACTCTGGTAGCCATTTGTATTGTTTAATTAATAAAGATTAAAAATATATATATTATAAAATCTGATTTTAAAAATTTATAACTGGATTTAAATTTTAAAAAAAGTCTGATTGATATGATTAAAATTGATATGATTAAATTGACCAACTCTGGTAACTATTGAGTCAATAAATGAATCAGAAATTTAATTGCATGATGCTTTAATCTAGACAAGCTTTAATACACAGCGAAAGTGTTGAATTAAGTTAATAGTATATTTCAATAATTGAAACCTAATTTCTCGACAAAAATATCGACACGGCTAAGACAAATGTTATCCCACCCTTTCCACATGTGACCATTTATTTATTATGGCATCAAATCCGAGATACTTGTCACTCCATTTCAGCCAATCCTCAGCACCCTTTGGTTACACTATCGCTCTTACGCCACTTGCTGTGATTGTTACTTGACATTTATGGAGCATTAAATCGACCTGTAATTGGATCTACCGAGCCTTAGAATTGTTATTTCACATGTTCATAGTGGTGTGCTTGTAAGCTTGTACAAGTGAACTTTCAAATACGCATTTTTGCGTACTGGGTATTTAACCCTTGTGTACATAACATTTCTTAAACTAGCTATCAGTCTACTCAGAATTGTTGTTCATATACGATCAAGATGAAAACATTTTATGATAGCAAGTTACATCTCAATTTATAGATTTAGTAGAAAAATTTAAAAATACCTAAATTTTTTCCTGGTAATAGGAGTTGTACAGAAACTCCTCCTAGCGAGTGAAAGTGAAACACTGTAAACTATTATTTTTCAAAATTAGCAAAATAAATCCTCGAACAATAATAAATGGAGTAAATGCTGTATATCATACAAGTGGAAAATTTTAATGTGATTTAATAACTAACATTAGGATAGGGTAAGTTTAATATCAGTATATCCACCGTAACATTTTGTGTTCGAACCCGAAAGGTCTATAGCAGTGGTGGGCAAATACTTTTAAGCGCGGGCCAAAATGAAACTTTCAAAATGTGTTTATTTTAAGGCCGGAGGACTATACCGCGTACGCTGTGCACACGCGATTGTTTTGGGTAGAGTTTTTTCCCTGCTCAAGAAATTTTTTGACAAAAATACTATAAGTATCATTTTAAAGCATTTGGACAGATAAATTTGACAGTTAATAAAAGATAATAGTAATAATAAATTTTCTTACTTAGGTGTATATGCGAACAATTTGTGCCCAGTAAAATATGTTACGTAATTTTTAAAGAAATGTGATCCATTATATTAAATTAATGGTCATTAAATAAATCAGTTAATGAAAGAATTTATTTTGATATTTATTTATATCTTAACGATACAAATTATTTTATTTTGATCATGGCTATTACATTTTTATATTTATATTACATTTTGTAAATATAATAGTAAATAGAATTATAAAAAGAAAAGACAAACATCAAACGTTAAAATAGAATAGTTTTAGTTAATGCGAAACATGAAATCTGGAATGTTCATTTAATATTATTTCTTCAAAACTTGGGTACAAATCACTTGTAGCAATCCTTAATACTGAGTGTAGATTTTCGTCAGTAATTTGTGATCGATATTTATTTTTTGTGTAAATCATTAACAAAAAAGTTCTTTCACAAATATATGTTGAACCAAATAAAACTAGGTATTTTTGAACATAGTTCAAAAAACAGATTTTTCAACGGGCCGGCTTTTGCCCACCCCTGGTCTATAGGCTATATGTCATAAGCATGTATGAAGAAACAAAATAAGATCGCAAAATCGTCAATATCAGGGAAATCGACAAAAAATATTTAAAAAATGTAGGAATTAAATAACTCCAAAGTTTTAGGCTAAATTGGCCTTCTGTACAGCCTTAAAAGTATCGAAGATAAAATATAAATTTCTTCTACGTGATTAAAAACGCTTGTTCGTAGAAATTATTTAACTTTCAAAGAGAAAAAACAATATAACGTTTTAAAAAACCCAATTTGAAGCTGATTTAAAAAATACATCTTAAAAAACTACGTAGTAAATAATTTTATAGTAAAAAAAAGAATACAGAATATGTAGTTTTATTTAAAAAAAAAAAAAAAAAAAAGGTAAAAGCCTTAACCGCATTCCTCTTTTTTCTATTTTTCGAGCACATAGACAGTTGTCTTTCAGTCTTAGAACTGTTGGGTTCGAATTCCACTGCAAGAATGTGTGTAATCTCGGTTTTAATTTAGCCCTGTGTTGCAAAAAAATGAACCGTAGCGTTCCAAACTAATCCAATACTTCCGTTTATTAAAAGCATAAATGCAATAGTATTAGCTTAAAAAATATATTAAAACTGCAACAATCTGATTTTAAAAAAAAATTATTTTCTCTTTAAAATTCCTATTTCCACAGCCATGTGCCCGAAATTTACGTCTTTTAGAAGGTATTCCGTCAATTTATCAAATCATTTCCTCTGCACAGCTGTTATCTCACAATAAATCAGTATCACAGACGTGAATTTACACCAGTGCCTTCGAAAATATTGGTAATGTGACCAATAAAAATGGAATATAAAAAACGAAGAGAATAAAATAATACCCCCACAGATCGATTATCTGTTCGCCCTGTTTTTATAGCTAAAGTTTTATATTTTTACTTTTTTTTAGTTTTAGTATTTTTTATTTAAACCTATTTTATGACTTATCTACCTCAGATGTTTAACACATGAATTACTTTGAAGGAATGATACTTGAAATATTTAAAATTAAGAATTGATAATGTTTTAATTTTAATATAACTCTCAAAAAGCTTACTTAAAATATTTTCTTCATGGGAGTGTTCTGCTTAGTCCCTGCTTCTAAATTATAAAATTAAACTTTGTGTTGTTCCATCCCATACTAAAATGGCCAACACATATCTGTGGCTTGACAGTGGCGAATGCTGTAAAAAGCCAGTGTCCTCAGATTGGAAATTTTTTTTTCCTTCTTAAAGACAACCTTATAAAATTTCATTATCAACGTTTCACGAAATATTACCTGCAAAAAATTTTAATTATTAAAATGAAAATTGATGGGGATGTCATATGACTTCCCTGTATACCTATTGAATTGTAATTTTTTACTGAACTTAATTTAAACTTATTTGAAAGTGAGGTGGGATCTTTCAATTCTGTAATACATAATTGCCAAAACTTTACCTTTTAATAACATTAAAAAAATGAACGATATTAATTCAACAACGATTATAATTGTATTCAAGAATGCTTATTTATTTATTTATTTTTTTTTTTTGCGTGTGTGTGTGTGTGTGTGTGTGAGAGAGAGAGAGAGAGAGAATGAGAGTGAGTGAGTGAGTTTCCAGCTTCCTTTTGCTTTACCTTTTTAACCCCTAACCTAAATTGACCATTGACCACTGGGGCTACAGTTTACGCCCTCACAGAAGGAGTCTAAACATTTATACCGGACAATTTAGGAAATTTTCACGATTTTGACTGAGATGTTGATCCAGGTATTAAGGTCCTTTTACTAAGATTCTTCGTTATATAGAATGCTTATTGCAATAAAAAAAAAATTCAGGTGCACAACTAGATGTTACACTAGTCCTAAATACAAAAAAATCAGTGGCTAATCTTTTTTGAGCTATGCAAGATACGCTTAATACAAACGTCATGTATACGCAAATATATAAATATGTGTGTGTGTGTGTGCGCGCGTTTGTGTGTATAAACTAAATCTGCAAAGGAATATAGGTTTTTCATAAAATTCTGGACGGGTCTAAGTAATATACTGTCGAAATACATTCTGTAATCCAACAGTTAAAAAGTACCAAAGAAATTTTATATCAAAAGTCCTCACTACAGTCCCAGAAAATTCTCAGGGTTTTTCAAATCTACGATCAAAGGGGAAAGCCGCCGCGTTTCAATGCTAATCCCTCTTTAAACCCCTACTTTAAACTGACTATTGGGGCTCCAGTATATGCCCTTAGGCAAGGGGCGTAACCAATTAAAACTTTCCAAGTGGCCAGTTAGGAAGTTCCAAACAAAAAGGTTATGCATGCTGTCGGAGACTGATTTTTCAGAGATTCTTGAATGATTTTCAGAGAATATTTCAACAGTGAGAGATTTTCTCCTATTCTAAAGCTGTCCAAAAATATAACAGTTCGTCCTGCCCCTCAAATGATATGGGAACCTATCCAATCAATATTACAGGAATAAATTTCTTCGACAGGAAACAAACGCTAGCACCTTTTACACATCACACTACGTGATAGTGACTGTGTAAAGACGTTTATTATCAGAATGTTGGAGGACGGGTTCCCACTTCATTATAGGGACTGGACAAGCTGAGAGATCAGCTAACATGAAGTTAAAAGTAAAAGGCGCTTAACACCTGGGTCAACATCCGAGTTAAAATCTGTAGGAAAATCTCTACGAAAATCTGCCTCCGATAGCGTGCATCTCCTTTTTGTTTGGAAATTTCGAAAAGTGTCCGCTAGGGCAATGTAGAGTTATAAGTGGTTAGACCCCTCCTCTGAGGGCGTAAACTGTAGCTCCAGTTATCAATTTAGGTTACGGGTTAAAAAGGTAAAAACAAAAAGACGCGGGAATTTTTGCTCTTGATTTAAGAATTGAAAACTCTTGAGAATTTTCTCGAGATGTCTTAGGGATTTTATACAAAATGCTTACATTAGTTTCCCGATCTTGTTTATTTTTCCTTACATACACACACACACACGTCAGGTATACATATATACATGTCAGGTTTGAAAATGGGGTTTTGAAAATTAAGGGAGTTATATTTAAAAATAAGTGGAACTATTTAAAGATCCCGTAAGAGGGAAGAGAAGCATCCTTGGGCGGATGTACACAGCGAAAACAAGTTAATGCGGAAAGAGATCAGGAAGAAAAGGTTTACGTAAACTAGTTTTTGGCGTACTTTGAGTGGGAAGCTGGGCCGGGCAGTACCCTCTACGCTAGTCGACGATGTTATTTAACAAAAGAGTATATTTAATGGCCTAGCCAAAGCTTAACGAAAGGACTGAATTTAATAAAGCATGGTTGAAAAAGGAAGACTTTTGATTAGTTGCTTACATTACTGATACATATAGAAAGTTTGTTGACAGCCACTGTAGCTCACTGGGCAAAGGCGTCAATATTATAACCGGAGGATGGTGAACTCGACGGGCCGGCCAAAAATCTATTCATTAATATCGGCAGAGACAGGCAAAATTGATTCGTGGTTACAGTGCTCTTCAAGTTCAAACAATACTACTGTAGGTGGCAATCCTTGCTTCGGGGTTCTTCTGCTTGGTCCCTATTTTTAAATTACGAGGACCTAGCGAAGGGCAATGTTATTCGTATACGTAGCATTCCTTCAGTTGTACGTGATCCTCGAGTGGTGCTATATGAGTAACAACTCCACGGCCGTGTTTGGCATAAAGATCTGTCTGCATTGCCAGCTGCGTTTGAAAAGAATATAGTTTGCACCGCTCCCAAGACATAATCCTGAGTGTGCGTCATCTCTTGGAATGTTACATTTTCACAAATGTATTTTTTCTAGCAATATTTTAATTTTCTTTTTTTTCTTTTTTTTTTAATGTTTCATGAGCTAATCTAACAAAAGCTTAAAAGAATTTCTGCAAAACCTTATTTAAAAGAAAATTTGCTTTCCAAAGGAAGTCAGTAACCTTAAGAGCATTATGCTGGATACAGAATTAGCAGAAAATTTAATTTATAATTTTTAAAAGGTTGATCCTATTTATGTGGATGTTGCGGAAAACATTCCTAAGAAAAATAAAAGGGAATACATATGAAAAAAAAATATAGCTTTTTAAATAAGTCGTGTTTATGAAAAAGAATAGTGTCGGCGGAGTGGAAAACATCCAATTTACCGGTTCATTAGTTTAATTAAATAATTTTTTCTCCATTGCATTTCCCTTCGCGTCCAATTAGGGTCAAGAGTTTCATTAGCGAAGACCGTAAAGTGGAAACTTGGCCCGGGTCCACTAATGGAAGGTAAAAAGTCATCAGCGACTTGAAGAGTGCTTGGATCACGAAGGGCCTGGAAACTGTTAAACAGTATTTCTGTCGCTCTGAAATGCCATATAAAAATTAGTGACGGCATGCTCGGTTTTGCTTTTTTTTTCCAGCTTCACAAAGATGTGTTTTTTTATTGTTTTATAATAAGCGATGACGTTAATTGGTGAAGTCTTTTAACTTTTGATTGCTGGAAAGATAAAATAGTAAAGTTGGTGTGGCTGCATGACAATTAAAGTAGATTACAAATATAAATTTATAACAGTAACCCAAAGATTAGTTAAGGCTTCTAGGGAATACGGCTGTTTTTAGAAACAAGTAACCCAAAGTATATTGAATACTGTCCCGGGTTAATGCGACCGGGTAAATTACTGTGCCGACTTTCTAGCTTTTATTTTTTGTACTTAGTGATATTTTCGAGATTTGGTGTGTTTTGTAAATTATCTTTTGTTTTATAATAAGCGATGACGTTAATTGGTGAAGTCTTTTAAATTTTGATTTTTGGAAATATGAAATAGTAAAGTTGGTGTGGCTGCATGGCAACTAGAGTAGTTAATAAAAATTACCGAAGAAATTTTATAGCGAAAGCTCTAAAGTATTAATTTATAATAGTAACCCAAATATTAGTTAAGTCGTCTAGGGAATACGGCTGTTTTTAGAAACAAGTAACCGAAAGTATATTGAATACTGTTCCGGGTAAATTACTGTGCCGACTTTCTAGCTTTTATTTTTTGTACTTATTGATATTTTCGAGATTTGATGTTTTGTAAATTCTTTTTTGTTTTATAATAAGCGATGACGTTAATTGGTGAAGTCTTTTAACTTTTGATTGCAGGAAAGATGAAATAGTAAAGTTGGTGTGGCTGCATGACAATTAAAGTAGATTATAAATATAAATTTATAACAGTAACCCAAAGATTAGTTAAGGCGTCTAGGGAATACGGCTGTTTTTAGAAACAAGTAACCCAAAGTATATTGAATACTGTCCCGGATTAATGCGCCAAGAGATCGGGTAAATTACTGTGCCGACTTTCTAGCTTTTATTTTTTGTACTTAGTGATATTTTCGAGATTTGGCGTGTTTTGTAGATTCTCTTTTGTTTTATAATAAGCTATGACGTAATTGGTGAAGTCTTTTAACTTTTGATTGTTGGAAATATGAAATAATAAAGTTGGTGTGTCTGCATGACAATTAGAGTAGATTATAAGTATTAATTTATAACAGTAACCCAAAGATTAGTTAAGTCGTTTAGAGAATATGGCTGTTTTTAGAAACAACTAACCCAAAGTATATTGAATACTCCCGGGTTAATGTGCCAAGAGATCGGGTAAATTACTGTGCCGACTTTCTAGCTTTTATTTTTTGTACTTAGAGATATTTTCCAGGTTTGATGTTTTGTAAATTCTTTTTTGGTTTTATAAGCGATGACGTTATTCGGTGAATACCTTTTTTTAAATTAGTAAAGTTGCTGTAGTTTTATGACAAGGCAGATTAGAAATATTTATTTATAATAGAAACACAAAGATTATAAAAGTCGTTTTGGAACTGCAGCTGTTTCTGGAAACAAGTAAACGAAGTATATTTAATATTGTTCTGGGTTACTGGGAAACAAAGAAAAATAAAATACTGTCGACATGCTCGCTTTTATTTTTTACTGAATATTTTCGATGTTTGACATTTAAAAAAACTATTAATTTTTTTATAATAATGACGTTGATTGGCGAATAGTTTTTTATCTTTTGATTTTGTTCGTTGGAAAGAAGAAACAGTAAAGTTGCTGTGACTTTGACATATAAGGTAGATTAGAAATATTTATTTATAATAGAAACTCAAAGATTATAAAAGTCATTTTGGGAATTCAGCTATTCCTAGAAACATGCAATCCAATGTATATTGAGTATTGTCTCTGGTTAATGAGCCATAGGACCAGATAAATTAATACCGACATGCTTGCTTTTTTCCATACTTAATGTTTTTTTGTGGGGGGGGGGGATTTCGTAAAATGTTATTTATTTGATTTATAGTAAGCGATGACTTTAACTAGTGAATGTTTTGCTAACTTTTGATTGTTATTGCTTTTATAACTTTTTATAACTTTTATTTATAATAGTTTCCAAAAGTTAAAGTCATATTGGAAATACAGCTGTTCCTAGAAACCAATAACCTAGTATGTTGAAATTTCTAAAGTTTAAGAAGACAGGAGACTTTAAAATTATTGGGTTGTTCGGAAAGTAATTTCGTTTTTTCCCTCAGAGGATTTAATTGTATTTTTTTTCACCCAACTTCACATTTAAGCCGTATAATTTTTATATGCTTTGATAGCTCATATAGCAAGGCTTGTGTGTGAAAAATTCCAATTAATTCTACGCAGTAGTTTTTGGTTGGTACCCTCTTAAATATGGAGAGCGATAAGCAGAATTTTCGACATATTTTACTGTTTTACTAAAGAAAGGGTAAAAATGCTGTTCAAGCCAGAAAAAAATTGACCGATGTGTATGGAGAAGGTGTGTTGACAGTACGCCAGTGCCAGAACTGGTTCGCTAAATTTCGATCCGGCAATTTTGATGTCGAAGCTGCACCATGTTCGGGAAGTCCGGTGGAAGCTGATAAAGACGCGATAAAGGCATTAGTTGATGCGAACCGGCGAATAACAACACGTGAGATCAGATTGAGGTTAAATTTATCAAATTCAACAGTTTATGACCACTTGAAAGGCCTGGTATTATCCTCGAAGCTCGATGTATGGGTTCCCTATATTCTCACAGAGAGAAATCTGTGTCGCCGCATTGACGTCTGCGATTCGCTTCTCAAACGTCACGAAAATGATCCGTTTTTGAAGCACATCATCACTGGGGACAAAAAATGGGTTATATACAACAACGTCAAACGCAAGAGGTCATGGAATAAAAAAGATGGACCGGCTCAAACCATTTCCAAAGTCGATATTCACCAAAAAAAGGTGATGCTGTCTGTTTGGTGGGATTTTAAAGGAATCGTTGTTTTTAAGCTTTTACCGGATAACACAACGATTAATTCGGAAGTCTACTGTCATCAGCTGGACAAAATGAATGATGAACTTCAACAGAAAAGGTCAGAACTAATCAACAGGAAAGGTGTACTGTTTCACCAAGACAACGCGAAACCTCACACAAGTTTGGTCACTCACCAAAAGCTTTTACAGCTTAAATGGGATACAATACCACACCCACCAAATTCTCCAGACCAGGCACCATCGGATTATTATTTGTTTCGGTCATTCCAAAAATTTTTAGACGGTAAAACCTGCACCTCAAATGAGGAGGTCAAAAACCACCTCGATCAGTTTTTTGCCAGCAAAGACCAAAAATTTTATGAGCGTGGAATTATGCTACTACCAGAAAGATGGCAAAAGGTGTTGGACCAGAATGGCCAATATATAATTTAATAAAATATTTATTCATTATACGAAAACTGTCTTTCATGTTCCCCCCCAAAAAAAAACGAAATGACTTTCCGAACAACCCAATATATTTTAAATTATTTAACTAGGCAAGGGAAAAATTTTCAATGCTAAAATCCCTTATTTTTCACCTGGCTAAAGTTTTGCTCTTATAAAGATGTGCTAGGATTTAAAACGAGGACCAGACCGTATGATATATTTTCTTGAATATGGTTCTGTTGGTAAGTGCATGGATATATCCCATACATCTCAAATAGTTACTAAGCTTACCTGCAATACAGAACCTTGGCTAAAGTCGTTGAATTTTCGCTTATGATCAAAATAGACGAGATATTTCATCATCCGTGCTGTCCCTTATGTAGTCCGGTCATTAGTCATTACTGGCTGAAATGCTTCCATTTATCCTTGTGACACACTGCTGTAATGAAGTGAAGACAGACGCCAAATAAAAATTTGACGATACCGTAAACAACAAATGTTTAATGGACATCATACTTAACACAACACAATACAGGAAGAGAAGAAGAATATATTAACGTAGCTTTCACACGGAGAAAGATGGCAAATTAATATGCCCTGCGGTAGAAGGATTTCACTTAAAAATATTGATATCTCCCTCCTTTTAGAGTGTTCTGTCTGCATCTAGGCTTTTTCCCGGTCGAGATCACAAATATTTCCCGCCCATCCCATATGATAGTCCAGCATTCGAGCTCAAATGCTTCGAGATGGACTAATTTCATGATATTAACAACTGTCACAATTGATTACTTTTGTGTGGATTTAAAATTTACGATTTCTGAGATCCGATTAGTCCACTTAGGAAGAATTTTATGAGGGCCTGAATTCATACCTGAATGTAAACATGGGCAAACTACTTACACTATGAAACACTATGAAAATTAGGGGCGAATGTAAACATATGCTAGGCTCATCTAGGCATTCTGAAGTCTGCCCCCAATGTCTTAGAAGCTCTGTAGGGTTGTGGGAAAAATGGCGCGTCCTTAGTAATTTCTTTCAACAGCCTTCGTCTCCTTTTTCCTACCTTTATTGACTTGCCTCCTCTCTTTTTCCTCGCCAATCGCATTTTGAGCGAAGAGGTCTTCAGCCTAAACCGCTCCAAGTTATGTTCTTCCACGCGTTGGCTAATTAGCTGCTAGTCAAACGGTGAAATGACGATAACGGCACATTTGTGATCCGAGAATATCCCGGTATCTCGAAAGGCAACCTTAACAGCATCGGAAAGATGTGTGGAAGGGGGTGATGGAAAACCAGTCTGGTGGGTAAATGTTATTTGTGGGTGAAACACCACATCTTCTGTATGTGGGAGTCCGAATCCTACATGATAGGTAACCACACTAGTATTGGAACATACAGACGGTTTTTCATAACAGGCAGTCTATATGATGTATTATGTTTCAAAGAATAAAATTTGGAAATTGCACGGTAATTATTCTAATGTCATCACGCTATTGTGAAAGAAAACATTTATTTCCAATACGGGGACACTTGTTTTTATTATCATTGACCGTTACAAAGCAAAAGATTTTGTTTACAATTATGGGAGCACCATATAAGCGGTCAAAACTACTCTCTATGAGGGGACAGCACAAATACATTCAAGCCTTACTCGGGAATTGAACCCCAGCCCATCGGGTTGGAGCACAATACACTAACTACTATACGACTTTGGCGACTGTTAACACTCATAATTATTTTTACATTTTTATATAAATGGACGGTCACAGTTTATGTGTTCGACTGATCTTTTATTAACTTTTTAGTTTTCATACCACCCCCAGTTTCGAAAAAAAAAATTTCAATCGATTAACTACTAAAAGAAATTATCGTGTCTCGACTTATTAAACCTTGAAATGTCAATAAATTACTGGAGAAAATCTCGTTTCAGAAATAGCACTCGAAAATTAATCGTAGATTTCGATCTTGGTCGTCTTGGAAACTTCATTTAAAGTTGAGATTACTTTTCACAAATTTTTTTTTCGTATTGGATACTGTGAAAATGGTGAACCGGGTGATTTTTATTTATATATAGCTAGTTCTAGATATCGGACATCTTTAACTAATTCATTTTGAGACGAATCTTTAATGAACTTCAGTCACAGTTTTTTTTCCCACCAGTCACTATTATTAAAACAAAAGTAATTACGTAGCTATTTCTGGAAATTATTCATTTAATTGTTTTATGCAAAGTAGGTTGTATTGTTCTAAGTATTTTTATATGGATATCAAGGAATAACGGAACACATGACATTTTTAGTGTTTCTCTTTTTACTGAGGTCACAGACCGCTGTGTCCTATTTTTTTTCCCTTTTCAATCTCTTTTTTTTCTGAGGTAATATTAAGCAGTGACAATTGGAGATGACAGTTTTGAAAATGTTGAACAGTTCAAATATCTAAGCTCAATCATAACAAAAAAATATTAAAATTGAAATTAGGAACAGATTAAATATGACAAATAAATGTTATTACGGACTGAGAAATCATTTTAAATCAAAACACTTAGGCATAAAAACCAAATTTGGTTTTTATATATATTTTACTAAAGTTTTATAAAGATTAAATTTAATCTTTATAAAACTTTAGTAAAGCCAATAATTGTGTATGGAAGCGAGTGTTGGACTATGAACAAATCTGAGAGGAAAATAAGTTATTAATATTTGAACGAAAAATACTAAGAAAAATATTTGGAGCTGTAAAAGAAAATATAATGTATGGTGAATCCGTTAGAACTATACTCTAAATTCAGACAACCAAATATTGTGAAAAATATAAAGATCTTATCAATTAAGGTGGTTGGAACACATCTATAGATGCGATGATTAAAACCCAACAAAAAAAGTTGCATTTCAAAAAGTTGATGGAAAAAGGAAAAGAGGTAGACCAAACACCAGGTGAATTGATTTGGTTGAGAAAACGCTGCATGAAACTGGAGACAACCAGTGGAGAACTGTGGCGGCGGATGGTTCCAGATGGAAGAAACTTTTAGAGACAGCCTTGGCCTGTAGAAGGCTGTAGTGCTATAGAAGAAGATTGAGCTTTCTCTGAGAAAATGTGAAGTTGCGTTAAATGCTTCGGCATACGATGCTTTGTTCTTTTGTTTTTTATTCACTTTGTCATCAGTTTTTTGCAGTAGGGATGATTCTCCAAGAAATGAAATGGTTTTTAAATTACTTTTGAGTCAGTCAGCCTATTATTTTCATTTTAACACATTGACGGACAGTAAGAGCAAGTGAAGTTCCAAAATTAACACTATATGTTTTTGTAATTTTTAGAATATTAGAAATATAGTTTTACTCTTTCTGCTTAAATAAACTTAATTTTGATTGATTCAACACTTTTAATTAGGTTGCGGCTATAACCGTCATGGCGCCAGCGGACTCTAGACACTAAGTAATGGGGACGATGGCGGCTATAACAGCAAAAATTTAGAAACGTAAATGACAGGTTTAATGACTCAAATAAGCAATTTTTTGTGTGCAACAAAGTATTTTTGGGAGTTTTACACGAAATCAATAATAACTATAAATTCAAGAGAATACACGATCGCACTACCCCTTCACAACCACGTGCATACTGAAGTTGCAAGTGAAAATTTTATCACCGGTATTAACAATAAATTCTATCTACCTCCAGGATAGATTAGAAATGACAGTTTCTTTTCTTTACTTCTATTTTTTACTGTGGAAAAAAATTGAGAAGAACTTAACGATAATTTCGACTTAGCTAAGAAAACTTTGAGTTATCTTTCTAAATGAATTCAACGTGATTCTAAACTGCATTCCCAGTATCGGGAGACTTTAGAGGAGTATGAAGATAAATTATTGATCGTGTACCAGATAATTCTCAGCCAAAAAACAAACCATTTTTTTTATCTGCCTTATAAGGTAAAATTTTTTTTTGGTAATTAATATTAGCATATAGCCTGTCATATGACGGGCTATATGCTAGTATTATATTAACTTTTTACAGAGGGTGTTACCAGCACTGTCACTGAGATTGTTTCATATTTTGACATTGATGGAATTTTTTTCTAACATTTCTGTCGCATTCATCGTAAACCTGTTATAATTCAATATGGAAAAAGATTTTTTAATATACCCGTCACTGTCCATTTAGTGTGTATGTTTGAATCGAAATAAATATTAAAATTATTTTTTATTCTCTTGCAGAGGTCACTACAGCTGGCTTCAGCTGGATCGAAGAGTTTTGGAACACGAATTTCCCAAGCGGTCGGCACAGTCAACACTCGTGCTTTATTTTAGAATAAAGTAAGTAAATTTCAGTAACATACAATACATAGAATCTAAACGCCCACTTTTAATCATTTTATTACTGCCGAGACATAAATGTTCTACATATGTTTTCTACAGATGGAACTTATAGGCAAAGCATGTAACAATGGATGGGATGAATGTATCCCATTCTCTGATACTTCATTTTTGCATTGTAAAAATCTTTTAAATAATGAATAGTTCTCATCTGGGACTTAAGAGAGCTAGGGTGACATAGCCTTTCGAAATCGGCTTTAAACAGTAGCCTCCGGTTTCATTAACCCTCGTGTAGCAAAAAAATAAACTGTAGGAAAAATTATCAATGGGTTACTTCCTTTTATCATTATAATACTCAGTGCTCATCCTAAACTTGAAAGTAAGTTGCATAAAAGTTTCGATCGTTGTCTTTAACACATTGCAAGCGGGACACGTACTAGTACGTTTTCTGACGATTGATGCTTGAGCGCGGGTTACGTACTAGTACGGGTTAGTGTAACAACATGGTTTGTTTGTGGGTACAAAAATAACGGTATATACAGGTAAACGAAGCCGAATATTCTTGTCTACTACATACTTTCTGGAAAAATTTAGACAAATGAAAACTAGTTTTTACATTATTAGTTTTACGATTGCTCTTTTTATTTATTTTTTTTGTAATGTAAAAATGTTTATATAGAATATAATTCGAAAAAATTAAAACTATATACTACTATTTTTATCTGATTTTTCATATTTACAATACTATTATCAATTTATCCACTAAAAATATATTTTTTGTTTACAAAAATCTTATGGTTGTTATTTATATATTTCTATGTATATATTTGTTTATATATTTCAATATAAAATACGAAAAGTTGGTTAAAAATTAAATAATTTTCGATCTATTGAGATTTAACTGAATAACTAAATTTACGCGCAAAACGGCCGCTCCTGGTACAATTCCACTGTGAAATGTACCCGCACACAATGTGTTAAACTCAAAATTTCAAAGTTTAAACTAATCGGGAAGTGAGTGTGTTAAATTAAAATACACAGAGGCCGATGTTAATTAAAGATTAAGTTTATTAAAAAAAGGTGGAACTTGCATAACAGCACCTACGTGCAACACACTCAGTGCATACACCAGAACTGACAACAATACAGTGTTGCCAAAACACATAATAGAAGCTATTACAGTCAAGCTACAAAATAAGTGATTATACAAAGTGTAGAATACAACAAATGTGATTAACACTCAATAACACCCTTAATCACCCATTAGACCACAATACTTAATTAATTTACATATTTTTGGTTTGGGTAAGCTTTCTGTAATATTTGTATTTATATATAGAATTGTTTATTTGTCTATTTATATATTTGTTTATATATTTCAATATAAAATACGAAAAGTTGGTTAAAAATTAATTAGTTTTCGATCTATTGAGATTTAACTGAATAACTAAATTTACGCGCAAAACGCCCGCTTCAGGTACAATTCCGCTGCGAAATGTACCCGCACACAATGTGTTAATACAAAGAAAGTACAAAATGTCAACGATTCGCAACTGATATTATTAAACTACCATTGCCTCAGTTATAATAAATAGTTTCGAAGTAATCAAAATAATATGGGTAAGTTGTTATGGGCGATTCATAATTTGAGACTTAGTTACCTCACATAAGTTTTAATGAGGCGCCTAGTGCTAGCGATAGACGCTTTTCCCGAAATTTATCCAACAATCTAATAACAGCCATTTATCTATTATAGTAGCTGTGCTCCCAACCTATCTCAAGTACAAAACTTTCTTAAGACTTGAGTGACAGTGTATGTCTCTTCATTAACGAACTATTCTTAGAATTAAGTGATGATGTTTCTCCCGTTAATGTAAAATAATTTACGACTAACTAAGCGCTAAGTTTATGTTTGTTATAGACAAACGCAGACATGATTACGGTTACATAACTTTGTTTCTTTCTCTACTTTCCGTCTGGTATGTGAAGTACAACGAAGTTATTGTTACAGTCATAAAATTTAACTTAGAAACTGTGACGAATTAATTACGCTTTCTGAAATAGATAAAGCAATTTTTCGCGGCGTAGATCCGCTTTCTAGGGGTAATTATCAAAATAGAAAAAGTATCAACTTTTAAATACGGGGAAGAGAAGGAAATCCTAAACAACTGTCTTTAAGTTGTCACAATAATTAAAATTTAACTTGGAAGTTGTGACAATTTAATTACGCTATCCAAAATAAACATTTTTTCACGGAGTAGAGCCGCTTTCTTGGTACTATTATCAAAATATAAATAGTACCAATTTTAAAATACGAGGAAGAATAGGAAATCATATACAACTGTTTTTAAGTCGTCACAATGATTAAAATTTAACTTGGAAGTTATGCCAATTTAATTGCGCTTCCGAAAATAGATAAAACAATTTTTCTGGGAGTAGGGCCGCTTTCTTTGGGGTAATTATCAAAATATAAATAGTACAAACTTTTAATACTATGAAGAGTAGGAAATCCTCTACAACTGTCTTCACAATGATTATATTTCTTGTACATACACAAGTGAGAAAATTGAGGTAAAAGAAGGGACTAGAAGGTCATGCGGTAGCCTCTCACGTGACAACTGGATTATCACTTTTTAGGCCCTCATTGACTGCTGTGGCTAAAAAATAGATCTGTATCCAATTTTAGACCCCATAGGGATATACAACAATTTGTAGCGACTTCTATTATAGAGAAATCAAAATTATATCAACTATTGTGGATTTTATGTTTAAAAACTTTATTTGTTTAGATGGTACTGGGGGCTCCGCTTAATGTAATCGCGGTTAATGTTATCACTCTATCATTGTTATCGAAATTACTTGGTTCCGATTTTCTCTAGTCATTTGTATGTTAAAATTATCATTTTATGTGATCGTTACATCTGTTAATGTTATCAGTTTCCGAACTAACTGGCAAAGGAATATTCACAATGTATTCAGAAGGAACCCATTTTTTCCCTTCACTGTTTGAATTTCCGAGAAACGGGAAATAAACGACCCCGTAATTTTACTCGCTTACATGCAGCTTGTCGCTATGGAAGCCAGAAAGCACAATGATTTAACATATTAAAACAAAAGATCAAAATTTTAATGTCGTTATGACAGGTTACCAAAAATGAGTCAGCGCAACATTTCTCAGTCTCTAATGTGCAAAATTTTGAAAACTCGTGATGATCTTACTGAAGAAATAAAGAAAATGAAAATACGGAGACACATTCCAGTAGCTGCCACATTAACAGAATCTGAAGTCTGTCACATTGTCATATGAAAATAGATGAATGATGGAACTGATGAGTCAGATGAATAATCTCTGGATATCAAGCCATCTCCTATAAGTGCTGAAATGAGAAATGCACTGAAAATGTTGAAACGTGGAGTACAACACCGTTCCGGTGACTTTAAAGAATATTATGATTACGAACAATTCCTCAATGATTTTTTTAGAAAAAATTGTAGACAGTCAACAAATGATCATTTTTTAATTATGTATACAATTCTTATGTGTTAATGGATAATATACGGTGCATAAATAAAAAGTGTGAATTAAAAGGAGTAAATTTATCTAATTTTGCATATCGTTTATTGTTATCAAAATCACAGTGTCCCAAACTGATCACATTAACCGGAGTTCACTGTATTTCTTGTGCGAACACAACTGAAAAAACTGAGGTAAAAGAAGGGACTAGAAGGTCATGCGGTAGCATCTCACGGGACAACTGGACTGTCACTTTTTAAGCCCTCATTGACTGCTGTGTCTAAAGAAATAGATCTGCATCCAATTTTAGACCTCATAGGAATATACAACGATTTGTGTCGACTTCTATTGTAGGGCAATCAAAATTATATCACAACTATTGTGGATTATATTTTTAAAACTTTATTTGTTTAGATGGTAGTATACGAGAAAAAAAATATTTCCACGGATCTAGGGAAAAATTCTTCATTTCTCAAATAAAAGTCTATTTTTAAACAGTAAGGGTTTCATTTTACCTGCAGAAAAACAGTTTTCAAGTTTGTAAATAACAAACATAAAATAGGAATTAATAAATATCTAGAATGTTACAATCTAGTCATTATATTAATCCATATATTTTTTTCAAACATGTATTCTGTAATTAAATCCTCGAAAGTCGATGTATTTTTTAATCGAACAATAAAGAAAAAAAATAATTGTAGACATTACTTCTGATAAAACGCAAACACCTGTAGATTAAATTATTCTAGCTTAGCCTGAACTTGCTGTAAATTAGGTAGTAAAAATAAAGCACTTAAGGATTTATGTTAGCTTACATTCTAAGGTCTTTTTTTCGTTTTATCATTATAACTGATCATGTCTGCATTACCCAGGCTTATCAATTTTATCATCTTTTAAAGCTTTTCCGATGAAAAAAAAGCGCACACCTGAAAATTGTAGCCGGTGCTTTTCTTTAACTGTAATCCAAGTAATCTAATCAAGCTTTTGAAGTCTCCCTTTGCTTCTGTTGCCATATGTTTTAATGTTGTTTATAAATTCACAGATTTCCTGTTGTGCAAAAAATAACACTAATAATAAGAAACTATTTATAATATAAGCTTTTAGGTAATTATTATTTGTGTATTGATAATTTTATACACACACACACATGGTCTGTCCGGAAAATGTCATTTATTTTATTATGAAGCAACTGTGCTATAGCGCCCTCTGTCTACTAGAATTAATAGTGGGGTAAATCCGAGCTAGTAATGGCTCAGTTCTCTCCAAAATCTTGTAAGTGAAGGGTCAGTAACTTGTAAATATTGGTTTTGTCAAATCGTGATGCAGCGCTTACTGGAACAAACACATACGATAAAGCTTTGTTTTAAACTCTGCAAGTCTGCAGTAGAAACTTTTAAAAGGATTCAACAGGCCTTCGGATATGAGTGTTTATTACAAAAGAAAACTACAGATTGTACAATGTGTTTTTGGAAGGCCATAAAGTGTTCGATGACAAAACCCGCCCTGTTCTCCAGTCAATCTCCTCAAGTGAAGAAACTGTGACTCGTGTGACTAAAGTTTTGCGAACAGACCATCGAATGAGTGTTTGTTAGTGGCCAGAATGTTAAATATTCTAAACCGTATCGTCCAAGATATTGTGACCTAGGATTTATTTGTGGAAAAAATGTGCACAAGCCTTGTCTCAAGAATCTTGACTGACGACCAAACATCTCGCCAAGAAAAACTTTGTCAAAACTTTTTGGAATTGAATAAAAATAATCCGTCCTTATAGGACAATGCTATCATACATGGATGCTCCAGACACCGTACAGGCCCGACTTTGCTGTCGCAGAAATCTTTTTGTTTATCCATTTGAAAGGTCATTATTACTGAACAAATGAGGACGTAAAAATAGTTTGTGAAATGGTTTTATACACACTTAAAAAGCATTCTAGGATTCCTTGGAAGTTTGAAATTTCCGTTGGCAAGAATATTTGAACGCAGGACTATATTGCGAAGAACTGTAAGGAATTATTATATAACTAAAGGTTTTGTGTTTTTAATTCTTACAGGTTTGGTGGCTTTAATTTCAGGACAGACCATGCATATATTCAGCCTTTCAACCTTTTTCAGTGGGTTGATAATCTGAGTACTAAGTATGCTTGGGAACTTGAACACTGGAGATTTCGCCAGAAAGTTGACTAATTAACTGGGACAATATTCCACACCCCAGGTATTCTCTTGGTCTCGCAAACGGAGATTGGCACTGTATGCCATAGCCCCCTATTTGGGCTGTTGCTAAGTGGAGTTTTATATGCTCAGTAATTCGTACTTTGGCTGGCGGCAAACCCCTCTGCGCCCTTTTTTTAAATTGATTGCATCCTTTTAAACAAAGTGAACTTAAAAAATAAACAGACATCATGCATGCATGTATTTTTTAAATTTCTTAATAATTACTTCATCGACAGGAAACCAAATGTGGCGGTCTGGTGACATTCTTGGCAATATTAGTCCGCCCATTTGAGATCATATGACACTCACTGCAGTTACATACTGTTGTTACATATTTGCGTTACGCAATTTTCCTTTCTCAAGTAAGCCAGCCTACAAATGATATAGGCACAAAAAAAAACATTAAAACAATAACAGGTAAAATGCATATTGTTTGAGCATGGAACTCCCGGTTTAAGATGCAATCACTGATACACCCGCTTAATCCCTTGCCTGTGGAATAAATTTGAGAAAAATGTGCCAATTATGAAAAAAAAAAAAAATTCTTTAATTTTGTTAGTTCAAATTTTGTTATCATCAAAATGTTAGAAATAGATTATTTTTGGGAAAAAATCTATTAACGAAATAACTGCTATTTTCAATATTTTCACACATATGGGAAATGTTAATGGATTACAGTAATTTTTGCTCCAATTACATCAAAATAAATCTAATGACATAATTTTTTGGATAATTATAATAAACTAATAGAAGAGTATTATTATCTATATCAACTGTCAGGAGTTCTATGTTCAGCAGATTTCTTTGAATTTCACATTTTCTTTACAGTATCCTGGAAATAGTGAAAATGGCTTGAAATCGCCCAACTTTTCGCGGAAGTGTCTCTATTAGGAAAATGGCAGATTACATATTACACATTAACGAACCGATTTCGGGCTTCACGGAAGTGAAATACCGTTTTATCTTTTGTTCGAACTCAGGGCGGGTATTCATTCCAAAACTGGCGCATTTGCGTTGCCCGAACTGAGTTCGGGCGTCACAGGCAAGGGGTTAATGTAGTGTAGAGAATAGCACTCACAAGTACATTACAATACCACACCGATTGCAACTAATGTGGGAAACTATATTAAACTAAAGAGAGATTTTTATTAATTTAAAATTTGTTTAAAAAATTAAGTTTATATTTTATATTAAGGAATATGTATCTCCTATAATTTTGAAGTAGGTAGCCTAAATACCATGTACTGTTCCTGATGATGCAACGAAGTGCTTAAATTAGAGATGTCGTGACTAATTACCATCTTTGGATTCATTATATTCCCTGATGTAATGCATTGCTCTTCTCCCTTTGTTTTGCAGATACTTTGTTGAGAGCATAGCCCATTTGAGAGATAGTTCTACCGTCGAAGCTTTCTACCTGCAAACGCAGTCTCTAGTCTACCAAGTGAGTATAATTTTTTATTTTCTTATCTTGAGCTATTTATTTCTCTTTTAAATTCTTCCCATCTATTTTGTGCTTTATTTATAAATGAGGGTTATTCACCGTTTGGTATCGAGAGTATAGAAAATAACGGGATGCATTCGTTTACATATTTGTTTACACCATTGCTTACAGTTGATTGTATATATGCTCTCAATTTTATTTTATCATTTCCAGAAGTGCCCTGGTTTTTGGATGTACTAACAACAGTATGAGAGATATAGAAGGGGAAGAAAAAAAAAAAAAACCCGGAATGTAAACAATGGTTTCCCCAAATTGAAAAGGAAAGATTTCGTTCCTTCTGAATATAGCCACCTTTGCTCTGAGCATTTTATTTTATCCTGTGTTTAATATATATGTGTACCACATGTGTATTCATTGTGTATCCCATGTGATATACAAGCGTATAAAGTATAAATATTGAAACTCTTTCACAAAATTCGACTTGAATAACTTTGATTGTCAGCGCAATGCTGCAGCGCATAACTGATCAATTTCTTTTAATTATGTATACAATTCTTATGTTTTAAAGGATAATGTACACTACATAAATATAAGTTGAGTGTTTTCAATTTATTTTGAAATTTAGTACGTAATGTAAATTAAAGGGGGGGGGGTAAATTTATCTAATTTTGAATATCGTTTATTGTTATCAAAATCACAGTTCCCCAAACTGATCACATTGAGTCCACTGTATTATGTATAATTTAACAAGTGTACAAAGTTATGTAATGTCCACGTTAGATTTATTAAAAAAAGGAGAGAAATCGTTGAGCACTTATTGCTACAATTGCCGTTAACATTTCAGAGTCTCTTTAAATTCCCATTTATGTTTATAAATTTACGATATTGGTGTAGCGTACATGTACAATATTTTTTTCCCTTCGATTCGCAATCGAAATTTATAATCGCTGCTGGACATTTTCCGACCCCCTTCAATTCTGCTTGAAGTATTTCCCGACAAATTATACCATACTTCGTTTCATTCCTGATACGTCTTTCCTCTTCCAATCCCTAACAAAAAAAAATATACACTTTTTAGGAATTGAAAGTAAACCGAATATTTTTATTATTGCTATCATTTGCCTCGGGACTAGTGTCGAAGTTTTCAGCCACCGCATCATTTTAAAATTTCATCGTAATGGTTAGTTAAAAGTTTTTTCGATTCCTCAATTTTTTTTTTTCGTAAAGAGCCTCGTTCTCCAACGTGTTTAATTTAAAAATTATTTCAAATGTTTAGATTTCAATCTTGTTTTCAACGGAACTCACACTCACCAAATTTTCACCTTAAAAATTCAATATCCTTTCTTCAGATTTTTGTTTCGTGCTAAATTTTAACTCTTACAATCAAATTTCCTTCTAATACTCTCGTTACCTCTCGTTTTTGAATTTGCATTTGTTGTTTAGAATGGTTTACATTTCAGACTTATTTTCAACGGAACCCACAATCTCAAAATTATCATTTTAGAGAAATTTTGATATTCTTTATTCATGTATCAATTTCGCGCTAACTTTTTCTCATAATCAAATTTACTTTTATTACTCTCGTTACTGCCTGTTTCTAAATCTCCATTTATGTTGTACACTAAAGAAACATACAAGATCTTAGTCAAAGCCCTGTTACCACAGGGGACATGAGATTTTGCTCAGGACCTTCAAATTTCAGAGACCTAAAATTTTGATTCTTAATTTATAATTTTATAATTTTTATTATAATTATAATTTTATATTTTAAAATAGAACCTGAAAATTTGAAATCAATATTAAATTTCTGCATAAAATGCCATAAAAACGGATTTTGTTTTATCGAGGGCACACACACACACATAAATATATGTATCTTTGTGTATATATATATATATATATATATATATATATGTATGTACCTATACATACATATGTATATGTACTTATACATACATATGTATATGTACGTATACATACATATGTATTTATACGTATACATATATATGTATTTATACATATACATACATATGTATATACACGTATACATGCATATGTATATACACGTATACATACATATGTATATACACGTATACATACATATGTATATACACGTATACATATGTATATATACGTATACATATGTATGCATACATATCTACGCATGTATATGCATATACATATGTATATAGACATACACACACACACACACACACACACACACACATATATATATATATATATATATATATATATATATATATATATATATATACATATAAAGAAAAGTAAGCTAAATCAGGAAACTAATGTAGGAACTTTGTATAAAACCCCAAAGATGGCCCCTTAAGAAACATAGTGTAACGAAATTTCCGGTAATCTGATAGTTCAAACATGCTGTCGTAAATTTATAGCCGAAAGATCTCAAAGGCTGAAAAAATTCGGAGGAGTTTTCAAATCATAAGTCAAGGCCAAAAAAACTTTTCGTCCCTTTGCTTTTCTCTTTTAACCCCTAATCTAAATTAACCACTGGGGCTACAGTTCATGACTTCAGGGAAAAGGCCTATCAAATTAAAACTTTATATAGCCCTAGCGGCCAATTTAGAAAATTCCCGAACAAAAAGGAGACGGATGCTATCGTAGACAGATTGATTAACCCCTATAAGGGTAAACTTATTCCTGTGTGTTTTCAATTTAATGTGCTCAATTTAAATTTAGAAACCAATAAAATATGTAGTTACGTATAATTTGTCTGGGTTATTTTGTTTTGTTAAACGCTCGCTGTTACTCCTGGCACAGTGTTGCCTGAATGGCGGCATGTCTTAGAATATTGAATTCCATAACACAAGTTATTTGAGCTAATGGCTTATTTGTAATGACTTTCTGAAATGATGACCAAACGATTTGTCGCTCAGTTTGTAAACGTGTGTCGATACAAGATTATTGTATACATGACAACGCGTTTAAAAAATTAAGAGAAACTCAAGCCCACATTTTGTTCTATGTCACATCAAAGAAAAGTGCAGGGAGGGAAAAAATATGCCAAAGCAGAATTCAATTTTTTTCCCTCCACTTCAGAGGAATATTTCTTACATTTCGAATTTCCGCCAATACGTCAAAATGTCCGACAGTCTTTCCTGGGTAAAATAGAAAGGCGGGTTACGTTTCCCGTTGGATGGTGAAAGCTAAGGGAGATTTCCTTATTTTTCCACTTGGATTTTTATAGTATATTGGGGATATGTTATATCTATTTTTATTTTCTTCCATATCTCCATTCTTCAGAGGAAAACTTCATTTTCCAGCGATTGTAAATTTAACCCTCCGAGTGGAACACACCGGGGAAAAAAAGGTCTCCAAAAATACGCTAAAGTTTTATTGTGTCAGTTACCAAAGTGTTCTATGATTTTTTACTTCACCCTTTGCCCCACCCTCGTTATTGTCTCATTACTTACGGTTATAAATATATATATATATATATATATATATATATATATATATATATATATATATATATATATACATATATATACATTATTGATTGTTAATTTTTAATACACATAAAGCTCGTCAAGTCTCGAAGATCATCACATAAGAAATAACGTATTCTAAAAGTACGAATAATTTTTTTTTTTTTTTTTTTTAGAATTATTTATATTTTTTTCTAAAGTCATCCAAGATATTTCAGTGGTGCAATTAGAGATTGCCGCAAACGAAATACTTCGAAATAGAGATTGACAAAGCCATGAGAAGCTATCAGCGTCTTTGTTCCTCAGAGAGTAGGGGTGCATCCCTCAATAAATGTCAGTCAAAGAGGGGTGCAGTTCCTAAACAATCGACCTGACCCTCCTACCTCATAATTTCATGGGGGAAAAGCACTGTCAGAAATGTACAATACATTTATTTTTGGAACATATTTGGGGGTTGAAAATTGTCTGTGACAGCTGGCGGAATTGTACGTGCAAACCGCTTAGAGGGTTTTAAAAAAGACTGGGCCCATTCAGATACTACTCAATCGATTAGTTGAAAAACAGGTCTGTTAGTTCGTCAGAGGTTTTAACGATCTGTTCTTATAAGGCATTATTAGAAACTAGAATATAGCCCGTCATATGACGGGATCAGTAAAATTTCTTTTTGTGATAAGATGTATTATCAATTAACATTCTGGCTATTCTTGAATATATTCGGAAAACGCATCATTGAGAACTATCCATCTTTTGAATTCTATTCTTGAAACATTTTCTCTTAACTAGCATATAGCCCGTCATATGACGGGATCAGTAAAATTTTTAATTTTCCAGGATTGTAAAGTTCCCTATGAGGCAGGTAAATAAATGGTTTGTTTTTTGGCTGAGAATTATCTTGCAACAAAAAATAATCGATGATTAAATTTTAAATTATCACATATGCACCTTATCTATAATTTAAGCCAAATATGCAAGAAAATTAATTACGTAATATCGAAGTTCAGTGATAAAACGTATGAAAATAATGCAGACGATATTTAAATAATTTAAAATGAGATAGTCAAAGGAATGATGCCATATTAGAAAGAAAACCGTAAATACTTTTCTGATCAATTTTCGTGTAAGTACGGTATGATACCATACTCTCTCGAAGGTAGAAATTGTGGGATTAAAAATTAGATTTTTTTTTGTCTGATAATGCTGGGTATAATGTATATTTCTGTGTTCTTCCCTCAGTATATTTGACATTTTTTAAAAATTATTTCTCAAATAAAAATGTTAAAGTGTGGAATAACATTTAACACTAGATTTACGGATGTTGATAATATACCTATTTTTACTGAAGTCAGTCAATTTGCTTCCTACAAGAAAATTGAAGTTTTTTGCAAAGAAAATAGTTCCAAATTAATTTAAATAAAATTTTTATTATCAAAAAATTCTTGGAAAACATTTTTTACATTTAAAATCTGTTTTTGAAACACATTTTCCGCAAGCATTTCTGTTACATTTAGCACAATGGTTTCTACATATGTGTCTTTTGCATGATTGTTGAACTTGACAATTCTTCTGTGCGTCAGTAGCAAGAATTTCTGTCATTGGAATGGAAGTGTTCTCGACTTCTTCTCTATATTTACTTCTTATCTCTTCAACCAATTGAAAAATATCCCAGGCCTGATAGGCCTGGGATAATTTATTGGTCCTATCAGGACCAATAAATTTCGTGCTATGCGATTAACTGTTAAACCATTCGATAAGTCAAATTGGCTCACAACCGTGAAAATAGTTATACTACATTTGATAATGCAAAATGAAGGGATCAGCGGTGAAGAGGAATGAGTTGAGTTTACATATATTTTATTACTTAACTAAAAACCAGCGTATGTTTTTGAAAAGTGATATTAAAGTTATATATATATATATATATATATAACTTTAATATCACTTTTCAAAAACATACGCTGGTTTTTATATATATTATATATATATATATATTTTATATATATGCTGGTTTCATATATATATATATATATATATATATATATATATTGATTAAACTTTTAATGAGTCAAATTGGCTCGGTCCTTAAATCTAGTGTTAAATACAACTAAAATAAATCTAAATAAAATACTTCATCTCATTTTGTATGGGGATTTCAGTTCAGAAATGTATATAAATGTGTATGATATTTTGAAAATGAAATATTGTCTATTTGAAATTTTATATGGGATTTTAGATATTTTAGATTGTTTTATTGATTGTTTCGTTTGAGCAGTAAACATCATACACAGAATCATGTAGTATGTGCATTGTGTTAAGGCAAGCGTGCGATTGCCCAGGATTTATGGTGTAAAAATTCGCCATCCAACCTACCTCGCAAATTAGTGTGCTTTTTGATTTCAAAAGTTGTCAAGTGCTACTACAGTGGACTCCGCTTAATGTGATCGCGGTTAACGTTATCAATCGCTTATTGTTATCGAAATCACTTTGTTCTATTACTTCTAATCATTTGTATGTTAAAATTATCGCTTTATGTGATCGTTACATCGGTTAATGTTATCAGTTTTTGAACCTCATTTTAACTGGCAAAGGAATATTCACAATGTATTTAGAAGGAACCCATTCTTTTCTTTCCTTTTGCTGTTGTTTGAATTTCCGAGAATTCTCCCTCTTCCACCTAGGGAAATGGGGAATGATCAAAGGAGTGGGAATTTTTACGTTCCTGGAATTTTTCAGAAATACGCACACCCGGCTGGTGGTTAGTGATGTCAGATAAGCAGAAGGCAACACATTCTTATTGGAATTGAGAAGGAGCGTATTCACATTTTATGCTTTGCTCGCTTACATGCAGATTATCGATATGGAAGCCAGAAAACGAAATGATTTAACATTAAAACAAAAGATCGAAATTTTAAATCGTTATGACAGGTTACCAAATATGAGTCAACGCAATATTGCAACGCAGTTAAACATTTCTCAGCCTCTGAATTGCATTGGAAGTGTCGAAACGGGGAGTACAACCACGCTCCTATGACTTTAAAAAACATTATGATTACGAACAATTTATCAATAAGCTTCATAGAAAAAATTGTAGACAGTCAACAACTGATCTTTTTAAAATTATGTATACAATTCTTATATTTTAAATGATAATATAAGTACATAAGTATATGGGATTTTCATTTTATTTTGAAATTTTGTTCGTGTGAATTAAAGGGGGAGGTAAATTTATCTAATTTTTCATATCGTTTATTGTTATCAAAATCAGGGTGTCCCAAACTGATCACATTAAGCTGAGACCACTGTATTTTTAATATTCAAAAGTTGGCAGGTCTACTGATTTTACAAATAATTTAATTCGCCTTAACTTTCGTTCCAAGTGAGATATGGCAAAAGAAATGTTATACTGCTATGGAAAAATATTTGCAATTTAATATTTATTTATTTATTTTTTTACTTTCGCAAATTTTGAAGATACAACACTGATGCGATCCGTTAATGTGAGACAACCGATAAGTACTTTGAGAAAAGTTTCAAGCAGTCGGGTTATCGTCTGACAAAGAGATAGCTTAATGTTAACCGAGAAAAAAAAAAGTGAAAGAAGACACAGAGCGGCCTGTAACTTTAGTCAAAAGAGACAGACACCAGTCTTAAGATTTTTTTTCATCCACTCCCACGACATTTTTTTTTCTGTTCGTTTCTCTTTTATGCTTTTAAATTTCCGCCAAGACGTCAAAATGTTAAACTAGTGAGAAAACTGAATGGAGGGAGGAGAAATAGTATTTTTTTAAACCAAGAAATGACGTTAATACCAGATTTTTTTAAAACTTTTTTTTTCCTGTTAAATACAAAGGTAAAAAACTGAGATTTCGACTTTTTTTTTCCTCCCTCAAGATTTGATGGCCGGCATTTTAATGTTTGTAAAAATTTTCTAGAGGAGTGATGGGCAAAGTTTTTTAGTTTTGGACCCCAAAAAAATATGAGATTTCCAGTTTGACCATCTCATTTAGATGGTTATTTTCACTCTTTCTTTTCGGAATGAAGTCATGTCTATTTTTTACGCCGAGAAGTGACAAAATTTTAGAGTTCATTTTGGTAAGTTTCATCGAGCAGACGATCATAACTGCTTTCCAAGAAGAAAGCGTACAAGGAGAAAAGGCGAACTGTTGGGACAAAAGCATTAGCCAATTAGGAGTTAGTTCTGTAGTCACGGGGTGTGCTGTTAGTTATAGAAAAGTTATATTAATGTTAAATTAAACAGAATATAGCTTGGTGTGTGGCGCTCGCGAACAAGGTTGCTGGTGTTGGATAAGACAATGGAAATTTCGTCAAAAGTTCATAAGGGTTGATTTTTAACATTAGAGTGCCCAGTATTACTACAGTGGACTCCGCTTAATGTGATCGCGGTTAATGTTACAAATCGCTTATTGTTATCGAAATCACTTGGATCCGATTTTCTCTATTCATTTATATGTTAAAATTATCGCTTTATGTGATCGTTACATCGGTTAATGTTATCCGTCTTCGAACCTCATTTTAACGGGCAAAGGAATATTCACAATGTATTCGGAAGGAACCCATTCTTTTCCTTCTCTTCGCTATTGTTTGAATTTCAGAATTCTCCTTATTCCACCTAGGGAAAGGGGGGGGGATGAACAAAGGAGTGGGATATTACACGTTCCTGGAATTTTTCAGAAATTCGCACACCCTGTTTTTGGTCAATGGTTGTCAGATAAGCAGAAGGCAACACGTTCTTTTCGGAACTGAAAAGAAGCGTATTCACATTTGATGCCTTGCTCGAATTTGCATACAGCTTGTCGATATGAAAGCCAGAAAGCGAAATGATTTAACATTAAAACAAAATATCGTAATTTTAAATCGCTATGAAAAGTTACCAAAAATGAGTCAGCGCAATGCTGCAGCGCACAACAGATCATTTTTTTAAAATTGTGTATACAATTCTTTTCTTTTAAAGGATAATATACAGTACATAAATCTAAGGTGAACTAATTTTTCTTTTAAAGAAAAAAGTTCTTCGAACGTAGACGGATACCATAAATGCTAGGTGGTCAGAGGGTATTTTATTTCCCCGTAGGTTAACATGGAGCTAGAGCAAACCAATATGACAGATACAGAGTTTAATAAATTCACGTCTGATCTTCCTACAAAATTTGTAGGTTGCCAGTGGAAAATGCTCAAAATAAGTCTCTTTAAAATCCGACGCCATGCATCCGTTACTCCTTTTTATTAAATTGTTACGTTTTCCGAAAGACTTGTTGAATACGTAAAAAGAAAGAATTGACAAATGATGGAAAGGCCCCAAACATGTCTCCCGAATAAAATTTCGTTGGACGTACACGCGCATTAAACACATATCAAAATGAAAGTCATTCTTTACTTCTGACATCCATGAATTTCTCATGACCCCTCGGGATAGCAAACTGACGGGTTCGGAGTTGCGTTCAGACGAACTTATAAAGGACGGGAAAAAATATATAGATTTCTCTTGCTCCCAGCTATCTTCTTCTAGTGTTTTTATCTTCCTTTTCCCGAAGATAAGCATGAATAAAGGAATTCCGGCGGCATAGGTCAAAAATAGAGATTTCAAGTTAGGCACTATAATTTTTTTTTTATTCCGTTTCAGTTTTTCTACCAGCGGGCATGCTGTGTCAAATTTATACTTTCGTCTATACTAGAGATTCTTAACCGTTTCTGACTAACCTTGCCGTAACTAGGGCGTGGCAAAGGTATCATCTGCCACGGACGCATCAGTCTTAAGGGTGCCGCACGATGAAGAAAATGGGGTCCGAAAGAGAACGATTCGCTCCGAGTAGAAATAAGGAAAAGTTGAAATATAGTTTTTTTTTAATTATAAAATCCAATGTGTGTATAAATGATTTTTTAAATGAATTTTCCAAAAAATTTTGATGAACAGAAGTACTAAAATTGTCACAGTTTTACACGAAGCTTTCGTATAAGTGGCAATTGCATTCATTCCTCTGCGAAAATCCTCAGGCACATTTACTCGAAATTAGGAATGGTATTCGGGACCACTATCAAAGGCAAAAGTTTTCCTGGTTAAGTTCTTTTTGAGAATGATGCACACATCGTTTATCATAGATCAAATATCACACTTCCTTGAGTTTTCTTTTGAAATTTTGATAAAACTCCGAAAAAAAAAAGGTGGGGACATGAGAGCCGGTCTTAGCGTTTTTGCCTCCTTATGCAAACACTAAAAATGCTAACGCCAAGACTTAAAACAAAAGTTAAATGTTTAAGAGAATTATAAAAACCTGTTATCAGAAAAATGATTGAATTCATAATTGAATTGCGACAATAATACTAATACATATTTACGAATAACTGATTACCGAGAAACGAAATTTAGCTGCTCTTAAATTTTACTGCCGTAGGCAGACGCCTAACTTTCTTGTTGCATGCGGGTGGCCGTGTTGGAACATTCTATTATACAAAGAAAAAGTCCTTGCAAAATCTATGTTTCCGCGTTCAACGGACAGAAGCACTTCGGTCCAATTTTTGCAACGAGTGCTATTTATACCGGATCTACTGCTTAGAGCTTATTCCAAACAGCTATGAACACTTAGGCCAACTGTGGGATTCCAACCCACAGTTGGTAACTGTGGGACTCTCTACTCCTCCCTCACAACTCTCCTAGAATAGACTGTATACCATATTATATGCATTATCCCTCCTGTGGGATCGTAACATGGGATGTTTGCTTCGAGTTTAGTTTGTCCAAATTCCACTCTTACCGTGTTTTTTGTATCCATTTGGATGTTGGTTCCAGGGTAATTATCCCTCCCACGATTTTCTCGCCAAACGATGGCAGGGCGCTGTTTTTCGGTAACGGAGTTAGCGGTTTCGAATTCCATTACTGGCATGGATGTTCGTAGCCGTTCGGAGTAAGTTTTAAGGAGTAGGTTGCTGTTAGCCCTCGTTTTAGAAAGAGATCGTAGCTTTCCAAGCCAAATCCAAGATTTTCTCATCATTATGCTAGCCTTCATAATGCCATCCCTTAATTGCTTCAGTTTCGTTACTTGTGCTACCTGTGGTGTTATCTAATACGGTCGGCTCTCTGTATCTCATAGCATGGCACAGTCCTCGTTAATTAAACCTGTGAGGTAACACACGTGACTAATGCCCTTTGTCACCCTACCATTTGGGAGGCTGTTATTATTAAGAATACTGTAATAGCTTTGTTTAACATGATTTATTTAAACAGATTTGGATTACAAATCTTTTACTTCATATCTTATGGCTTAAATAATGTGTTTTTAAAATTTTTATTTATTTATTTTAGGGCGTCATTGAAGTTAGTAGTGATAAAGCTTTTCAATTAGCAGCTCTAGTCCTTCAAGCTACACATGGAGATTATTCCAGGTAATGCAAATTGATATTTGCTTACATTTCTACTGAAATTCAGACTTGATTCGAAAGCAAATTAAGTTGTAATGGAAGAAAATCCCCCTCCCCCAATAAATAGTATTATAGAAATTAAATTATTAAGGAAATATTTTATTTTAATACTATACGAATTAATCTTGTGAATTAGATAAAAATATATTACATTTGTATTATGTATATGATACAAAAAAAAAAAAATGATTTTTTACATCTTTTTTGGAACAATTAGTTGCATAATTAGTTCTGTCTTTATAGTATGAGTTACTAATTGATAAACTATATTTGTAATATATACCAATAATGGCATTATGTTCTTACTTATACTCTAAAATATAGTGTTCAAAACTTTCTGTATGATCTTTCAATGTTTTTTAAGTTACATTCTCTGATTTGAATCTGTTTAGTATGCATTTATTAATAACATTTTTGAATTAACTCTTTTAAATATTTATTTTTCAGCACTGACTTAGCAAAGCAGCATTTAAAAAAACTACCAGTGTTGCCTACTAGTACTCTTATTGAACATCCCTCTCTCACTGTGTGGTAAGTTCTTAAAAAATAGTTGTTTGTTCAGTATAATATGTTGTTTCATTTCTTTAGATTGATTTGACTTGTATACTCTGAATCACAAAATACATAATGTAAAGCAAATATTTTCTCTCTACCTAGAAATATCATATTCATATACCTTTATATTTAAGATCAGTATTATAGATATAATTAATATGAGGCATTGCAAAAGATATTGACTAAAATTACAACAACTAATTAAAACAAACTAAAGCATTCTTTCTGGTGCACAATGGCAAGGTATGCTTAAAAGATATTACTATCTAATGATCAAATATAACATTTATTAGTTGGTACTAGGTTGTATCATTATTTGAACCTGGGTATTAAGATCAGACAATTGAAATCTGGCTGTAAATTTTCTGGAATATTCAAAATCCTTTGGTTTCTTTTGGAATCTGGAATGTAATAGGTTTATGCATCAATGTGAACAACAGCTGTTAGACATATAGGATATTGCCTTTGATACCAGGATCAGGGATTCATATTTCATTACTGGCATGGATGTTCATAAGCATTCAAAACCAACTTTAAGCAGTATATTTGAGAATAATTAGCACTTTTACTGCAAAAAGTTGACTGCTGTGCTGAATCAAATAGCCTTAAAAACAGTTGTCTGATTTGTTTAATGCGAAAGAATGCCATAGTCTATGCAGTTTTCAGTGTTCATGCTGTTTAGGCATACGATTTCATTTCAAAGAGATAACAGTTCAAAAATTGTGGACGAGAAAGTGTCAATCAGTTTTCTGACAAAAGCCATACAGTACATTATGTAATCTATTCTTATTTGGATATCGTCTTAATTATTAATTATAGTCATAGGTCTGTACCATTATCTTTCTTTTCTCCTTGATTTATATATTTACAGACCTGCCAACCACAAAAAGTCCAAAATTCCTTAACAACTTATGTTTATCAATCAATGTAATAACCTTATCTGATTTTTAAAAATAGTAGTTAAAAAAAAGCCAAATTATATTATTCAATTTTTATATATGGTTAATTTTGTTTCATGTCTAAGCAATCAAGATACAAAAATGCTGAAATAAAATTAATGAAATGTTATAAGAATAATGAAAATGATATTAAAACAAAGAAAAGTTATTTAATGACAATATTACCTATTTAAAAATATTTACAATTGTTCCTTTTGTACCACATTTACTGTGGCAGATTTTGCTTTCTTTAAAAAAATTAGGATCAAATGTTTGTTTTAAACATGGCCACTGTTTCCTTGATTTACAAATCAAGAAGTTTTTAATTGTTTTATTTGTTATTGATGAATGATTATATGTGGCTATTTTTGTGATATAGCTAATAGCTCTTATAGCACCAACTTAACAGAGCTGGAGAAAAATTTCATTTTGTTGCTAAAATAAGTGCAAATAGAAAGATTAATTTTTTTCCTTTCAAAAATTTGACAATTTGTACATTTGCACTGGAAACCTAGAAAATGGTCAAAAATCCAGTATTGTCAGGTTAAACCCAGAGAATTGGCAGATCTGTATTTATGAACTGTTATACTGTGATCCATTTACACTTTGTATTACTATGTGGAATTATTAAAATTAATACAATTAAAATTGATAGTTTCTTATATTTAGAATATCGACCACTGCTCTTTATTTGTCCAATCAAATGTCACTGGCTATTAACATGTCATTCTTCAAGAATTATAGTTGGGATTTTTTGTTTCAGACTGCAAAATTCTGATTGCAGTCTTATAGTACCAACTTAGCAGAGCTGGAGAAAATTTTCATTTTGTTGCTAAAATAAGTGCAAATATAGAAAGATTAATGTTTTTCTCTTCAAAAATCTGACAATTTGTACATTTTTGCCAGAAACCTAGAAAATGGTAAAAAAAAAAACAGTATTTCCAGGTTAAACCCAGAGAATTGGCAGATCTATGTTTATGAACTGTTATAACTGATTTTTTTCTTGAAACTTGACAACATGTATCTGATTTTAGTATAGATTTCCTCTTCAGTTCATTTACTTGTTAATTTGAACCATTTAATCTTATTATAATGCTACTATCTATTTAAGCATGTATAAATTAATTTGGAATTTTAATATTGTGTTTCAGTGAGGACCGTGTAGTGGAGCAATACAAAACGTTCATAGGCCAAACTAGAGGTGCAGCTATTGTAAAGTAAGAAAATAATTTTACTTTCACTCTTTTAATATAATGTATTGTTTATTGCATTCCCCTTGAAGTTTTAAAATTTTCAAATTTAATACAAGTCTATTTGCAGCATATATGTAAGGATATACATACATGTCAGGTCTAAAAAAAGGGGTAGTTGGAAATTACATGAGTTATAAACAATTTTAAAAAGGGAACTCTTTTATAATAAAATAAATGAAAAAGACCCATGCTTGTGTAACCGTTTGGAGTAATCTGGTCAAGCAGAAAAATATTTGAAGAATTTGATGATTAAGGGAACCGATATGAGTTAGTGCGTGGACATGGAGCTGTCTTTCCATGCTTAACTCCACCAAGAACAAATGAAAATGGCACAAGTTTTGCTTTTAAATGATACAATGATTTAATAAACATATTATTATCAAGAAAGACTGTTTTCCATTCGCCTTAACACTGGACCATGTCATACATATATAATACAAACTGCATTAAATTGTGACTTTTGCTTGAAAGTTTATAATGTTTAAAGTGCAATAATTTTATACCATACTTTATACAGTTATTCTTTTTACAATTCTTTTAACACATTTGTTTCCTTTCTAGTTATATGCGCATAGCTGAATCATTACCTACATATGGTGTTCATTATTACGAAGTGAAGGTAAGTTTAACATTCTGTCTCTTGTAGAAACTAGTATTAAACTGTGAAAAATCTTAATGGGTGTTAAAGATGCTGACATTATACAAAGTTAACCATAGAAAAGTTTTTAACTTTAATTGGTAACTTGGGTCTCAATGAGAGCCTACTTTGGGAACAGAGATAAAGTTATGTCAGTTTGTTGATAATCGCTCTCTATGTCTTTTTGTGTACCCCACTTATAACCTAACTATAGTTGCTTGAAAGTAGAACAAATTTGAAAATACTAACACCCAAAATTATTTAAATAACTTATAAAGAAACTAGCATATAGCCCGTCATATGACAGGAATATTTGATGAAAAAAACAGTTAAATTTTTAATTTTCCAGAATTGTAAGGTACCTTATAAGGCAGATAAAATAAAAATGGTTTGTTGTTTGGTTGAGAATTATTGGGTACATGCTCAATAATTTATCTTCATACTCCTCTAAAGTCTCCCGATACTGTGAATGCAGTTTAGAATCTCGTTGTATTCATTTAGAAAGATAATTCAAAGTTTTCTTAGCTACGTCGAAATTATTTTTAAGTTCTTCCCAATTTTTTTTGGCCACAGTAATCAATGGAAATAAAGGAATGAAACTATCATTTCCACTACACCCCCTGGAGGTAGATAGAATTTGTTGATAATACCGGTGATAAAATTATCATTACACCAAAATATAATCGATAATTAAATTTAATATCACATATGTACCTAATCTATTATTTAATCCAAATATAAAAGAAAATTATTTACTTAATATCTAAGTTCAGTGATAAAATGTATGAAAATAATGCAGACGATATTTAAATAATTTAAAATAAGGAATGATTAAATGAGATAGTTAAAGGAATGTCATCATAATGCTATAAAAAATGTTATTTTTACTTATTTATTATGTGACAAATTGATAAATTTAAACGCCTGCTCTTAATTGGGGAAAATAAGGCTTGAAATGCTGGCATTAAATGCTAGAAAAGGGGGGGGAGGGGATTTCGAATGTTGCTAACCCTAACTCATCAAGAATCCAATATGGATGCCTCTATCCATTCCAGGTCCAACGGTTCATAAATTTGAGGACAGACAGACAGATAACTTAAGCTATTATTATATAGGGGATTGTTGCACCTCCTTGTTTAATTTGAATCACTCGCTTTGAGCTTTAAGGTTATTTGCTAATCCTATAAACATTTTGTTAGTCGATGAAAGATAAATATCAGTAACTCAACTTTTATACTAATCGTGTATGAGCATATTTTCTTTTAAATTTTACTTTTTCATATAGAAATAGTCACTTTAAAGGAGTAAAACTATTTTTAAACTATTTGTCACTTTCTCTTTTACCAAAAGATCAGTCATTGATTTAGTCTAGTATTAAAAATTATTTCACTGGAAATAATTTTTTCTGATGCAGTTATTCAATTTTAACATTCCCCAGTAGCTATTTCCTCACTCTAAGAAAATCTGTAATATAATATCGTAAAGGATAATTTTCTGAAGATCATATGCAGAATAAAAAAAGCTTTTCGAATTTTGAATGTTTGCTATGAAATATAAAAAAAGTTGTATTCAGTTAGAAGTATACTACAATATCTTCTGCTAGTAATTTGATATAACCTTAATGTCTCACAATGTGAATTTTTTGAGCATCTGCTTGGTAATAAAGAAGATCATAATAGTAAGTTCTATTAGTTTAAACATTAATTTTCTTTTACTCTTTAGGACAAAGCTGGTATACCTTGGTGGTTAGGTATTAGCTATAAAGGAATTTGCCAGTATGACCAAACAGATCGCAAAGTGCCCAGAAAGGTAATTTCCAATTTATATAGAATTTATTTACTTACATAGTTATAAAATAAATGTTAACACAATAGACGCACATTTTGCATATTTATAAATATTCCCAAAAAGTGTGATTTTCTTTTTTATCTTTAATAATTTGAAGCATAGGATGTATGTTTCTATTATTGTACTTAATAACGTAAAATTTTATCATAAACAAACTATCACTAAAGATATTTTATTTTGTTTATACATAGTTTTTCTGCATCTCTTTCAGTTTTATAGATTTTTTTTAAGTTTAATATTTTCTAATAACCAGAAATAAAATTATTCATAGCTAGGAATACAGAAATTTTTTCTTCTTCATATTGTTGCTCAATTGACTCTATTAATATTTTTAAAAAGTAATACCTGTGGGATAGAGTAAATTTTCATATTATTCATTTGATGATACAGCATAAAATATAAATATATGGTATAAATGTTTATAATGAATCAAAAGTATTTAAAAGTGTGAGTTCACCAATACATTAAACATTTAAATATTTTCATAGTGTTATCTAAATTGGGAATTATTAAATATTTTTATAATCAATAATTTTAATCTTTTAATGCTCTATAGCAGAGATATGTATTAACACTATAACACCTGAAACATTGCCTCTGTCTTGAACATTATATGTGTGTGGGTATATATATATATATATATATATATATATATATATATATATATATATATATATATATATATATAGATTATTTATTACAGTAAATTCATAATAAACAGAAAAAGCTTTCCAAATTCTATAACATTAATATTTAACTTCTTAACATGTGATACTGTGAAATAAAAATTTTCATTGCTTTTTTATGTGGGAAATTTATGCAAGGCAGTATTTCTAAGCAAGTATTTTTTCCACACAGTTGTTTCTCTGGAAGCAATTAGAGAACCTCTACTTTCGGGATAGAAAATTTTCAATAGAGGTGTATGACACTAAAAGGTATTATTCTTTATAGATTTCTTTAAATGAATGATACATTTTTAAAACGATCTGCACTAAAAGCATAAGAGAACTAACTACTGTATGTGATGATTGTAGCTAATATATTTATTAATCACATTCATTTTGTTGTAACTAGGCTAACTGCTTCAAGAAAGACATTTGGCCCTGGGAATATAAGTGTATATGTTTGGTTTGCAAGTAGTCCTTCACTTACAAAATGTATATGGTCTATGGCTATAGCCCAGCATCAATTTTATCTAGACAGAAAGCAAAATAAAGTAAGAATTTTTTTATCTCTCAGATATCTAAGTATTTATATGCAGTTTGAAATGAATATTCAAGGAAGATATAGAAAGACATTTTCATTTTAAGTGTGTAATTAATGCCTTATTAACTTTATTTAGTTTGTAGTTTGCTTATATGATTAGAAAAATGTTTTGTACATAAATCTATATATTAAGAAGTTGTGTAGAGTTTATACTTAATTGAAATTTTAGTGAGATACAAACTAAATCTAGGTAAGAGTAACTGAATGTGAAACAAAATTTAATGTCTTGCAATTTGCCAGATAAGATGCTAAATAGTATAATATGATTCTTTAATGTAGATTATTTTGTAAATTAAAAGATTTAGAAACTTGGCCAATGTAAAATTATTTTTCTGAATGAAAAATTACTCTCCGTATTTATAAAATATTTTATTTTCTAGAGTACTTTGAATGCCTGGGTAAAATATAAGATTTGTTTTGTTTTCCAGTGTGCTCTGTCTTTGTCTCGAAATTTTAGTGATATTGCTGATGAGCTTTCCCATGGTTCCTATTCTACTGAAACCTCCTCTCTTGGTAGAAGTGTGAGTTCTCTGAGCCTTCCTGCTCTCAAAATTGACAGTAAGTTGGATTTATTTTTATAATTGTTTCTGTTATGCATTAGGAAGCCCAGTGGAATTGGGGTAGTGCTTCGTGCTCCCACGACACAGGTCCGAGGTTCGATCCTTGGACTGGGCAAGGTTGACTCAGCCTTTTCATCCCTTCAGTGGGTAGATGAACTGAGGACCAAGCTTGCTTAGGAACTAAACACTGGGGGTTCTGCGTAAGATTGACCACCTAACTGGAATATATACTTCGCACCCCAGGGCCCTTGGTCACATAAATGGAGATTGGCACCGTAGGCCCTGGCCCCCTAAGTGCTGTTGCGCTGAGGAATTTAGTTTTGTTATGCATTAGAATAAAGGATTTTGTAAGATGAATAATTTTGTCAGGCACAAATAAAATGGTTTTAATCTTAAATAAAATTATCAATTTAGTTGCAGAAAAGTGTACAATTTGAAACTTTTAAAAACTATTTAAAACAGTAGAATGCTTTTATTTTTTTTAAATACAGGATGTTTTTAAATTTTTAATTTATATATGTAAGACACTTAAGTAAATAATTAATTGCAGAATTATTTATTTTCTATAATATGATAATTTCTGTTGTTATAATAATCTTGGGTTTTGTAAAACTATGTCAGCAACTAAAGTATTAAGCATTTTCTTATTAATCTAGCTGTATTCATGTATTTCATTATGGCAATTCTTTTCTTTCTTTTTTTAAAAATACAATACCCCTGATCTTCTATAACTATATATACTTACTTTTAATTGTATAACACTGATAACTAAAAGGCTATCATCAAGGCTTAAGCTATATCTAATATATATAATACAAAGTTTGCAATGGCTTAATAAATTGTTTATATATCACTGATCCATGCTTAATATTGTTTTCAGATATCCCTATATGTTTTTAGTTTAACAATTTTAACTCTTTGTCCTGTACATATGATACACACATCTAATTATCACTTGTATATCACATGTGATACACAAAGAACTATATTTTAAGCAAAAATTAATTTGGTGTTGTGTTTTAAATTTAGTTATATTTTTCAGTTAGATGTATAAAATATGAAAACACATGAGATACAATTATTCTCTTATGGGAACAGTCAAAGGGTTAATAGATTGTTCTGACCAAAACTAATGTAATTGATGAAAGGGGTACAAAATGTATCACATAACATGAGGTAAGTGAAATGAAATTAGCATTGGATTTCACTACAATGGTACTCATCCAAGGAATGAATCATTTTTATTATTTGACCAATAACATTAATGATTTTATCTGGGATATTACTTTACTGGTGCTTGCACTATGTAATAAGTGTTTTGATTTATGTAATAGTAACTAATATAATTCACAAAATACAAAAATTTTGGAGTTGGGATCATCTGGAAATGTTCTTAACAGAGGTACAAAGCTCATTATCAAAGGAATGTAAAATGGGACAAATTTCTTCCTTGACATTATAAAGTAATAAATGACTGAATATTCTGAAATGATAAATTTGCTAAGTTATGTCATATGAATAATTTGTATACTATTGAACTTAAATTTTATTACATTACTTGTTTTTTTTATAATCACACATTTTAAAATTATGCATTTAAAAATTAATTTTTTTTTACTATAGGTGATTCGTGTGATGAAACTTTGGACACTGTTGAAATGTTTGTAGCACTGAAGGCTCGACGTGAAGCCTTGGAAGAGGCCCTTCACAAAAAATGTGAAGAATTAAAAAAGCTGTGCCTCCGAGAAGGTGTAAGTATTACTGACACTTCAATTACTAAGTCTACAATTGCAGTGTAAAGGATAAGTTTCGTAGCTTATTCTGAAAGAAACTTATTTATAACTGCCCCAATTTATTGTGAATATTTTATAAGAAATAAATTCTCACTAGCATTTTATGTAATTTAAAAATTTATAATCAATATTAAAATAAAAGTATTCAAATCCAGATTAATAAGTATTTTTGCAAAAAGGCAAATATTTAGATGTGTAAATATAAGGAAACCCCTTTTTTCTTTATGTAGTTGGTATTTTATTTTATACTAAGACAAATTTCTGTAAAAGCAACAGAAGCCAGATTTCCTTATTTTTGAACAGAGGCCTTCAATGTCTTTTCAAGACATTGAATTTTTACAGACAGTTTGTTTTTTGAAAATGAATGTAAATAAATATATAATAATATATAATAATAATAAATAAATAAAAATAAATTCTTAAATTTTGTAAAAGTCATGTGCTTTAAATACGTTAATCAAGACACATCAGTCTCTGTTCTTTTATGTAGATGCTTATGCTTCTGGATTATCCAAACCCTTATATTGCAGCATATATCCTGTACTGCCAGGCCAAATATATTAGTCCCATTAACCTGTCAGTCACATATGAGCATACAAGTGTTAGAAAATAGTTTTGTGACTACTGGTGATAATGAATCAAATATTAGTACCAAAAGAATTTATCCATTTGTAAAAAAGAAAATGAAAAATGCATAAAATTTGGTTTTAAGTGGATAAACCTTTGAAATCCTATTTTTTTCTGCTCTTTGTTTAAGAGGTGTCTTTAAGAATATGATAATCTCAAAGAGTTCCCCAAAGTGTAAAACAGGGTTGATAAAAATCATGATTTTTTTTAAATAAAAAGTCATTTTTTTTATTTAAATAGGATTTTTGAAATATATTTAAGTATAATATTTGAGACAAGCAAATTAAATTGTTCAAGTTAGATGTCTAAATCATTTAATTCTTTTTTATAAATAATAAAAAATACATATAACTAAAATAAATAAATGTATATAATATATAAGAATAATTCATAAATCAGTAAAAAATAGTTACTTGCAATATAAGGTTTTTTGCTTGTTTTAATTATCTATATCAAAATTTAAATAAAGGATGCTTCATGTTAATTTATACGTTTTACTCCTTGAACCATAGAATTATTAGGAAGATGAGGGTAGACTAAGGGCTAAGTAATCACAATAATTTTTATTTCTTATGAAAATTTTACAACTAACTTTTTATTTTGTGACAGTGGTTAAATGTTAAATGATTTATAAATAAAAACAAGTTTATCTGCTTTGCTTCGAAGTCTGTTTCAGAGTTTAGATTGCACTAATCCATGTGTTGAAAAAATCCTCTCAATAGAAGCAGTTGATGCCCTTGCAGTCAACAATTGATAAAGTGCCTGGTCCAGGTGATCAGTTTTTCCATTCTTACTTGAGAAAAAATTACCTTTCCACCAGTCGCGTTCATAAAAATAAATAAATAAATAAAAGTAGGTGGGGGGCTAATACTTATTACAGTTTTGGGTGCATTTGTTTCTATTTTTTAGAGGCACTTAATATTTAAAAAGTCAGGGCATTCTTTTCAAGGTATGATAATGAAATTTTTAGTGCCAGTAATTTTTTAATATAAAAGATGAAAACAACATTTGACTGAGAGAAAAGAATGAGATAGGGGAGAAGAAATTAATAGCAGGCAGGGTGCTATTTTAATAATACAAGGACAGGCAGGGTGCACCAGCCTCCTGAAACCATATAGGAGCAACTCTGGTTTGTCAGTATTTTCTTATTGTGATTAATACTAACAGCTTTCTTTTTAAAAATTCAATCTTTAAAGATTGATTTACATCAATGATTTTTTAAAAATAATAAACTGATTTAAATCCCTCAACCCGGTGTAAAAGGTTGAATACCCTAGTTTTAGCATAACTTAAAATGAAATTTTAAGTGTTATTCTTACATCTCATTGCTCCACTGCAATTGCACACCCCACTCATCATTGCCCACTCATCAGCCTTACTTGAAGAGAGAAAATTAATGCTGGTATAAATAAAGGTTTCAAAGCAATCCTATTTATGTTAATTATAGGAACTCACTGGTGCACTTCCACCATTTAAAACAAAATTAAAGAAAATCCAATATCATAGTGAGTCTCAGAGCTAGTCTTAGATTTTTAGAACCGAGCGTCGTCTTTCCTCACATCAGCACAGAGGGATGTTTCTTGTCCACCGGCTCTACCTTGACTCGTACCAAAAAGGGTACATCCTCCTTCTCTGAGGCCATGCATCCAACGACACTGAAACATCCTTATCAGTCCCCCCTTTCTGCTGGCTGGCTTCTTACTTCTAAGAAAATGCCGAGTGGAAGGGGTCAAATGGGGCGATTCTGCCGATGTCATCAAAGCACACATATTTTCATGGGTGCAAATTCCTTACATAAGGTTTATAATATGAGTAACTAACTTCATATTATAAACCATTTAATTTTTTTTGTTATTTCATATTCTAAGTTCATATTATAATATACATAGTCAGTAAAGTTTGAAAATGCAAGAAGTGTATTCTGAAAGTTTGTTTCAGTAACACCACATGAGTCAATGGATTACTCAAAAATGATTTGAAATAAAACTAAGGCAGAATTGTAATAACTAAATCTGCATTACTATGATGTCATGTTAGTAGGTGCATTTTTAAAAATCCTGTTACTTTTATTCTCTCGCCAACTCATTATTAACCCTATTATTTTCATATTTACTTATGACTTGACATAATTACAAAATTCAGGAAATAGTATTTTTGCACATTAAATATTCACTTAGGTGCTAGTGTTGAATTATATTCCTGTTCCTTGTTAGTGACTTTACATCACAATATAGATTATGTAATGTTCTTGATGCATAGGTTATTGAATTATAAAAATAGCCATGGATAGCTCAATAGTGAAACTCAATCTTAGAATATCATTTGTACTTTTGGACTATTTAGTTAAGTACATGTAGTAAATGGATTAAATTTGTATGCCTTAATTTTCTTTGAACTGGTAGTAATTTCTAAATTATGGAGTTTAGCAATAAAAATATAATTCAAATGAGTACCAATTTGTTCTCAGGGTGGATTGAAGATAAAGATAAAGGTATAGGAACACTTTGCAAGTACAGTGAAACCTCTCTGAGTGGCCATCCCTCTGTACTGAGAATATTTGGCTGCTTAAAGGGGTTGGCTGCTCTGAAGGGTTTTGTTTACTATTATGAGATAATTACTATAATGCGTAATATAAAGTCTGACATATATTCCTTATGTAAAATGAAATTTTAAACTTATCTTAAGAGAAAATAGTACTTTATTTCATGCTTCTTTACATTTTTTTAAAGGCTACAATTTGTTTCTGTTTGTTCTGTAGTCTTCATACTCCTTCAAATTCAAATTCTTTTCTTTAAGGACTTTGTTGATTTCCGTTCTTCCGCAGTTAAATAATTCAGCTAACTTTCTTGCCGATTTGCCATTCTCATATTCAGGCAGAGCTTCAATGCTCTGCTCAAGATTTAGAAAAACGCATTTCGACATCATTGTAACTTAGATCACTGACCCATTATTGAAACGAAACTGGTGTGAATGACATTTTTGTTGACAGAGGTGCAATTCTTCCTTAACTTTACCGATTGGAATTCCAGACAAAGGCCCTAGGATACCTTCAACGCTTGATTGTCCAGTTCCTCCCTCAGTTTCTACGGATGGTACAATAGGGATTCCCTGTCTGAAGGGTGTGGGAAGAATACAAAAGGGATAACAGATTTAATCTTTCTTATGTTATTCCTTTGTCTTATATCTGACCATAAACCTGACCTTGAGTTTTATCACTCAAAATTAAAAGTATTGTGTGAGTAGAATTTCCCGAAATATGGAAGGGGCAATCTCAATTGGTGGCTGTTTAGAGAGGGTCAGGTGGCTGCTGATACAGGTTATTTTACCATTAGGTCTGTGAGTTGAAAAATCTGTGCCATGAAAAATTGACCGTTTAGAAGGGTGGCAGCTCTGAGAAGTTTCACTGTAGTTCATTTTGGATGATGATCAGTTAGCTGAGACACATGTGTTCAGAATTCAATTTATGAGTTTGAAACCTATTCTTTGAATGGGCATGGATGTTTATCATTTGAGATTGCCTTTAGGCAGTAGGTTCCAATTTAATAAGTTTGTGGATAAATTTCTAAGACAAAACAGTGACCCTAGCATTCTTAGCACATAAATGTGCTTTCAAAAGGTCATTAAAAAGTTACAAAGTTAATGAACTCTGTTTTAAATGAGTGAAGATGCATTCTCTCATTCTCTGTGTTACTTACATTATTCTTGGTTTCAAAAAATTATTTCATATTATTCCTGTCATAAGCAATATATATGTTTCTACAAGCACTTTAAATTTTCCAGGAAGAAGAATTGGCTCGCCTAGAACTTGAGTATGAGATACAGACAAAAATAGTGAATGCTGCCTTCAAATTATTGAATGATACTTCTGTGAAGAAAAATATTCGTCGCCAAAGAAAGATCTCTCATCAGAAAGCCTTGCAAAAAGTGAGTTGCATATATGTATATATATAGTCAAACCCCAGTATAGCTCCACTATCCATTCTATTATTATTTTGGTGGTACATCAAATTATGCTTTTATATCTATTGTTAAAATTGGAGGGGGACACAAAGTTACCTCTTCATATTGCAAACGGTGATAAATTAGATATATACATGCATTACATAAATATGTACACCAGAATTTTATTATAATTTAATTTATTTTTTTAAATAGAAATATATTAAAATATTTGTTTGATTTTTCCCCCTGCGATAACTACTTTAATGTCATATAAACATCCCTAAGAATTATACCTCACTAAGAATCTGTTCATCATTCTTTTATCATCTTTTTCATTCCTTTTCTATAAATGTTTTTTGTTTTTTTAAGGCAAACCTTCACTTCTACTGATTATCTAATTCATTTTGAGGTGAAACTCTTAATAACTCTTGTTGCACAGTCAGATTGTACATAGAAATCCAGTAGCGTAGAGCTACCGAAAAACAGAAATACAGAGTTTACAAATGTGTGTACATAAAGAGCACAAAGAAGTTATTTATTGGAACTGGAACCTTTCCTTATTCATTTGAATAGATGAAATAGCATTTAATACTAATAGTAGCTTACCTTTAAAAAAAAAAAAAAAAAAAAAAAAAAAAAACATAGTTTTGAAATTCAATTATTGCCGAAAACTGCTATTTTTATCAGTTCAAAGTGCCATCAAGAAGCATTGAAAACAATAAACATGGTTTCCGTGCACCTGGAAAGTCAAGGAAAATCATGGATTTAATCAATGGATTAATTTTGTCATGGAAAGTCTTGATTTTTCAAGTAAAATGAGAAAAGCCATGGATCTGCTAAACTACCGATTAAAAAAAATGCATTGAATTGTTTAATTCTATTTTTACTTGTCATTTGGCTGAAGTTACTGAGTTTGGTATTTATGTATTATCTTATTGACCATATTGCCAAGTAAAATTTGTTCACCAAGGAAACTCAAAGCAAGAAAGCTTAATGGGTGGGTAAATGTATATTTATTCTGGTTTTTTCTTAAATTGTAGATTAAAATTTTATTAATATAATAATAATTATTTTTTTAATAAAAATTAGTTAAGATTTTTGCGCAAAATATAAGTTTACCTCTAGGGATATTGTATATAAACATTATAGGGTTATATTTGGCTATTATTTATGGTCACCTGGATAATACCAAAGTACCCTGAATTCAAATTGGAAACATTTTGATTGAAAAATTGCTATCTGATTAAACTTAGGTATGTAGATACAACAATTTATTTTTATGTGTGTTAGTTTATTAACACTTGTAAAGTAAGTTTATGGTTTTTTATGATAAAATTCCTGTAATTTCTTTAAAAGCATATATTTTATTTGTATGTACATCAGAAGTTTTATTCATATATACTTTAACGAAAGCTTTTTAAAGTCATGGAAAATGATCTGCTAAATCAGGGAAAGTCATGAAAAGTCATGGATTTGAAAAATTTTATTTTGGCAGATATCCTGAATAAAATTTTGTTTAAAAATGCTTAAAGGTATAAAAGGAAAGAAATAAAAGATATAAAAAAAGGTATAAAAGGAGAGAAATAAATAAATATATATGTACATGAACAGTTCAACATAATTATGATGCATATAAAAGACTGCAGCATTTAGCCTATAAAAAGAAAAACATAATCTAGATTTGACCTTTCTAATAACTGGGGGTATTTGTGCCCCCCATCTACGAATAAACAAGTGCTTTGCCATGACAACACTCCCAGAAGTCAGAAATATTAATAAAACCTCGATATAGTCTAAATAACATAAGGAATAAACACTATGAGAATAAACAATAGGAACAGTATTTTGCGACCTATCATACACATTTAGCAAATTTGGGCATTTAACCACATATTCAAACCTATCAATTATTGGAACATCATCTGAACGTATCGAAGAATCTATATTTACATTAAACTTTATCTATTTTAAAAAACATTAAACAACATTTGAATAAAACATTCTAGAAAAACCCTTTTATAAAGCATAATAGGTTAACTTACAAATAATGTTATCCATGTCTTTAACGTTACCATTAAGATTATTTATTAATATATGTTATTTATTTATCAATATATTTGGATTTTTAAGCATATGTATACATTAAAGTTTTTTCTTTTCTTCTTTTAGTTGAAAGAAATAGAACAAAGATTGCTACATTTCAAAAAGCAAAACCCATCAATAAGAAAGAATAGTACTTCTCAACTCTCTGACACAGGTGATTGACATAAATTAATTAGCTCACTTTTATCACTACTGGTATTCAATAATAAAATTGATTTCAAACAAAAATTTCATTCAAACCTTTTATCAGCAATAATTGTTTGTGTTTCTGAATCTTAATGTATTGAATTATTGGATATTAATTCATAATAATGTAAATGCTTTAAAAGTTCTTTGTACAGTTATAAATATTTTACAATAATAATGGTATTTTTCTTTCTAGATCATTTAATTCAAACTACAAGTGCCAATTTAGGAGATCTTACTTTAACATTATCACCAACAGATTCAGATAGTGAAGATGCCAAAAATACTTTTAATAAAATGGTAAATTAAAAATTTGATTTTTTGATAGTTCTAAGAAATTTTATTATACAACTTAATGAAACAATAGTTGCAAATAAATTATAGTTCCAGATAATATATATTTAATTTTCCATAGTTACAATTTTATATTTTACTTGTTTTAACACTGTTTGAATTCCAAAACAGTTGAAACTTAATGAAAGTGTACAAATTTTTAAATTTGTAATATTAAATGAATTCTATGGAATGTAATTATTTTATATTTCATGCTATTGCTTTTTTTAAAAATTAAATATGTACAAACATGTATTCTTTTCTTTTTAATTTTTTTATCAGGGTAAAATTTTGTTACCAATATGTAAAATTTAAGTATGTGAGATATTGAGTTACTATATTTTATTTCTGTTAACATTAATATACGTAAGGAAAATTCTCAGGGGTTTTCAAATATGAAGTCAAGGGCTAAAAATTCCAATCCCTAATCTAAATTGACTACTAGGGCTACAGTTTACGCCCTCAGAGAAGGGGTCTGACCAATTATAACTGTTCATTGCACTAGTGCATAATTTAGGAAATTTCCAAACAAAAAGGAGATGCACGCTGTCAGATGCAGATTTTTCTAAAAAATTTTCCACATGTTGACCCAGGTGTTAAGGGTCTCTTACATATAATTTCATGCTAGATGATCCCTCAGTTTATCCTGTCTCTATGATAAATTAGGAACCCGTCCTCCAACGTTATCTTAATAAAGGTCTTTAGTTAAAATGTCATTTTTATGGCCATGACTGCAACCACCCATTGAGAAGTCCGTCTTATTACATACATACATATATATATATACATTCTTTAAAAATCAATAATTGTTTAAGTCATTTATTACCATGATCACAGAGGATAAATTTCAGTATGCCTATAACTTTTTTAATTTCTTTCAGAAAACATCTGCATCTTCTCCTGTACCTTTACCAAGCATCCTTAGAGCCAATTCCAGCTCTGTACCATCTAGTCCTTCTAATTCACGACATTCAGCTTCTCATACTCATAGTCCCAAACCAAATACAATAATTAAGCCTGACCTCTCTCTCCAAGGTTATACACCTAGTTCTGTATATCAAACTCAGACTTCTTATCGAAGCCAACAATACCCAACGTTTTCCATGCGTTCTCCATCATCTTATTCCTCTGCTTCCAGTTCAGACTATGGAAATTATGGAGATAAGACTCTTCCTATTACACCTCTCTCTGCTCCTTATAGGAATAGGTTGGTATCTTTTGAAAATTTATTTATCTTCAGTTAAGTTCCATAAGTTTAGTTAAGAATTGTTTTTTTCACTTTGTGTTGCGATGTAGTTAATTAAGCGAATGAGAACACTTCTTTTAAAACACAAAAAACTTATTTTTCGTTGCAATATACAAACAAGTGTGACATAAAAATTTGCATGTGCAAAACAAAATGAAAAGTAGACAGCATTCCAGCTGCCGTGCAAATGCGTTCTCGATGTGAAGTGCTACTACTAGAAAGTTCTGAATAGTGCAGATAAGTTGAGTTGTTTTGTTCCGGATGCACTGGAACACTTTGTAAGTTGTTTATTCTCATTAAAATTGGAAGTTCTAAGTGAATTGAAAAGTAGCTACTACTAGTGGGATATACATATTGGCTAACTACCAATTATCATAGATTAATGATTATCAAACTTTAAAAATTCTGAGCAGTTTTACTGTTTTTAAATCCTGTTGCAAGCTACTAAAAGAAACAATGATATAAAAAAAACTTTTTCAAATCTTTGTAATTTGTTTGTATATAGTCAATAAACATATCTAGTAAATGGAATTAATTTAAAAAAAACACTATATAAGAAAATGAAATTGAATGTACTTAAGAAAAAAATAAAGAGTCATTAGTAATAAATTAAAAGTGTAAGAACAGATTTTTCATAAATTTTAATGTAGAATGGGTGCCACTGTTCAATTCTGGGGTAGCCAACAAAAGCTGACACCACAATCTACTGAAAATTACCCCACAAGCTACTAGTAACTCAACAGTTTGTGAATCTCTGTCTTAGAATCAACAGTCATACATGATACTCTTGAATTATATAACAATCAAGTTGGCCATTGGAGATTTTAACTCTTTGTTTACCAGATACAGTATCTTCTAAGAGGCAGGGAAAATTGATTATCTATTGTTAGACCAGAACATACAAGTGGAGATTTAAAAAAAAAATTCAAATTGAGATCTGTACAACTAAAAGGAACCAAATATCTTAGGTACAGTTTTAAGAAATAAAGTCCTAAAGTTTCAGTCTCATAATTAATTCTTGGAAATTTAAATTAGTTTTAGAAAATTCTCAATAATTAATTTTCAAATATATGTGTATGTGCATACATATGAAATGACCAGTAATTAACCCTGGTAAACAATTTCATTTTGTAAAAGAAAAAATGGATTTTGTTTTCTCTAGTTGTGAACCTCTCAATTAATGAAAATAACTCCTAGTAAAGGAGGAAAAAACTCTTGAAAATTTTCAAATGCTTGATGTGGTTTTAAAGGGTTAGTACCAAATCTTTTGTTGGCTGGTCTTTACAAAAAAAAAAAAATAAATAAATAAATAAATAAATAAATAATTAATTCTTTAGCAAAGTCCAAAACTGGGCAAAAACCATTTTTTTTACATTCATTTTTCTTTAATTTGTATAAAAGTAAAATTAATGTAAATTTTAACAAAATGTCTTAAAAATGTTTTGATAGTTCCTTAAATTTTAATCTGCTTTCACAATACTTTATATTTAAAAAAAATGTAAACTGTCCCATTTGAATATTTTTAACTGTCTACTAGTGCAACTGTACTAGTAAATTTCTGCCACCTGTTTGTGTTCTCAAAAGCGGTTTGAATGTAAAACCACTGTGTACTCCTTCCTCATTTATTGTACCTCATCACTCAATCTGATAAGGAAAGTAAGCCATGTTTGCTCACTGTTTTCAAATAGTTTACTCCCCTACTGCCAAGCACTTTGTTGATGCATGAGTACTGAGTATTTGTACAAGTTTAGCATCATTTTACCATGCCAAACATATATTACAAATATTAGCTAGTAAAATATTTTATTTAATAAATTTATAATAGTATATTTTAAAATTTTATTTTTCCACCACATTGTTACAACTGTTCTGGTACTGATAAATATATAAGGTACTCAAAAAGATTATTATTTGTATTTGCAGATTTGAGTCAACCCTTGATTTAGAAGGATCCAACTTGTATAGTGTTCCAACTCAACGCACAAGTCAAGCTTTTGATACCCAGGACGATATTTTAGCAGCTCTTATACCTTGCCCTCAAGACTTAGGTTTAATGTCTCGTCACAACAGCTTGGACAGAAACCGAAGACATAGCTTCCAAAAATATCGTAGATACATAGACAATGCTACAATGTTTAGTGACATACAGAGGCCAAGCTCTGTGCAACCTCCTTACACATATGAAACTTTATCTAGCCTTAAAGGCCAAGGGATAGGTATGTTTCCATATCAAGAACAGCAGCAAAGACAAATACAGTCTCATTTACAGAGTTATTCATTTCATCATCCTCATCATTTTCACCATCATCGACACCATGAGGATAAATCTCCATCAGAAACTCATAAAGGCTTTGCGAGTTTCCCTCCTCAGCAAGTAAGTGAACACATGCGTCTGGATTCAAATATGTATCAAAAGAATTTGAAACTTTATGCTGCAGATGCTATGTATGTTGGTGAAAGGAAGCATTTAGACTCTCAATATAAGCATATACCCCCAACCCTAAAGCCTGAAAAGCACTGGACTGAGTTTCCTGCAGATCCCAAAAGCAAAACGGCTTGTTCCAGTCCCTTTGATTCTGGATTGTCATCTCCATCAAGTGTAACAGAGAGAAGCTGGCCTTCACGGTCTCCACAAAATGTTCCAACTTCAAGTTCCATGGGCAATCTACAGTGTCATCAGACTCAAAGTCACCCTCCTAGCAATGTAGATATAGTGACATATGGGCATTTTCAGCCATATTGGGAAGAAACTAAGCCATATGAAACAGCAGACTTTTATAAATACAGCACAAAGCATCGAAAGCAACACCAAGCAGCTAGTCAAAATCTTCATGCTAAGCTCTCAGCTTGGAAAGCTAATCAGACAAACTCTCAATATGTTAGTGCTGTACCACCAGTTATGTCTCCTGTGTTAGAGAGATCGAGGACAGCTTCACCAGCATGTTCAGTGGCAGGGAATAATAATCAAAAGTTACCAGAAGGAGATGAAAAATTATCAGCAGACTCCTCAAAGTAAGTATTAAAGAATAAACACTCATTTTCCCATATAGGATTAAAAAATTATATCATTCTAATTAACTAGTGTCAATTTTCTTTGTCAAATAGTTTTAATTAGAGCTTTAAGAGAGATAATTAGTAACTGTTTCCACAAGTAATTTTTTATTTAGAAGGGAAAAAGAAATAAGTTAGCTAACAGTTTATGAAACAAAAAGAATCAATTACTACCCACCTTTTGAAGTCCCTGTATATCTACCAACCTTCTAATAAATGCTAGACATTTTCATAAATGGAATGAATCTACATTTGACTGTAGACTGAACATATATAATTCACTACCATATATTGTCTATCAAATTTGGTGTGGTTTTGGAGCGCTATGGTCTACATTTTGCAACACGAGGGCTAATGAGACCAAACATTATTACAAGTTTAAGAAATAGAAGACTTATTTGCAAGATTAAGTGGAAAAATTGATACCTCTGTGTCATTAAAATGTAAAGTATAGCTATGATCTTGAAGCAGAAAGCGTGTTTTAATAGCCGTCATCTTATCTTATAATGAACATAATTATCATCCCAAAAAACTTCAACTATTATTAACTACTTTAAGATATTTAAAAAGCCTGTATTAAAAATTGTTTAAACACTCCAACTGCATTTAAGCGTTCAAAATTTATCGATTATTTACCTTGTACAGTATAAAATAAAAATTAGTTAAAATTAATATTTTTTTAACAGTAAAAAAAAAAAAATCTATCCATGTTAAAATTAAAAGAACTAGTATAGATATTTAAACTGTTTTTTTTTTAAATTATATTTCCCATAAATACTTACAATAACAACTAGGTTTTAATCTAAGTTCTTAAAGGTATTCTATAAATAAAAAGTACCCCCATTATGTGTAAAAGAAAAACATATGGAACATTTCAAATACAACTACTTTTGAAACAATAACTTTTAAAATTAATTTTGCCTTGAAATTGTAGCCACTTTTAGATAAATGTATTACTGATAGCATATTAAATTTACCAGCAGGTTGATTAAAAAAGAACTTTTTTAAATACTTCAATGTAGAAAAGAAGGCAACTCTGAATCAGATAGTGTCAAGAGTGAAGAGCAAAGTGTAGCAACAGATGCTTTCCATGATGAAATTTTAGACTGGTTTAACAAACAAGAAAAGGGGAAAAAAACTACTTTAGTCTGAGCTTTATGCTACAAAGGTAAGAATCTTTTTCATGTGTCATTTGTTGTCACTGTATGATGTAAACATAATTTTTCCTAAATATTATACCATTTAGCCACTTTTATCAGGTCTTTGTTATATCTTTACTCAAAGTTAATGAATAAAGATGTAAAGTAAAATATATCTACATACTGCATGGTATACATCAGGGCTGTCCAACTGCAAAAGAGCCCATGGGCCAGAATTTCGGTCACTGATCACCTGGCGGGCCACAGTTTGAAAATGTAGAACAATAACCTCTTACACAATAATGATTAATAATTGAATTATTAATTATAAAACAATGGAACAGAAGGATTATAAAACAATTTGTTAACCTTTTAATGAGGAAACTGAGGCCGATCAGCCTTCTTTACAAGGGCAGGAATGTCAACATCGATGTTCGTCGTTACCAGCCGAAGAACTTGCAGTCCTCGGCTTGACCAAGAATGGTAGTCTCGGATGCTTCTTGATACCATAAAATTTCGAAAAAAGAAATATGCTGAATAAGAAGTTGGTGGGCCGCCAGTTGGACAGCCCTGGTATACATAATTGTATTACTTTCATTCTTTCTCAAACAGAAAATAGCATTTAAAGTATTTTATGCTAGAAATATTCATCTAATGACTAAACAGAAAATTAGATTTTTAGAAATTTCAATCAATTTTGATATTTAAAGGCTAAAGATTTATTAAAATTAATTTAGCTTTAGCTTTTTCAATAATTTGTAGTTTCTTAAAACACTATGCATTCCACTAACTTAGTTTTTGAAAAGATTGCCTTGACTGTTATATAATTGATTATCATAACATTTTTAACTTGACTACTGTAGCTGTAAAATTAGTTGCATTGCTAGTAATAGGTTGTGAATCATTAATTTTATCACTTGCATCAAATTTGGTGAGGAGGCCATGTTTGTTAGTTTGGCTTTGAAACGTGTATCTTATAAGCCACTTTTTTATAACACATTAAGTCTATGGTCTAGTTGAGTAAAACACAATGTGTTTAGAAATTCAACTTTATTCATCAACATACTCTCCTTCAAGAGTGATATATATGTTCATTCCACCTCTCCCCTAAATTTTTGATGCTTTTCTGTTGGAACAATTTGTCTTTGCTCTCATAAAAAAAGGCCTCAGAATTGTTAATTACTTCTTCATTTGAGCCAACTATCTTTCCTTTTTCTTTTGATGTCTGCAAGAAGTCAGTTGTTATGGAACAGATCTAAAGAGAATGGTGGGTGAGGAAACCATTTGAAGCATAATTCATTCAATTAAATCCTCATTTTCATGGACTTGTGACATTGACTTCATGAAACAGGACTATTTTCTTGATTTCTACACTTAATTAACCCAATAATACTATGTAATATTCACTATTGACAGTGCTAGACATGGATGTTCCAGTTAGGTGAACGCCAGTAATTATATCTCTTTGCATGCCTGTCATTAAAGTCACTTTGATGATGACAAAATTTTTTCATACAACTCTCACACCAGCAAATACAGGACTGATACCTTCCCTTTCATAGTATCAAATCAAAATATTGGTGATGGATATTGGATATTACCTTTAAGCATTTATGAAAAATTAATATTTTCCTGTCCAATGTAACAGACTTTTTTTTCAAAAACTGTATTAAATGGACAAAAAGTCTTGAATACATTTAAAATATTAATTATGAAAAAAAAAATGTATAAAATAAAATTATTTTAAAACTTTCAAGTAACATATCATTTATCAAGCCCTGCATTTATTAAACTCTATAACTCTATAATAAAAGCGATCAAAACTGAGATAGGCAAACTACATTCCAAGGTAGTTTCTGGCCTGCTACATGTTAAAAAATAATTTGCATAATATAATAAATTGCAATAACAAATTGACTATCCACTTTTCAAGTGTACTTCTAATCGCTTATATATAAAATATTTGATATTCTGTAAAATAATTCAAAAACTAATATAGAATAATATATTGCTTTATAAAATTTTACATTCTTAAAGTAAAATTTCCAAATGCAAGTCTACCCTGTCTTTTTTTTTTTTTTTATTTCTCTGCAAAATATATTCTTATAGTTTGGAAATGGTGACAGGATATTATGTCTGCAATATTTTGACCCCTAACATAAGTGTTTCTATTATTTTGTCCTATTATGAATTAAAGTATATTTTATTACAATAGCGTGAAAAATGCATCTTTAATTCTTGTACCATTTACAATCCACATATTCATTTCACCAAATTTGGTATAAAACAAGGGATATTCCCAAGTCATCTTGATAGGCATAGTTTTTAACTCTGAAATAAATTTTTTACATAACTCATTGCTTTTAAAAATAAATGTATTTCTCTTTAGCTCCACTAAGTCAAGACTGAAATGAGATGATGTGCAATGTGACAAATGAAGTCTTTCAAGAGCTAAAAATCGAACAAATCTGACCAAGATTGCTACTGCAGGCCTTTTATAAACAAAAATTTCATTAATTTACTTGTTATATTTTATTTATTTGAATGTACACTGTTTTTTTTCATCTATTGAAATTAGTATATTCTAATGTTTTTGTGTTGTGATAGAATTTTAATTATCAGTTTCTAAGAAATATTTTCTTATTTTGTCCAAAATGCCTGTGAGTTTAAATAGTATGTTTTTTATATCTTATTCTGTGATAAAGTAAAATCACTTTGTTTTACATCTCAGTGTAAAAGAATGTGAAATGTGTCACTTTATGTGTGAAAAAATTTTATTTTTGAAATACACTTCATAATAAAAAAAAATTTACAAATTATAGATTATATATAAACCAGAACCTAGGGATGAAAGCAAAATTTTTAAATTTATAACTAGCTCTATATTCTCCTGGTATGGGCTAATAGTTAGAATTTTACATCATGGAGGTCTAACATATCAGAGTGTTTTCTAAATAGTGAGGTGTGCGTTTGTTAAATCAGCCTAGTTGGGATATACACATTAACTTCCATATCTGGTGATGAGTGCCTGTTTAAATAGAAAATTTGTATAAACTAGCTTATGCTTCGAGGTTTTATAGCATTTGTGTTAATCAAATTAGTTTTCTGCACCACTTCTGTGTCAAATTAATGAAATAGAGAGCCAATGCTGTTCCTTTGCCAACAAATTTGTAACAATGCTGCTTTAGTGCTATATATTTAGACGTATAAGACAGTAATATGCCATAAGTTTTGCTTATCATATCTGTTCAAATGGACAATAAACCCTATTTATGGCTTAAAAATGTGTAAACACTATGATTGTTTGAGGTGAACATTTAGTTTAGTCTTATGCAGGGTTTTTATACTTATTAAAATTAACAGAAGCTTATATTTTATGAGCTTAAACTGCATTTTGGATTGATTGATTTACTGTGAAATGGATATGTATCTAAATGCTAATTCAATTAATTTAATTTCTCAACTGTTAAGTCTCTCATGGTAAAAATTTGTTTAAATTGCATTTTTTTTTAAACTTAGTCATTATTCAATTAAAATAAACTGATAAGTCTTAGAATTCTTTAGATAATACTAATTACATAAAATAGCAAAAAAATTTAAAGCCATAAGTTCTTAAAACTAATAAGTGAGTTAGTAAAGGGGGTAAAAAGACTAATATAGCACAATTTAAATAAATAAAATATAGCAACTTTGTTCAAAATGGTAACCATTACACCAAAAGATATTTCATCAAATAGGCAACCACAAGATATATCATTAACTTGTTATGTAAATATATGGTCTAATATTTCTATAGCATGTCCATTTCACATCAGGTAATAAATTGCATAAAATAAAAGTTGTGTATTGCAATCTATATACAAAAAATGATCCCAAATTCTGCCAAAAATTGTTACAGGGATTTGAATTAGTAATATATATTTTATGTCTAGTGATGGCTGTGTGTTTTGTGTGAAGTCTGTACATATGTAAGAATAATAATTATACTGAACAAACCTCTGTACAAACTACAATAAAAATTTTATCTCTTAAAAAAATGCTTTTCTTGTAATTTATGTTTGTTCTAGCATTATGATTCCTTAACCCTTTCGCAGTGGGAAGTGCAAATGCTCACTTTTCTCTGATGCCAGCAGTCACTTTTGTGAGTGAGTATCCTGGGCCAGAGGGTTTTTTGCTATTAAGCCTAAATTCATGAAATTAACGAAGTAGCAACGCGTTATTTAATAATGCTGCTTAAAGTATTTAAACGGAATGGGATTTATATATGTTTATAGATACTTTATTTACTTAAGCTATTTCTTATTTAAATATATATTTTACACTTTACTTTTTTTTCATTTTTTACTTAGTATTTAATGACTTTTAACATTGCAAAACTGAATACTATGTTATTTAAACTTTTTTTGTATAAAAATTTTTAAAAACAGGGATCTACAAACAATCCTATGTTACAGTCCTTGTAGTAACTCATTTGCCGTTTTGGATGATTTTTCCGGAATGTGAAAAAACGAAGCATCGTCATCATCTTTGTCAAAAATTTCCTCATCATCATTAGAATCACTAGATCCATTATGAACATAAAGAACAATCGGAATATATTATAGTTACTAATATCCTAATCTGTTTCAGAATCAAAATCTGAAATATTTCAAGCTCAGTTAAACACTTTTGACACTTCGAAAATCTAACAATAAAAAGAGAAAAAAAAATCAAGTCTGTCAGATCTAATTCTGTACTAAAAACTGGACTGCAAATAGAAATACACAATGCTTTAGCAAAAATAAAACTCCCCTGCTTACATAAACAACACCACGTTGGAATTTAAAGAGCCATCATAAAACATATCAATCGGAAACATTCCTGTTTCCTCATGTTTATATAATCACAAACCACTTGTATGTGTATCGTACTACTCTCCTATTGAGTACAAGGTCAAATCTACATGTATCTAAATCCATATGGACATACAATGCCATCTTGTGTCAAAACTTATAGTTTTTAAAATGTTCCACAACACTGGCACACATATGTGTCGGCCGGGAAGTGAGTGCTTTTCTTGCTGGCACGTATTTGTGACAGTAGGCGCGAAAGGGTTAAAATTAATTTTAGAGAAGAAAAATATAAGCAACACTAGCTAATATTTTTATTATAAAATTTTTTTTCAGCCTTTCACTCATTAGAAGCTGGAGGGCAGGGGCATTTTTAAAAAATGATTTAATTCCTTTAGTATACAGTTATGCAATACTTTGTTGATTCTGTCTTTAGAATCATCAAAATAAAGTAGGAAAAAATTTATTTCTTTAGGTATGAGAGGTATGTTTTGCCTGATTTGTAGTAAACATACACTCTAGTCAACTTTTTGTTACATAGGGCTAAAACAAGGGACATCCATGAAACCATTGCACTGATACTGAACGACTCTAGTATCAATACATATTTGGCCATTATGTGGTAGATATACGTCTAAACTCCCCAGGGCAACAGCCTAACTTAGGGCCAAAGCCTATGGTGCTAATCTTCATTTTTCAGACCAAAGTCACAGATTTTTTTTTTCCATAAATGTTTTGAGATTTTAATCTAATTTCACAAAATTGATATAAAGTTGTCAAAGTACAAGAAAAGAATTTTGTTGCAATATAAAACTAAAACATTGAATATATAATAAGATCTAACAATATAAATAAATTTATTTTACTGTGCATAAGCTAAAAAACATTAATAATTTCACTTTATAATTTAATAGGCGATAAATACTGTGGGACAATTTGTACAAAATAACAGAGTCAGATATTAAAAAGATTCCAAAAGTCATTGATAATTTTAAAGCTGAATTTCCGTTATTCTGTGAAAATATACAGTTTTCCACAAATTATCATTATTCTAGAAAGTTAGTTAAATTCAGTTACAAAACATTTATTAATATATGATTTACAAAAATATATTAATTTAGCATATTGGTAAATGTATGTTATAAAGCATTTAAAAATACATTATATTCATATATTTGATACATACATTTAATATATATTAATAAATTTTTGGAAAACCTATTTTTAGCTGCATTTCTATTACTCTCTGGATCTAATTGTATTAAAATTTCCAAAATTTTCAGTCTTATGAAATTCTGGATTTTAATTTTAAGTTGTCACATGGTATTACCTATCAATTTATGAAAACTAATTATGAATAACTTTAGCTTGTTTTACTCAGTAATAAAATTCTCTACAGCCTTATGTCTCATTAGTTATTCAATGTTTTAATTTCATATTGCTGTACATTTCTTTTGTGCACTTTGACAACTTTTCTACCAATACCATTAATATTGTGTTACGTAGAATAAACACAGATTTTTTTAAAGAAGCATCTCCAACTTTCTTGGTAGAGTTCTACTTTTATAAAAATCCATAAAAATGTTTGCATGTAATTAGTTAATTTATCTTTAAAATTTCAAATAATTCTGCTGTTTTCCAATATTTGATGGCAAGCCATCCAAATTTTACTAGAAAGTATAAGTTCAATATGTTCTAGAAAAATTTGCAAAAGAATTTTAGATTTTCTTTAAATAAAATGCCTAAAATCTAAAATGTTTTGATACTTTTGATCAATATGTATACATAATGGATCACAGTTTACTTTTTAGATAAATTATCAGTCCCTTGCTATATCCAAGTTTTGATAAATAGGTATCTTATCTAAAGTGCACCATTTTTTTAAGTAAAATTATATGTTTATATAAAGGTTAAAGAAAATCCTACCTATACTACTCCTGTAGACAACACAAGAAAAGATGCAAACCTTGACGTCATTACAGTACATGCTTTCAGCTACATTGAAAAGACTGCTTTGGAAAATATACACAAAAAATAAATTATAAAACACAATACTACAATGCTTAATAAATTAAGCTTAAGTAATTTTTTTTCAAAGAATAGATGTGTAATAACAACAAACACTAAACTGAGGGAGTATTACTAGTAACTAGGCTTGCTGGTTGGTTTGGAAAACTTAACATTTTGCAACATGATAAATTCAGGCTTTTCAACTAGCTAGATCTACAGAGAATGCAGAAAGGATTTTCTTTTAAAAATATTTCCTGTACAATTAGGAATAAATAAAAAATAAGGCTACCTTTACTATGATTTCAGATATTTGGTTAAAATTGTCTTTGTGATTCACAATAGACTGCTTGCCCTAACAGATACAAAATGTTTGTGATACGGGGCGCATCCAGAAAGTAAGTTTCCCTACTAAAAGAAAAAAAAAAAAATTCACACTTTCAGGGACATTTATCGTCAACAAGTACAGCAATGTTTAAACTATTTTTCAACATTGCCACCAGCAGAATTGAGGCACTTGTCGTGTTGTAGGATCAACTTTTGTATCCCTCTGTCGTAGAACTCTGCTGCCTGTGAATGGAGCCATTCTTCCTGTCCCAGAACACTATGCACATCCCTCTCTGTGCCGACAGTGTTTGTTTGAATTTGGTCCTGACCAACGATCCACTATGACACCAATGTAATGACAGTTGCTTGGTTTCTGGGGTAAAGTGCAAAATCCATGTCTCATTATCCGTGATGATCCTGTCGAGGAACTTGTCACCGTCACAGTGATACTGTAGCAGAAATGTCAGTGCTGCTCCTAAGCATTGAATTTTTTGTTCATGTGTCAGTTTAGGCTCATAGACCTGGCAGAGCTGACAATGAATTTCAATTGGCGCAATGCTTTGTGCATTCAAGATCATCGACCGAACCTTGCAGGCGGCAGGAGAAGGAATTAGAGTTTCCATTTTGGACCACTGTTACCTCGCTACTGGCAGGAGTCGGGACCTGTCCAGCTGGTATATGATTGATATGTCATAGATCTGTTATGCATGTGCAATTGACACGGCTAATTACGTCTACTTTAAAGGGGAAAACATCAGGGAAACTTATTTTCTGGATGTGCCTCGTACCATACTGGAAGGAATTGTTTTCTTTCTGACAGTTTGAAATGGGGAGGAGATGGAATTATATTAAGACACATATAGATTAATATATTAAAAATTATTCAAATCATAAATAATGTTTCTCAATTTTAATACAAAACAGAATCTTAATTTAGAGAGGGCAATAATTTCAAGTCTCCTAGGAACAAAATCACTGATATGTATTTTCTTTTCTCATTCTTTCAAACAGTCTCATGAGAATTTTATGAATGATTAGTCTTTAAGTTTCTTAACGTATTTCTTGCAAGCTAGCAGTTTTGACTGTTCTAGAACACTAACATAACATTCTTACATGATTCACTGGAATCGTTATTGGGAGACTATATGGTCTCTAATTATATTTTGTTAGATTAATATAATTGTGGTGAATTTGTTGACAAGTCTAGCCCCACCAAATCAAATATGAGCTTCCATTAAACAAAAATATATGTCTAAAATTTTAAGACATGATGAATATATACATACAGACATATCGCTGATTAAAAAAATACATAATGATTAGTTACAAAAATTTATTTTCTATACATATATACATTACAATTACCTTTGATTAGCAAACTAGTTTTATGCTAAGTGATACCTTGAAATAAAGAATAAATGAGTATAGAATTAATATAAAATTATGATTTTATCTTACTTTTTTAAACCTAGAAATTAGCTAATGTTAAGCAATTCCATATCCAAACAAGTATCGATCTCTATATACTCGATAAACATCCTTTGAATTCCTTCTTAGGCGTCTACCTAAAGGCTCTAAATCATTATAACACTTTGTAAATACTCTGTCCATTACTTCATTTGCTTCTTTTTCTGTAAGTTCTCTGACAGCCATTACTGATGCTAAAGCTTTTTTCTTAACACATTCCTAAAAGAAATAATATTAAAATGTATAATTTATACTTCTCAATAACTTACACTATTGAAATAATATATACCTTAAATTTTGTAATTAACAGTTGATCTTTAAACAATAAAGCCAAACATGAATCATAATTATTTATAATGTTCAAGCATCACTCCCACTCTTAGCCTTACTTTTAAGAAAATAAAGCTAACCCAGGGATGGACAAACTTTTTCGGGTACAGGCCAAAAATCAAAAGAAAATAAGTTTGGTGGGCCAAGATAAATTTTTCTAAAATTTTAAAAACAATATACAAGTACCTAACAGTTTAAATATGTTAATGAGATGAATGAATTTGCGATTTCATTTTTAAAAGTTCCTTATACTGAGGTTCGAAATGAAATGTAATGATTTTAAGGAACGATGCTAAATGCTCATCTGTCAGTCTACTTCTGAAATTATTCTTTCTAAAGTTCAAAGTGGAAAATACTTGTTCACATATAAGAAGCAAATATACTGCTGATCTTCTGAGAGTGAGATAATAAATTTGGAATATAATATTTAAACAAAGTAGAAAAGGAGATGGATATATAATGTATAAATATATATATATATTTTTAATTTGCCTTGGACCGGCAACTTAAAATTCTATCCGTGGGCCGGATAAAACCTTTCGGCAGGCCAGAGTTGGCCCACCCCTGTTCTAACCCATTATGCTGATTCCAAAGTCCAGTTCAATAAAATTAATTAACAAAACTTTACACATGGGCAATAATTAAAAAATGAAGTAAAATAGTGTAGGAAAATGATATAGTTAGCTATCTATGTGAATAGCATAGACTTTTAACTTTCTACCACCAAAGAACATTTATAAAGAGAACTGTGTTGTGTTGAGAAGACATGCATACAATTTTTAGCTGTATTCATTTCTATTAAATTTCTGTAAAACTGCACACAGTACTTCAAATTCAAAGAACATCAATAAAAGAATATTTTGGATAGATTGCCAAACACTTTCATGAACACTTTTCAAAAAGCACAGAAAGGAAAATTTTAATATTTAACATAGTTCTATCAAAGAAAAAGTTCTTAATATAGAAAAAAAGAGATTGATAATTAACTAAACATTCTCCTAAATAACTGGAAAGAAACAAAACTCAGTAAACCATCAAAATGAAGTAAATTCTTATTTGTATTTGGATAAATAGAAGAAAATTTCTTTTTAAAATTAATTATTAATTAATGGAACATTTAAATTCAAACAAATTTAACAATGCACATGTATAAATATCCCGATACAATGTAGTTCAATATATATATATATATATATATATATATATATATATATATTTGCATATGTTTATAGCATGAATTCTATGCATTCTAATGTTCTTAATGTACAGATAAATATTTGTGAAAATGTTAAATAAAATACTGCGTCTAGCATCTTGCTGGTGTGTCATTTAATAATAAAAATATTATTAAATGACAGTATTAAAATCATCATCATGATGATATCAAGGTAATCAGTAAGCCAAAATGGATGACTTTCTTCTGTCAAAAATGGAATGAGTCTTGTTTCTATGTCAATAAACAAGCACAGACAAGTTAGAGCTATCTTTGTGATCAGCTGACAGTAAAAATGTATATTGAAAAGAGAAATGATACTTTTAGGAACTGATAAGTACTAGATAAGAGTTATAAGATTTAAATACACAATCATCATTCAAACACTAACATGAAACTTCTATATGCTGAAAATAATTAAGTTGAAAAATATTAAAAAAGAACATTAATCTTAAAAGAATTTGCGATTTATAAGAACTAGTGAAATTTTATGGCAATAACAGTACAGTAAATAACTGAAATTTTAACACAAGATATGGAAGATCAATGTTTTCTGTGTATTTAATAGCAATATGGTGTTTCTGTGACAACAATTTCAAGAATGATACATCATGTAAAAATATTTACCATTTTGGGATGAAATCTTGAAAGAATTATAAAATCAATATTGAAGCAAGAATTATGTGCATCATATTGCTTTAATATATTAGGGAACACAATTATCATATACATTTAATCCAATATAACTCATTAAATATTGCATTCTAGCATGCATGGTCTCCAGACCCATATCTGCAATTTTCAAGATATTCATAAGTAACATAAAAAAAAAGCAAATATGCTTTCTATCCCTATCTACAGGTTTGACTGTTTAATGTTAAATGAGAGTTACAATAATAACATCAATAAATTGCTTCTAATAGAAAAAAAATAGAGAGAGAGAGTTAGAAATGTATCTTATTTTATTCTAAATTTTAAAAATATCTAAAAATGTGTAAATTACTTTGTTGTTGTTTTTTTTAACAAATATGGCACAAAATAAAAAAAAAATATATATAAACAAGTTAAAATATTTAAAAGACAGTACAGATGTATCCAGGAAAGTAATTATCTGAAAATAACCTAAGCTAAAATTTGTAGAAGATTATAATTATATCATGAAACAAGTAAATTAATATAAACTAAGACTTCACTTACATAAACACATTAAATATATTATATAGGTGTATGTGTGTAGGGGAAAGTTAAACAGGGATAACTGCAGACAAATGTAGTTACCCCTGCAGTTATAACTTCTACAAGATTCCTGAATATAATCCCCTAACCAAATTGCTTCCAAGCATTCTGTCAAGAACTCAAAAGTTGCTGCAGTGATTTTTTACCTTAAAACATCTTTGATTACCTGAAATATTCTTAGGGGCTTTAAGATCTGTAATTATTGGCAAAACCCATGTGTCTTCACATTAACCCCAACTTCAAGTTAATTACTGAAAGTTACATACAGATGTATCCAGGTCAGTACAGTCAGATGTGTATAGTCAACACCCTCAAGCTTAAGTAATTAAAATTTTATACAGCTCTGGAAGCCAGTTTAGGGAATAGAAACAGAAAAGGGAAGGAGGTGCACACTCAAAGAGCAGATTTTTAGCACACTTGGACAGTTCATGCAGATCTGTATCTTATTCCTGTATTCTGAATGATATTAAACTGGCATTGAGGAAATATATTGTTTTCAACTCTAAGGTTGTATCCTATTATTGCTTTGCTTTACCATTATCCTGACGTGACTACAGCCATCATAGATCTTTCATTACAACACCCATATATATTATATAAAATTAACAACTTTCTAATGTTATGTAAGTTTCTTTAGAGAGTGTATAACTGTGTAGGCATACAACAAGCATTCTATTATTTAGGAATGAAATAGAAACACAGCTAAATTTTTAAATATCTAGCATCCTGCTGGATATTTTATCTAATGAACAGGATATTAAATTAGATACCCAGAGGTGGAAATTAATAGCAGCATAATATTGCCAATCAAAACTGATGGAGAATGGAATGTTGAAAATGGGACAAATTATCACACTGAAAAAATTTTTCAATTAAAAACAAAATAGTAAGGGGTATATTTGAAAAATAGATAATATTGGGAGTATTGAGTTAGTTGATCACAAAAATCGACCATCTATAAGAACACTTGCCTTATCTTATCATGAAAAAGGATTAATTAGGTCTGTCTCTGAGAATTTATGGTTTGGGAATCTTTGGAAGTGGAACCTCACAGTGAAAGGCAAGTATTTCCAACCAAAGTAGTCAGAAGTGCCTTAAAAATGACTGTCATCTGGGACAAGAAAAATGCTGTTTGATCAGTGTAACCATCGCGTCCGTTTCTGTCTGGGGTCAAGAAGAGTGTTGGTTAAAGCGAACTTTTGTTCATTGTAAGGCACCGAACATTTCAAAATGTTGAACAATTTAGAATCGGCAGTATTGTTCCAGTAACGGTCTGCTGACGCATGGGCGATTGGAGGTGTCAAGTGTGCCATTTATCAACGCCCCGACAGAGAAAACAAGTTGTGCTTTGTCTAACCAAGTCGACTGGGTGCCAAAGGGCATTTTGGCTACCCCAAGGACAAGTGTCAAAGGGGATCAACCTCCCCTAAAACTGAGGTTTCCTGCTTGGAAAACAGAGAAGCGGGAGGACTCCTAGCTGAACTTCTAGGAGAGCAGGTTCATCTAGAGGGATCTCCTCTCAGAATGATAGGTTGCAACTGCATGCACTTTAATATTTCTTTAATTTTTTTTTTGTTGCAATAAATCAATCTTTTTAAGTTTTAATCCTCTACGGCTGATTATTTTGTCCATACCTGCTCCTTATACGAGACCCATGCGAAGTTATAGCCCAAATGACTAGGGTGTGACGGACCTCAGAAATAGAAACATCGCAACCACTCACGAACTAACAATCAGTTTCTGCAATTCTAACAGTTTTATAAATATTCAAAGTTAATTTTTACTTCTCATATATCTCCAAAAGTTATTTAGCTCAAAAAGTGACAAAAATGAAAGAGAACAATTTTTTAAAAAATTTATAAATCACACATACCATTTTGTAAAAATATTTTTCAACCAATTATATATTTTTAAACTAGTTGGTCTAAAATTTTGTCTCTACAAGAGAGTATTATACAACAAATACAGATAAACAAAATATTGTAATGTTTAGAAAAAATAAATAAAAATAAAAATAAAAAAACATCTGTAGCTAAAGCAGAAATATATTTAATAACATTTTTATACTCCATACAAAAAAAATAAACATTATACTCTATTATATCCACAAGTACCAGAAATGAATTTTTGATCAAAATTATTGATTACACAAACTTACACACAAAATAATTATGTAACACCTTTAAATATTTTCATAAATACTGTATAAGTAACTAAGAAGACAAAGGCTAGTTAGTTTATTTTATAAAATTTTAATAATATATATAACATGATTTACCTGGTGCTGTCTTTTAATGCGCATTAATGAAGTTGCTCCCATAGTTAATGAACTTAAAAAGGAACAATGCATAAGGTTTGCAGTCAGATGTGTATAGTCAACACCCTCAAGCTTAAGTAATTAAAATTTTATACAGCTCTGGAAGCCAGTTTAGGGAATAGAAACAGAAAAGGGAAGGAGGTGCACACTCAAAGAGCAGATTTTTAGCACACTTGGACAGTTCATGCAGATCTGTATCTTATTCCTGTATTCTGAATGATATTAAACTGGCATTGAGGAAATATATTGTTTTCAACTCTAAGGTTGTATCCTATTATTGCTTTGCTTTACCACTATCCTGTCGTGACTACAGCCATCATAGATCTTTCATTACAACACCCATATATATTATATAAAATTAACAACTTTCTAATGTTATGTAAGTTTCTTTAGAGAGTGTATAACTGTGTAGGCATACAACAAGCATTCTATTATTTAGGAATGAAATAGAAACACAGCTAAATTTTTAAATATCTAGCATCCTGCTGGATATTTTATCTAATGAACAGGATATTAAATTAGATACCCAGAGGTGGAAACTCCTAGGAGCCTAATGTTGCCAATCAAAACTGATGGAGAATGGAATGTTGAAAATGGGACAAATTATCACACTGAAAAAATATTTCAATTAAAAACAAAATAGTAAAGGGTATATTTGAAAAATAGATAATATTGGGAGTATTGAGTTAGTTGATCACAAAAATCGACCATCTATAAGAACACTTGCCTTATCTTATCATGAAAAAGGTTCATTAGGACAGAGAGTGTCTCTGAGAATTTATGGTTTTGGAATCTTTGGAAGTGGAACCGCACAGTGAAAGGCAAGCATTTCGAAACAAAGTAGTTGTAAGTACCTTAATGATGACTGTCATCTGGGACAAGAGAAAAGCTTTTAGATCAGTGTAACCATCGCGTTCGTTTCTGTCTGGGGTCAAGAAGAGTGTTGGTTAAAGCGAACTTTTGTTCATTTTAAGACGCCGAACATCTTAAGACGCCGAACAAATGAAAATGGCAGTATTGTACCAGTAATGGTCTTCTGACGCATGGGCGATTGGAGGTGTCAAGTGTGCCATTTATCAACGCCCCGACAGAGAAAACAAGTTGTGCTTTGTCTAACCAAGTCGACTGGGTGCCAAAGGGCATTTTGGCTACCCCAAGGACAAGTGTCAAAGGGGATCAACCTCCCCTAAAACTGAGGTTTCCTGCTTGGAAAACAGAGAAGCGGGAGGACTCCTAGCTGAACTTCTAGGAGAGCAGGTTCATCTAGAGGGATCTCCTCTCAGAATGATAGGTTGCAACTGCATGCACTTTAATATTTCTTTAATTTTTTTTTTGTTGCAATAAATCAATCTTTTTAAGTTTTAATCCTCTACGGCTGATTATTTTGTCCATACCTGCTCCTTATACGAGACCCATGCGAAGTTATAGCCCAAATGACTAGGGTGTGACGGACCTCAGAAATAGAAACATCGCAACCACTCACGAACTAACAATCAGTTTCTGCAATTCTAACAGTTTTATAAATATTCAAAGTTAATTTTTACTTCTCATATATCTCCAAAAGTTATTTAGCTCAAAAAGTGACAAAAATGAAAGAGAACAATTTTTTAAAAAATTTATAAATCACACATACCATTTTGTAAAAATATTTTTCAACCAATTATATATTTTTAAACTAGTTGGTCTAAAATTTTGTCTCTACAAGAGAGTATTATACAACAAATACAGATAAACAAAATATTGTAATGTTTAGAAAAAATAAATAAAAATAAAAATAAAAAAACATCTGTAGCTAAAGCAGAAATATATTTAATAACATTTTTATACTCCATACAAAAAACTAAATATTACACTCTATTATACCCACAAGTACCAGAAATGAAGTTTTGATCAAAATTACTTGACTACACAAACTTACACACAAAGTAATTATGTAACAACTTTAAATATTTTCATAAATACTGTATAAGTAACTAAGAAGACAAAGGCTAGTTAGTTTATTTTATAAAATTTTAATAATATATATAACATGATTTACCTGGTGCTGTCTTTTAATGCGCATTAATGAAGTTGCTCCCATAGTTAATGAACTTAAAAAGGAACAATGCATAAGGTTTGCAGTCAGATGTGTATAGTCAACACCCTCAAGCTTAAGTAATTAAAATTTTATACAGCTCTGGAAGCCAGTTTAGGGAATAGAAACAGAAAAGGGAAGGAGGTGCACACTCAAAGAGCAGATTTTTAGCACACTTGGACAGTTCATGCAGATCTGTATCTTATTCCTGTATTCTGAATGATATTAAACTGGCATTGAGGAAATATATTGTTTTCAACTCTAAGGTTGTATCCTATTATTGCTTTGCTTTACCATTATCCTGACGTGACTACAGCCATCATAGATCTTTCATTACAACACCCATATATATTATATAAAATTAACAACTTTCTAATGTTATGTAAGTTTCTTTAGAGAGTGTATAACTGTGTAGGCATACAACAAGCATTCTATTATTTAGGAATGAAATAGAAACACAGCTAAATTTTTAAATATCTAGCATCCTGCTGGATATTTTATCTAATGAACAGGATATTAAATTAGATACCCAGAGGTGGAAATTAATAGCAGCATAATTATTGCCAATCAAAACTGATGGAGAATGGAATGTTGAAAATGGGACAAATTATCATATTGAAAAAAAATTTTTAATTAAAAAACAAAATAGTAAAGGGTATGTTTGAAAAATAGGTAATGAGGGCGTTCAATTAGTTGATCACAAAAATCGACCCTCAATAAGAACACTTGGGCCTTATTTTATCATGAAAAAGGTTCATTAGGACAGAGAGTGTCTCTGAGAATTTATGGTTTTGGAATCTTTGGAAGTGGAACCGCACAGTGAAAGGCAAGCATTTCGAAACAAAGTAGTTGTAAGTACCTTAATGATGACTGTCATCTGGGACAAGAGAAAAGCTTTTAGATCAGTGTAACCATCGCGTCCGTTTCTGTCTGGGGTCAAGAAGAGTGTTGGTTAAAGCGAACTTTTGTTCATTGTAAAATGCCGAACATTTCAAAATGTTGAACAATTGAAAACGGCAGTATTGTACCAGTAACGGTCTGCTGACGCATGGGCGATTGGAGGTGTCAAGTGTGCCATTTATCAACGCCCCGACAGAGAAAACAAGTTGTGCTTTGTCTAACCAAGTCGACTGGGTGCCAAAGGGCATTTCAGCTACCCCAAGGATGAGGGTCAAAGGAGGGGAGTCAACCTCCCCTAAAACTGAGTTTTCCTGTATGGAAAAGAAAGAAGAAGGGACTCAAGGCTGAACTTCTAAGTGAGCAGGTTAATAGTTAGAGTGATCTCCTCTCTGGATGATAGGTTGCATCTGCATGCACTTTAATATTTCTTTAATTTTTTTTTTTGTTGCAATAAATCAATCTTGTTAAGTTTTAATCCTCTACGGCTGATTATTTTTGTCCATACCTGCTCCTTATACGAGACCCATGCGAAGTTATAGCCCAAATGACTAGGGTGTGACGGACCTCAGAAATAGAAACATCGCAACCACTCACGAACTAACAATCAGTTTCTGCAATTCTAACAGTTTTATAAATATTCAAAGTTAATTTTTACTTCTCATAAATCTCCAAAAGTTATTTAGCTCAAAAAGTGACAAAAATGAAAGAGAACAATTTTTTAAAAAATTTATAAATCACACATACCATTTTGTAAAAATATTTTCCAACCAATTATATATTTTTAAACTAGTTGGTCTAAAATTTTGTCTCTACAAGAGAGTATTATACAACAAATACAAATAAACAAAATATTATAATGTAAAAAAATAAAATAAATAAATAAATTTCTGTAGCTAAAGCAGAAATATATTTTACATAACATTTATATACCCTATACAAAAAAATAAACATTATACTCTATTATATCCACAAGTACCAGAAATGAATTTTTGATCAAAATTATTGACTACACAAACTTACACACAAAGTAATTATGTAACAACTTTAAATATTTTCATAAATACTGTATAAGTAACTAAGAAGACAAAGGCTAGTTAGTTTATTTTATAAAATTTTAATAATATATATAACATGACTTACCTGGTGCTGTCTTTTAATGCGCATTAATGAAGTTGCTCCCATAGTTAACGAACTTAAAAAGGAACAATGCATGAGGTTTGCAGTCAGATGTGTATAGTCAACACCCTCAAGCTTAAGTAATTAAAATTTTATATAGCTCTGGAAGCCAGTTTAGGGAATAGAAACAGAAAAGGGAAGGAGGTGCACACTCAAAGAGCAGATTTTTAGCACACTTGGACAGTTCATGCAGATCTGTATCTTATTCCTGTATTCTGAATGATATTAAACTGGCATTGAGGAAATATATTGTTTTCAACTCTAAGGTTGTATCCTATTATTGCTTTGCTTTACCATTATCCTGACGTGACTACAGCCATCATAGATCTTTCATTACAACACCCATATATATTATATAAAATTAACAACTTTCTAATGTTATGTAAGTTTCTTTAGAGAGTGTATAATTGTGTAGGCATACAACAAGCATTCTATTATTTAGGAATGAAATAGAAACGCAGCTAAATTTTTAAATATCTAGCATCCTGCTGGATATTTTATCTAATGAACAGGATATTAAATTAGATACCCAGAGGTGGAAACTCCTAGGAGCCTAATGTTGCCAATCAAAACTGATGGAGAATGGAATGTTGAAAATGGGACAAATTATCACACTGAAAAAATTTTTCAATTAAAAACAAAATAGTAAGGGGTATATTTGAAAAATAGATAATATTGGGAGTATTGAGTTAGTTGATCACAAAAATCGACCATCTATAAGAACACTTGCCTTATCTTATCATGAAAAAGGTTCATTAGGACAGAGAGTGTCTCTGAGAATTTATGGTTTTGGAATCTTTGGAAGTGGAACCGCACAGTGAAAGGCAAGCATTTCGAAACAAAGTAGTTGTAAGTACCTTAATGATGACTGTCATCTGGGACAAGAGAAAAGCTTTTAGATCAGTGTAACCATCGCGTCCGTTTCTGTCGGGGGTCAAGAAGAGTGTTGGTTAAAGCGAACTTTTGTTCATTGTAAGGCACCGAACATTTCAAAATGTTGAACAATTTAGAATCGGCAGTATTGTTCCAGTAATGGTCTGCTGACGCATGGGCGATTGGAGGTGTCAAGTGTGCCATTTATCAACGCCCCGACAGAGAAAACAAGTTGTGCTTTGTCTAACCAAGTCGACTGGGTGCCAAAGGGCATTTTGGCTACCCCAAGGACAAGTGTCAAAGGGGATCAACCTCCCCTAAAACTGAGGTTTCCTGCTTGGAAAACAGAGAAGCGGGAGGACTCCTAGCTGAACTTCTAGGAGAGCAGGTTGATCTAGAGTGATCTCCTCTCTGGATGATAGGTTGCATCTGCATGCACTTTAATATTTCTTTAATTTTTTTTTTGTTGCAATAAATCAATCTTGTTAAGTTTTAATCCTCTACGGCTGATTATTTTGTCCATACCTGCTCCTTATACGAGACCCATGCGAAGTTATAGCCCAAATGACTAGGGTGTGACGGACCTCAGAAATAGAAACATCGCAACCACTCACGAACTAACAATCAGTTTCTGCAATTCTAACAGTTTTATAAATATTCAAAGTTAATTTTTACTTCTCATAAATCTCCAAAAGTTATTTAGCTCAAAAAGTGACAAAAATGAAAGAGAACAATTTTTTAAAAAATTTATAAATCACACATACCATTTTGTAAAAATATTTTCCAACCAATTATATATTTTTAAACTAGTTGGTCTAAAATTTTGTCTCTACAAGAGAGTATTATACAACAAATACAGATAAACAAAATATTGTAATGTTTAGAAAAAATAAATAAAAATAAAAATAAAAAAACATCTGTAGCTAAAGCAGAAATATATTTAATAACATTTTTATACTCCATACAAAAAAATAAACATTATACTCTATTATATCCACAAGTACCAGAAATGAATTTTTGATCAAAATTATTGACTACACAAACTTACACACAAAGTAATTATGTAACAACTTTAAATATTTTCATAAATACTGTATAAGTAACTAAGAAGACAAAGGCTAGTTAGTTTATTTTATAAAATTTTAATAATATATATAACATGATTTACCTGGTGCTGTCTTTTAATGCGCATTAATGAAGTTGCTCCCATAGTTAATGAACTTAAAAAGGAACAATGCATAAGGTTTGCAGTCAGATGTGTATAGTCAACACCCTCAAGCTTAAGTAATTAAAATTTTATACAGCTCTGGAAGCCAGTTTAGGGAATAGAAACAGAAAAGGGAAGGAGGTGCACACTCAAAGAGCAGATTTTTAGCACACTTGGACAGTTCATGCAGATCTGTATCTTATTCCTGTATTCTGAATGATATTAAACTGGCATTGAGGAAATATATTGTTTTCAACTCTAAGGTTGTATCCTATTATTGCTTTGCTTTACCACTATCCTGTCGTGACTACAGCCATCATAGATCTTTCATTACAACACCCATATATATTATATAAAATTAACAACTTTCTAATGTTATGTAAGTTTCTTTAGAGAGTGTATAACTGTGTAGGCATACAACAAGCATTCTATTATTTAGGAATGAAATAGAAACACAGCTAAATTTTTAAATATCTAGCATCCTGCTGGATATTTTATCTAATGAACAGGATATTAAAATTAGATACCCAGAGGTGGAAACTCCTAGGAGCCTAATGTTGCCAATCAAAACTGATGGAGAATGGAATGTTGAAAATGGGACAAATTATCACACTGAAAAAATATTTCAATTAAAAACAAAATAGTAAAGGGTATATTTGAAAAATAGATAATATTGGGAGTATTGAGTTAGTTGATCACAAAAATCGACCATCTATAAGAACACTTGGGCCTTATTTTATCATGAAAAAGGTTCATTAGGACAGAGAGTGTCTCTGAGAATTTATGGTTTTGGAATCTTTGGAAGTGGAACCGCACAGTGAAAGGCAAGCATTTCGAAACAAAGTAGTTGTAAGTACCTTAATGATGACTGTCATCTGGGACAAGAGAAAAGCTTTTAGATCAGTGTAACCATCGCGTCCGTTTCTGTCTGGGGTCAAGAAGAGTGTTGGTTAAAGCGAACTTTTGTTCATTGTAAAATGCCGAACATTTCAAAATGTTGAACAATTGAAAACGGCAGTATTGTACCAGTAACGGTCTGCTGACGCATGGGCGATTGGAGGTGTCAAGTGTGCCATTTATCAACGCCCCGACAGAGAAAACAAGTTGTGCTTTGTCTAACCAAGTCGACTGGGTGCCAAAGGGCATTTCAGCTACCCAAGGATGAGGGTCAAAGGAGGGGAGTCAACCTCCCTAAAACTGAGGTTTCCTGCTTGGAAAAGAGAGAAGCAGGAATACTCCCGACTGAACTTTTAAGAGAGCAGGTTGATCTAGAGTGATCTCCTCTCTGGATGATAGGTTGCAACTGCATGCACTTTAATATTTCTTTAATTTTTTTTTTTGTTGCAATAAATCAATCTTTTTAAGTTTTAATCCTCTACGGCTGATTATTTTTGTCCATACCTGCTCCTTATACGAGACCCATGCGAAGTTATAGCCCAAATTGACTAGGGTGTGACGGACCTCAGAAATAGAAACATCGCAACCACTCACGAACTAACAATCAGTTTCTGCAATTCTAACAGTTTTATAAATATTCAAAGTTAATTTTTACTTCTCATATATCTCCAAAAGTTATTTAGCTCAAAAAGTGACAAAAATGAAAGAGAACAATTTTTTAAAAAATTTATAAATCACACATACCATTTTGTAAAAATATTTTTCAACCAATTATATATTTTTAAACTAGTTGGTCTAAAATTTTGTCTCTACAAGAGAGTATTATACAACAAATACAGATAAACAAAATATTGTAATGTATAGAAAAAATAAATAAAAATAAAAATAAAAAAACATCTGTAGCTAAAGCAGAAATATATTTAATAACATTTTTATACTCCATACAAAAAAAATAAACATTATACTCTATTATATCCACAAGTACCAGAAATGAAGTTTTGATCAAAATTACTGACTACACAAACTTACATACAGAGTAATTATGCAACAACTCTTTAAATATTTTCATAAATATTGTATCAAGTAACTAAGGAGACCAAGGCTAGTTAGTTTATTTTATAAAAATTTCTAATAAAATATATAACATGACTTACTTGGTGCTGTCTTTTGATGAGCATTAATGAAGTTGCTCCCATAGTTAATGAACTTAAAAAGGAACAATGCATGAGGTTTGCAGTCAGATGTGTATAGTTAACACCCTCAAGCTTAAGTAATTAAAATTTTATATAGCTCTGGAAGCCAGTTTAGGGAATAGAAACAGAAAAGGGAAGGAGGTGCACACTCAAAGAGCAGATTTTTAGCACACTTGGACAGTTCATGCAGATCTGTATCTTATTCCTGTATTCTGAATATGAGACCATTTTGCAACTGGTATCGAGGGAAATATATAGTTTTCAACTCTAAGGTTGTTTCCTACTGTTGTTTTGCTTTACCATTATCCTGTCGTGACTACAGCCATCATAGATCTTTCATTACAACACCCATATATATTATATAAAATTAACAACTTTCTAATGTTATGTAAGTTTCTTTAGAGAGTGTATAACTGTGTAGGCATACAACAAGCATTCTATTATTTAGGAATGAAATAGAAACACAGCTAAATTTTTAAATATCTAGCATCCTGCTGGATATTTTATCTAATGAACAGGATATTAAATTCTTTTTAGATATTCAGAGGTGGAAATTAATAGCAGCATAATATTGCCAATCAAAACTGATGGTATGGGGATGTTGAAAATGGGACAAATTATCATATTGATAAAAAAATTTTTAATTAAAAACAAAATAGTAAAGGGTATGTTTGAAAATAGGTAATGAGGGCGTTCAATTAGTTGATCACAAAAATCGACCCTCAATAAGAACACTTGGGCCTTATTTTATCATGAAAAAGGTTCATTAGGACAGAGAGTGTCTCTGAGAATTTATGGTTTTGGAATCTTTGGAAGTGGAACCGCACAGTGAAAGGCAAGCATTTCGAAACAAAGTAGTTGTAAGTACCTTAATGATGACTGTCATCTGGGACAAGAGAAAAGCTTTTAGATCAGTGTAACCATCGCGTCCGTTTCTGTCTGGGGTCAAGAAGAGTGTTGGTTAAAGCGAACTTTTGTTCATTGTAAAATGCCGAACATTTCAAAATGTTGAACAATTGAAAACGGCAGTATTGTACCAGTAACGGTCTGCTGACGCATGGGCGATTGGAGGTGTCAAGTGTGCCATTTATCAACGCCCCGACAGAGAAAACAAGTTGTGCTTTGTCTAACCAAGTCGACCTGGGTGCCAAAGGGCATTTCAGCTACCCCAAGGGATGAGGGTCAAAGGAGGGGAGTCAACCTCCCCTAAAACTGAGGTTTCTGCTTGGAAAAGAGAGAAGCAGGAATACTCCCGACTGCTGAACTTTTAAGAGAGCAGGTTGATCTACAGTGATCTCCTCTCTGGATGATAGGTTGCATCTGCATACACTTTAATATTTCTTTAATTTTTTTTTTTTGTTGTCAATAAATCAATCTTGTTAAGTTTTAATCCTCTACGGCTGATTATTTTGTCCATACCTGCTCCTTATACGAGACCCATGCGAAGTTATAGCCCAAAATGACTAGGGTGTGACGGACCTCAGAATAGAAACATCGCAAACACTCACGAACTAACAATCAGTTTCTGCAATTCTAACAGTATATGAAATATTCAAAGTTAATTTTTACTTCTCATATATCTCCAAAAGTTATTTAGCTCAAAAAGTGACAAAAATGAAAGAGAACAATTTTTTAAAAAATTTATAAATCACACATACCATTTTGTAAAAATATTTTTCAACCAATTATATATTTTTAAACTAGTTGGTCTAAAATTTTGTCTCTACAAGAGAGTATTATACAAACAAATACAGATAAACAAAATATTGTAATGTTTAGAAAAAATAAATAAAAATAAAAATAAAAAAACATCTGTAGCTAAAGCAGAAATATATATTTACATAACATTTATATACCCTATACAAAAAAATAAACATTATACTCTATTATATCCACAAGTACCAGAAATGAATTTTTGATCAAAATTATTGATTACACAAACTTACACACAAAGTAATTATGTAACACCTTTAAATATTTTCATAAATACTGTATAAGTAACTAAGAAGACAAAGGCTAGTTAGTTTATTTTATAAAATTTTAATAATATATATAACATGACTTACCTGGTGCTGTCTTTTAATGCGCATTAATGAAGTTGCTCCCATAGTTAACGAACTTAAAAAGGAACAATGCATGAGGTTTGCAGTCAGATGTGTATAGTCAACACCCTCAAGCTTAAGTAATTAAAATTTTATATAGCTCTGGAAGCCAGTTTAGGGAATAGAAACAGAAAAGGGAAGGAGGTGCACACTCAAAGAGCAGATTTTTAGCACACTTGGACAGTTCATGCAGATCTGTATCTTATTCCTGTATTCTGAATGATATTAAACTGGCATTGAGGAAATATATTGTTTTCAACTCTAAGGTTGTATCCTATTATTGCTTTGCTTTACCATTATCCTGACGTGACTACAGCCATCATAGATCTTTCATTACAACACCCATATATTATATAAAATTAACAACTTTCTAATGTTATGTAAGTTTCTTTAGAGAGTGTATAACTGTGTAGGCATACAACAAGCATTCTATTATTTAGGAATGAAATAGAAACCCAGCTAAATTTTTTAAATATCTAATCCTGCTGGATATTTTATCTAATGCACAGAATATTAAATTAGATATTCAGAGGTGGAAATTAATAGCAGCATAATATTGCCAATCAAAACTGATGGAGAATGGGATGTTGAAAATGGGACAAATTATCATATTGAAAAAAAATTTTTAATTAAAAACAAAATAGTAAAAGGGTATGTTTGAAAAATAGGTAATGAGGGCGTTCAATTAGTTGATCACAAAATCGACCCTCAATAAGAACACTTGGGCCTTATTTTATCATGAAAAAGGTTCATTAGGACAGAGAGTGTCTCTGAGAATTTATGGTTTTGGAATCTTTGGAAGTGGAACCGCACAGTGAAAGGCAAGCATTTCGAAACAAAGTAGTTGTAAGTACCTAATGATGACTGTCATCTGGGACAAGAGAAAAGCTTTTAGATCAGTGTAACCATCGCGTCCGTTTCTGTCTGGGGTCAAGAAGAGTGTTGGTTAAAGCGAACTTTTGTTCATTGTAAAAATGCCGAACATTTCAAAATGTTGAACAATTGAAAACGGCAGTATTGTACCAGTAACGGTCTGCTGACGCATGTGGCGATTGGAGGTGTCAAGTGTGCCATTTATCAACGCCCCGACAGAGAAAACAAGTTGTGCTTTGTCTAACCAAGTCGACTGGGTGCCAAAGGGCGTTTCGGCTACCCAAAGGACAAGGGTCAAAGGGTGTAGGGTGTCAACCTCCCCTAAAATTGAGGTTTTCTGCTTGGTAAAGATAGAAGCCAGAGGACTCACGGCTGAACTTTTAAGAGAGCAGGTTGATCAAGAGTGATCTCCTCTCTGGATGATAGGTTGCATCTGCATACACTTTAATGTTTCTTTAAATGTTTTTTTTTTTGTTGTAATAAATCAACCTTGTTAAGTTTTAATCCTCTACGGCTGATTATTTTGTCCATACCTGCTCCTTATACGAGACCCATGCGAAGTTATAGCCCAAATGACTAGGGTGTGACGGACCTCAGAAATAGAAACATCGCAACCACTCAACGAACTAACAATCAGTTTCTGCAATTCTAACAGTTTTATAAATATTCAAAGTTAATTTTTACTTCTCATATATCTCCAAAAGTTATTTAGCTCAAAAAGTGACAAAAATGAAAGAGAACAATTTTTTAAAAAATTTATAAATCACACATACCATTTTGTAAAAATATTTTTCAACCAATTATATATTTTTTAAACTAGTTGGTCTAAAATTTTGTTTCTACAAGAGAGTATTATACAACAAATACAAATAAACAAAATATTATAATGTAAAAAAATAAAATAAATAAATAAATTCTGTAGCCAAAGCAGAAATATATTTGCATAACATTTTTATACTCCATACAAAAAAATAAACATTATACTCTATTATATCCACAAGTACCAGAAATGAATTTTTGATCAAAATTATTGACTACACAAACTTACACACAAAGTAATTATGTAACAACTTTAAATATTTTCATAAATACTGTATAAGTAACTAAGAAGACAAAGGCTAGTTAGTTTATTTTATAAAATTTTAATAATATATATAACATGACTTACCTGGTGCTGTCTTTTAATGCGCATTAATGAAGTTGCTCCCATAGTTAATGAACTTAAAAAGGAACAATGCATAAGGTTTGCAGCTCGAATCTGTAATAAAGATACATAAAAATAAATTGACAGTATTCATTCAAAAAATAAAAAAGATTTAACTGACATATTTAATAAAGATATCCATGCCTGATATTAAAATACTCGCATTTTCTATCAGATATTTAAATTATATAATATGCTATCACAGTTCCCCAATTTCTAATTTTGTTTTACTAATTAACAAATTTCCTATAATCTTTATGGACTCGTTAAACTGATTTTCTAAACATTTATAATTCATATTTCTAATGAGAGTAAAATTAATGGAATTTTGCAAACAATAACATAATTTATACAGGTATACAGAGGAATAAAACATAAATGAAATAAGACATCATAAACCAAAACATTACTTGTAATGTTTTCAGTTAGACTTAAAAATAAAGTACAGTGTCTTTTTATACTATTGAAACATAAACATCATCAAAATATTCAACATTATAAAAATGAAATAGTTACAATCATTTGTTCTATTAGACTACATGAAAAAGTTATACTATTAAATTTAAAAAAATAAATTATTTCCAACTCTTTAAATGCTCATCAAACAGTAACCATTAAAGGTAAATATTACGTAGGTTAAAAGAATGTGATGTGGACACCACATGATCTTTTCTATGCATACTAAATTATATATATTTTTGCTGCATTTTATTTATTTTATTTAAATGTGAGACATGATTCTCCTATTCTTTAACTAAATGAACTGTTACACATTTGCTAAAATTCATTTTTAGTAACATATAAGATTTATACAATATTAATTCCACAATGAGTAGAATTACATTCAACAATAACTAGAACTCAAGTGCTGCGATCTGGAAACAAGAAGCAGTTCTTTAATTTTTGTTATACTGAGATTTTTTGCTACAAAGAGTATAGACAGCAATAAAAACTTGAGGCACACAACTTGATGTTACAAGAATTAGAAACAAGACTTTAATATTAATGTCTAACAATTTTTTTGTCATGCCTTGTAGCATTAATGTCCATTTTATTGAAATTTTTCATTATATAAAGTGAAGATTATAATCAAAAAGGACGATGAAGAATTGCATGTTACAATAATTCTAAGTACAAAATTTCAACACCCTACATCTCATTGTTTCTCAGTTATGCAAAATGTGTATGTCATGAAAAAATTAGTAAAAATGCATTTACGGACTGTCAAAAGGGATATTTAAAGTTACAAAGTTAGCTTCCTTCTATGTATGTACAGATGGAATTCTTAAAATAGTAAAAATGGAGCCAATCATAGTCAAAATGTACACATGCATTGAAATATGAAGACTGAAAGTTTCCACAACTACAATAATTTCTTTACTTCATACAGGGAAGTAAAAAGCATCCCTTTTGAAGAGTAATCTAAAATAACTTTAATTATAATCATATGCATAAAAAATAAATTATAATAGCTATAATGATGTTCATTATATAACTTTCTAATCTTTGATAGTTCTTTATACTTTGCAAAGTAGAATAGCATAAATCATCATCTGTGGAGTATGAACCAGTTATTAGCATAAAATGAGGGAAGGGATAACAGCTGGTGCTCTTTGAAAACTGATAAAGAAGAAATAAGGAAATACTGTAATTGAACTTTTCAAAAAATGGAGAATCAGGATAATCTCATTACAGCAGAAGGCATTAAGTAAGCACAAATGGCAAAGTAAGTATAAGTGACAAATGTTTTGATAGGGCTGAAAAGAACATGGACAGACATGAACATGACCTTGGTCAGTTATATAGAATAACATAAATAAAATTATTTCTTGGAGCTAAATTTCTGATTAGCAGGGACATTTTCATAACAATTCAATAAATTAACGAATGTATACTGAATTGAAGGCATATTCATTTTGCATCTGAATTCTTATTTTTTTTAAATGTTAATTTTAATCAGAATCAGTATATTTTTTAATTATGCCTATCTGAGACTCAAGCATCAGAAAACCCAATACACAAAAGAAAATGCCCCAGAAGATGGTAGTGTCATCACAAAATATGAAGAATGGATGTTCTACAGGCAGGATAAGTCAAAATATGTGCCCCACTGCTATACCAATCCAATGTGAACCCAATTTTACCAAATTTGGTACATGGTTATATAACATTGTAGAAACATCACAGAATTTGACATCATACATTAGTGGTTCACTAGCAACATTGTAAATGTACAAATTTACTGCTGGGATTATCTATTGATAATAAACTACAATATTCATTTGCAATCTAGAGCCTATGAAGTACATTAGCATTTTTTTTACTACATTTATCTAATCTAATAATTCTAAAACTTTATTTGGTAATCTTAATTACTCGAGTAAAGACTCGGGGCAAAGCAGTTGATAATTCAAAGACTACAAGTCCAATGAGGCCCGAATGGTAGGGTACTGCTCTTTAGTACTAGAATTTGTGACTTTCAATCATGCTACTTTGAAGTGTTTGAGGCCATTTATAATTGGTTTTAAGCAGTAAGTTGCAGTCTCATAAGCCCTTGTGTAGCAAAACAGTAGATGGTAATGCTCCAAAGCAAACCAAGTCAAGCCAAATCTAAGACTGCAAATCATCATATCAAAGATGTCTAAACTCAAAAGATCCAATATACTTATACATAAAACCTATATTACATGCCACAAATAATATGTTTAGCCTTTTACTGCTGTAACAGGGTACTGGAGAAGCCTAGGCAATGTAAAAAAGTACAGAGTTTAAAAACAAGACAACAGATTGGGTTAGGATTCATAGTATCATATTTATTAGGTTTGGTTTGGAGTGCTATGGTCTACTTTTTGCAACACAAGGGCTAATGAGACCGGGACCTACTGCTTAAAGCCGATTCCAAACGGCTATGAACATCCATACCACTGTGGGATTCGAACCCACGAACTCCGGTTCTGAAGGTCAGCACCCTAACCATTCAGCCATTGTTCGGCCCATATTTATTAGGAGTAAATGAGTTTGCAGCAATGAGTTATAAAAGTGTAATTAGAAGAAAATATAAAGGTATTACCATAAATAAATTTCATTAACCAATTAATGCACAGTTCTTTTGAAAAAGGGTCAGAAAAAAAATGTAAAAAAACACAATTTAAAACAGTGTCTTGCCAAGAAAAATACAAAAATAATCAAAATTTTTATTCCAATTTTGGATTTTGATAACATTGTAAAAAATAGTCAAATATTGTAATATTACAAGCACATCGACTTTTTATTATCTTTCTTTTCGAATTCCCATTTCAGAATAAACATTATTATCAATAAAAGTACTTATTTATACTTTTAAAACATAAATAATAACAATACTATATTTATAAAATTAATCAAAATTTTCTTTCGTATGATATATTTCAAAACAAGGTGCAGCACATAGCCCAACATAGCAACTATTACACATGTAACATCTCTCTTTTCTTTTCCCTTTTCCTTTGCTATCTCTTTTAACACAACACACAGTGCAATATCTACAAAAATACAATGCTGCTCAAATTCTCTTGAGTGTGCACAGATTGGCCAGTTTAGCGTGCTCGAGTTAACTCAAGCATGCACATTAAGGGGTTAAAGTAGTTAAAGATTAAAATATTACTTTTAAAAATCCACACATAATGCCACAAGTCTGTAACTTATACCTGTATAATCACAAGTTTTAATGTATTGATAATTTTTGTAATGAAGACACGTTCGTTTAATAAAACACAAATACTGAAAATATTTATAAAATAATTAAAATATTAAGTATTAACTACTTAATTTTTCTAATTAAAATAGTTGAAAATACCTCAGTGCAAAGAAGGTGATCAATATTTTTGAAATCTACATTGGCTCTACAGAAATCAAACATATGGACCATTTCATGTGCTAAAGCTCCATGGACTGCTGCTCTTGTAGTTGCAGTGTTTTGGCAAATAACTATCTGATTCATTTCTGCATCATAACCACCAGTAACAATCTTGCTACAAGGTTCACAGCATATATGGCGATTCAGGTCAATTGCACTAAAATAGAAGTTTTTAATTAATTATATAAATTTTTGTAATCTGTATTGAATATTTAACAGATAAAATGTTTGTATTTAGTACATAACTTATGAAAACAAGCAGAAATAAGATTTGGCAAAAATAAGGTGTCACACAGTTAAAATTTAAAAATAGCATTGGATTTGTTTTAAAGTGGATATTAAAGTTCATTAAACCTACAAATAGGGGTGTGCTATTTGTTATATGAACAGCACATGTATTTTTTATAACTAAACAGTTTTCTTTATTTATGCTTTTACATATGTAATAACTTTTAATAGTAGTAGTAAGAGGTAAGTTAAAAAGTATTTATATATATTACTGCCAGTAAAAACATGAATTTTGCTATTATTATTTTCAAGCAGAAATATAGATATTTTTTGTGAGACTATCCTTGAAGAATACTAATACTTACTCATTCTACCTTTTTTGGGGTTATGATTTTATATTATCTATTAAATAAATTTTGATTAGAATAAAACAAAGTACAGTATATTTCCGAATATAAGTTGAGGGTAGAATTTTCCATAAAAAATTTACCCAAAGTTCAAAAGTCATATATAAGCCGAAGTAAAATTTTTTTTTTTCTAAAAGTTCAAATATGTTGCCAAGAAGCCAAAAATGTCGCCAAGCAAATAAAGTATAGGAAATATTTTCCAATCAAGTTGCTTTAAATTAAAATGCTAGTTCAACATTTTTCAAACCATTTTCCCAACAGAATCCAATTTAAATTAATGGTTCCAGCTATTTTAGCTTGTGCAAATAACTGCCTAGCAAAAGGGGTTCTTAATAAGAGTTTAAAGATCTTTTCTGATAGCCAGGCCAACTTATGGCTTTGCATAATTACTGCTTCTCATCTAAATTAGTGTGGAATTGCTATAAGACCATTAACCAATTGGCTATGGCTAATAAAATTATCATATCTTGGGCACTTGGTCACTGTGGTATTTTTGGCACTGAAATTGCTGACATCTCGCAAAGCATAATTCTGAGCTGCCCTTTATTGGGGCAGAACCAGTGTTTGGTCTTCCTCACAATGTGGTTAGAAAGACTTTTAAGGATTTCTTAACTGCTTCCCTTGCAATTTTTTTTTTTGAAAATAAATAAATAAATAAATTAAAAAAATCAACACATTTTTTTATTTTATTATTAAATATGGGAAACGAAACACAACAAAATGTGTAGGTTTTAAGTTCAATTTTAAAATTTTTACAGGTGTAAAAGCATTTAGTTTTAATATTAGTTTACTATCTTGAGTTATCTCGGCAAATGGAAAGAGTTAAATATTTGTCTTTGTATGATAGTTTTTGAAACCAGGGACAACAAAATTAAGAAATGGCATTCTGTACACTGGTATCTGGCCTCTTTCCTTACCTATGGAATCTGTTTTACGGGAACACTGAGTACACTGTCACGTAGAATTTTATTTTTTTGCAGTAGCAGGAATAACATTGGGAAGATGCCATGAGGTTAACCTGAGTGGTGAAGCACTAATATTGGATCTTCCTGATGTGGCAGAAAATGCATCACTATGATTTTTCGCAACTATCTTTCTTTATACATTACTAATTCACAAACCGATATATACTATAGAATAGGGAAAGCATGTGACCAGTCCTAACAAAAGAACAAAACTGCCAATCAAAACTGAATATTTCCTTTTTTTTTTTCCCTCCAGGCCGAGTTATACTGCAATAAAAGAAAGCATACTGACAAATTTTGCTTTGCCTGAGATTTCTTGGGATAATAATTAACTGCAATATATACAAACCTGAGATAACTTGGGATACTCAGGCAAGCGTTTAATGGTAGAGATCTATAGGGCTTGGCTTGATTCTAATAATCAGAGGCAAGCTAAAGAGCTTAACCAGAGGTTTCCTTGGTTGAGGACTAAGGAGCTACTTAAGCTCTGCATGAATGAGTTGAAGATGGCCATTGGTCTTTTGACTGGTCACTGCTGTCTCACGAGACATCTGAACATTATTGGTATCATGGATACCTGATATGTATGGGGTGTCATGTGGCAGAGGAGAGTTTTTTACATATCTTCTGTGACTGTGAATACTACTCTGCTAAGCATTTTGAATATCAGGGATATCACATTATTCATCTGTGGGAGTTAACTAACTTTCCGGTTAAATTGCTGCTTAAATTTATTTCAGCTATTGGTCTCTTTGAGACTTAATTTAAAATTTTTCAATTCACTGCTGTGATTCTTTTGTTCAGGGGAAACAAGGGCTTTCAGTACAATAGGCCATGGGTTGCAGTGCTGGTGCTCTTATGAGCCGCCCCAACCTAATTCTAATCTAATTTAAATACAGCAGAGGTAGAGGCTCAATTGCACCTCGAGATAAATACAAGGATATATCTTAGCATGTTTCGAAAGTGGTGAGGAAAAACAGCCTACATTTTAAATTTTATTTAACTTTATGCATCTTAGTTAATTTAGTCGTTTTAGAATTGTGAGTTACTTTGCTATACTTACTGCTGCTACATGTGTAGAACATGAGGGGAATTGTACACACTAAAATGAAATTTTCAGCTACTTCCTATGGTAAGTGTTTTTAAATATTATACTTTTATCAGCAAAACCTACAATATTTATGTATTCATTAATTTTTAACTGTTCGCACAGATCTGAATTCTAATGTATCAATAAAACAGTGAAACATTCATTACTGCATAAATTATTACATCCGTAATAGTCAATAAAACAATTAAGTAATAATTCTATTAATTACTAGCCACTTTATGCCTAGACTTTGATCTGTGTATTTAAGGTTCCTAAATTAAAAATTGTGTTTATCTTAAAATTTAAACTAATTTTTAAAGTACATTACACCAGCAGTTTTAGGAATTTCAAACCTGAAACAACTCAGTTTCTTTAAATGAATACACATTTTATTTTAGTTTTCTTCATAAATTTAACACTATATTTGGTGATTTATCTTCCTACTAGCTTAAAGGAAAAGTAACTACATTTTTGTGATTACTTAAAGAGAATCAAGGTACCTATACAAAGATCATTTCATAGTCTTACTATAGATAATTAAAAATTTACGAGATTGGCATAGAAAATAATCCTTGATAATCTGCAATCAATTTTTGTGAAAATGGTTTTAAGTATGATAGCAATAAAATGTAAAATACTTTAAATTTCCAAACTATCACTGTTAACCCAGTAGCAACATAAATTTCCTTTGAAAAAATGGCAAAATTGATGTTGAAAAGAAGGAAATATCCCAGATAATAATAGTTTTAATTAGATAATTCATCAAATAAATGTAATCAGAAAGCCCTAAAACATGGATTATCTTAAAAAGCACATTTTAAACACTATCAACATATGAATTAAGTTACTTGAAATATTTAAATTATTTAATCAAGTAATTAAAAGGAAAAGATATAAAATAATGACAAAATATAGTTGGAAACCAAATTTAGAATAAAAAAAGCCTTTTAGCTCTACACACTCCTGACTTCTGAGCAATTTGATTTTTCTACAATCTTCCCAGGGCTAACCATGCAAAATTCTGTCATGATCAGTGCAGTTATTTTGGGATGCATAACAAACATACATAAACTACAAAGGATTATATGTGTGTGTGTATGTAAAATTAAAAATTTAATACTTTGAACTAAAATTACTAACTCCTATATTAAAAAACCACCAAATGTGCAATTTAGTCATCTTCTTAGTAGCCTCTTGGCGTTAAACTCTTTTGTCTTAGAGAAATCTCCTTCCTATTGGCGAAATTAACTATCCATCCTACTTTGCTGATTAAGCACATTCCTTTTCTCAGGCATGTCCCCAAAGTTATAAAAGGCCGCATGACCACTTTTTTGTTGGATTTTGCTAAATAAAGATGCTGCTAAATTTATCTTGATAAATTGTATTCTTCTCGAAGACAGCTACACCCCTGAAGCATGGCATGCTATGCTATCTTTCATATATATATATATATATATATATATATATATATATATATATATATATATATATATATATATGTGTGTGTGTGTGTGTGTGTATATATATATATATATATATATGTATAAATATATATATATATATATATATGTGTATATATATGTATATATCTTGGACCTGTAAAAGATCAGGGGTGCTGGCGAATCAGATTTAATTTTGAACTATATAGGCTTTACAAAGAGGTTACGCAAGTCCTTCGTAGTAATATACTGAGATGGCTTGGACATATCTGGAGAACCCCTGATAACAACCCTACTAAACTGTATACTTTTAAAAACCCTGAGGGATCCCGTACCCGAGGACGACCACCTACAAGATGGCTAGACGATGTTGAAATTGACCTCAAATCTTTGAAGATTAAGAACTGCAAAAGAGTTGCTCTAGACCGCTTGAGTTGGAGGAAGCGTGCTGTAGAGGCAGCTAGGACCTATAATAAGTTGTTATGCTCATGAAGAAGAATATATATATATATATATATATATATATATATTATATATATATATGTATATATATATATATATATATATATATATATATATATATGTATATATATATATATATATATATATATATATATATATATATATATATATATGTATATATATGTATGTGTATATGTATATATATGTATATATATATGTATGTATGTATAGATAGATAGATAGTGTGATATTTGTCATTTGAATTTCATGAATTTTGCCACAGATTGTGGTTTTGCCATCCCTGGTCTAATTCAATGAAAATTATCCCTGTAATTAAACTTCTATAAAAATAGATTATATTCTATTTTTGTACAGAACATTTTCATTTTTTATTGTGCTTTTATTTATAACAGGTATTAATATTTATTTCTAAAGATGGAATTTTTTTATTATCACAGTAAAAAAAAACAAAAAAAAAAACGATGCTATTTTTTTTGTTTTTGACGATGCTATTTACTCTTGACTGTGTTTCTACACACAGTCAAGAATAAATAGCATCGTCAAAAACCAGATAAAAATTAAGACAGACAATAAAACATATATGAATATTCAATGAAGAAAAAAATTACCATAAAGGGAAAAAGACATGAATTTAAAAAAAAAAAAATTAATGCATGTGTGCTTCATCCTTTGAATCAAAAATATAACTGAAAGAAAGAACCATGACATTCTGAGAAGTGAAGACTCAGGCCACTGTTATCCCTAGTTTTTTCTAATTCCACAAAAATGATACTTCTTTCAAGGATAACAAAACAACAAAACTGAATTAGGTACAGGAAAATGAATAATCTAAAAGCAATGCATAAAAAAAATAAGATTGGTTAAATGAATAAACTTGAGACCAAATGAATCATGTGACTAATGTGAGAATGACAGATTTAGGTTTCACTGTATATTTTTTTCAAAAAGTAGCAATTAAAAAATTTATGACAATCATGTTAAAACCATTTACAGATCAGCATCAAAATGGTGTGAGATAACGGGATGCCTTGGCATGCCTCCTCTTTAATTCGGCACTCGAAAAAGGAGTAAAAGATGTAAACATCAACACCAGAGGAGATATTTTCAGCAAATCAACTCAACTGTTGGCTTTTGCAGATTACATAGAAACTATTGCCAGAACATCTGCAGCGTTAGTACAGTCCTTTCTATCTCTAGAGAAAGAGGCTCTTAAGATGGGCCTTAGAATAAAGAAAATAAGACAAAATATACACCATGCACAAAAACTAGGTACGTAAGTGAACATCTAGAAATGGAAAGATATAAATTTGAGGTGGTTGATTACTTCACCTATTTAGGATCTGAGATAAACAACAAAAATGGTGTTAAGACAGAGATCCACAAGGGAGTTATGAAGGCAAATAAATGTTTTTATCGCCTACGGAAATATATAAAATTAAAATTAATAAAAAGGAAAACAAAAATTTTACTTTACAAATGTCTAATAAGATCAGTTTTAACTTATGCATGTGAAACCTGGGCAATAACTTTGTCAGATGAAAAGATACTGGCGACCTTTGAAAGAAAAATCCTTAAAAGTATATTTGGAGGAATACAAAAAAATAATATATGGCTCAAGAGATCAAGTTTAGAACTATATAATTTATATAATGAACCTGACATAATAAATTTCTTCAAATTGCAAAGAATAAAGTGGGCAGGCCATCTAATCAGAATGGACAATGACCGAACAACAAAAAGGGTCTTTGATGCAAAACCTACAGGAACGCGAAGACGAGGAAGATCCAACCTGAGATGGACAGAATGCCTCGAAAGCGACCTTTAGGTACTTAAAGTAAAAAACTGGAAGAATTTGGCCTCCAGAAGGATGTCTTGGAAAAAGCTTATTGAGTAGGCCAGGACCCATCCTGGGGGGTCATGCCACTGAGAAGAAGAAGACAGATCAGCATCAATAACAAATTACCCACAATAAATGCTTATTAAAAATTAACTTCCAGATAATTTTTGGCTCCAAATAATTTTAGAGTTTTATACAATGAATATTAAAAATAATCTTTCAGGAAAAAAAAACATAAAAGAAAAATAGATTAATAAAACATGCAAATCATATCTTCTATATAGAAAATATCAAAATGTAAAGAAATCTTAGGAACAGTACATTAAATAACTGTTTTTTTTTTTCATCACTAAAACAGTAGTACAGCTATTATGATGTACTACTAGAAAGATCTCAAGTTTAATACTTTTTAAAAGGCACCTGCCAAACAAATGAATAATTTTTACATTCATATCTTCAAAAACAATTATGTTCATAATTTTGAAAATGTAACTTAATTTTTTTGTTAAACAATTCATATTTCACAGAGATCAATAAAAATTAATGAAAAACAATGATATAAAAGATTATAAATATTAACTACAAAAATTGCCTATTTAAAAAGCTTACCATCCTGACGATTTCAATGCCTCCATCATAAGTTTTATAAGTGGACCTATAAAGAAAGAAATTAAAATTCAATTATTTTGAATTTATTCAATTTTTTATGAATTAAATAGTTCTTGATAAATGAAATTTATACCATTAACCTTCTGACTATTCATCCCACACTATTCTTGTGCAATTATTCACAATTTTCAAAAGGTTAAAAAATTTATGATTAAAAAAATAGACAAATTCACAACAGAAGTATGAAACTGCTTAAACTCTTATTATATATCACTCTTTACTGTTTTGAACAATAAAAAAATATTTACAATTAATGCAATATCAAACTTATAAGTAAATTACTGACTGGTAAGGTATGCTAATAGTAAATTGATAGCATAACAGAAAAAATTACAAATAAGTCACAGAGAAAATACCCTGTCTACCAATAAGTATTTAGACATCTATGCAAATGACGATATCTGCTGTCCTGAGGTACGTCACGGCCTCCACCAGTATACATTGTGTAGGAAACACCATCGGCATTAATCGCATGCAAGCATAGTTAGGAGTTCTCTGATTTCGAGAAAGGTATAAATATCGGGTATCACAAATGTGTCAGATCCTTAAGGGAAATATCTAGCAATCTGAAGTACCCAAAATCAACAATGGCCTATGTGATTAAGAAGTGAAAGGTGAGTGGTGATTGTCAGAACATGCCCCGAATCGGCAGACCAACGAAACTGGGAGATAGACACCAATAAGTGCTGTCCACAGAAATTCGGAAGAACCACACACAACCGATGGCCCTCATCTGCAAGGAGTTTCAACAGGCATCCGGAAGTATTGTTTCAATGAATACCATCTGTCAGGAAGCACTTTTGCTCGGTTTTCATCGTCGTGCTGCTGCCCATAAGCCTTTGATCACAAGTCCAACCGTACTGCTCAGTTAATGTGGTGCGAAAGCACATCGAAATTGGACCGTAGATCAGTGGAAATGGTTTCTTTGGAGCAATGAATAAAGGTTCACACTTTACAGTTCGGATGACAAGGTATTGGTCTGGTATCTGCCTGGAGAATGTTTCCTGCCAGAATGCATTGTGCCAACAGTCAGCAGAGGTGGAATTATGGTCTTTGGGTGTTTCTCCTGGTATGGACTGGGACCCTTGGTCCCCATTTGTAGTAAGCTCAAAGCCGATGCCTATTGCACTATTTTGGATGACAATGTGCTTCCTACGTTGTGGCAGTTTTACGGGTTGGTCTCCTATTACTTTCAGGAAGACAATGCCAGTTGTCATGTTTCGAGGTTAACCAAGGTTTGGTGTGGTACCAATGGAGTTCATCGAATGGGCTGGCCTGCCCAGAGTCCAGACCTGAACCATATCGAGAACCTCTGGTACTAGTTGGATCGCTGAATTAAGGAGTACACTACCAGTTCAAAATCAGTGAAGGAACTTGTATGTGTACTCCAAGCCGAGTAGAAGACAATGCCACTAGCTGTAATACAAAGACTTGAGGAAAGTATACCCCGGAGGGTTCAAACTGTAATTGCCTCTCGTGGGGCTCTACCAACTATTGATTTTGAATAAAGTTAGTTTTTCTTTTCTATCACAGGTGTCCAAATACTTATTGGTAGACAGTGTATGACATTTAGTAACACACAAATATATATATATATATATATATATATATATATATAATAGATCATTTGTGCTGAAAAGTATAAAGAATGGCTCAAGAATTTAATTTTTTCAAATTTTTTTTTTCATGCAGAAGCTTAAAAAAATGGCAGGTATAATATAATAATAAAAAAAAAGTCACTTCACCAATATTTGTTCCAAATCACCTTTGACTAAGAATTATTATATAGAATTTTTCAGACAGTTGGATCAATAAAGAACATTTATAAATTTTATTAAAAAATATATACATACAAACCAAAACAAAAGGTTAAGTCTCTAGAATTTTGCAAGTAAATAACTGAGTAAAGTATTCAGAGATCCAAGTGAAAAATTTAGTATTACTTTAAACTTTTTGAGATTCACAGCTTGTCATATTACGAGATATTTACCTTCTATCCTATTATTATTATTATTTTTTAATTTTGCTTACACTATATTTGTGATTCCTAAAATAGTACAAGAAGCAGAAAACCTGAATCTGATACAAAGAATGAGAACTTTTATCTTGTTTTGATATTTAACACCTAAACTTAATTTCTAATGTATCTTTAGTTAATATTGCATATATTTATTTCAGAATTTTTACTTTATATGATTACATCAAAATGAATTTATTTACGAAAATCTGTTCTCATGACCAAAAATTTATAAGAGATATGTAAGACTACTATATGTAAGAGGTGTGCATCTTATATTTGTGGGTATGCACCTTATATATGGGTGTGCTTCCCATGTTTATAGAACAGTGTTTTAAACAATTTAAAATATTATCACATAAAGTTATACAGATCGCAAAAAGAAAGGGTAGGAAAAATATTTATAACCTGCTTTAATTTCATTGAAGATGTAATGCTTAAATTATATTTATAATTAGTTATGTAATTTTATCATACCTGTTTTGTTTTTGAAGACCATAAAATTTTAAAAGCATTTAAGAGATTTCAAATTTGTGTGACAGTCCTTATACTCTGTTATACCCTGTACTACAATCAGGGTTGGCTTAATTTGCCCAACCCGAAAAAACCCGGGTGGGTTTTTTCAAAAAAACCCACTTGAAAAAACCCAAGTGGGTTTTTTCAAAATCATTATTTAAAATTCCACATATTTAACTAATAGTAGAAATATTGAGTTAAATCTATAATATATATTACATATTTCATCTTTGACAATGAGAGTAGAATTTTTTTTTTTAATTTGAGGAGGTCTAAACTGCTAGAAAAAAACAAAAACTTAAAAAAATTTCAGAGAAAAATAGTTATTTGTATAACAAATACAATGAAAAGATTATAGAAACAATTAAAAATCAAAACAACCAGTATTTCTGCCAAGATGATGAAAACTGACGTCTTTTAGCCAATATTAAAAAGAAATAATATGGCTAAAAAACAATTACCCAGAGGGCTTGAGTATATTTACAAGAACATAAACAAATTAGAACTTTCTATATTGTATACAACTTATTCTAAATGTTATCCAGTCAGTGATATAAGTTTCTTTATCAGCTGTTATGATATAAGGGAAAAACTTGTTTATACAAACAATTGACCAATTAACTGTTATCTTGAAACAAGGGTATTTTAATACGATTTAGTGATATAAAATTAAATTAGTATGTAAAATTCTAAATAAAAACATTAAACTTTTATGAAATTGTTTTTAAGTTTCTCTCTTATATAGATACAAGTGTAATAAATGTGATTATTAAATAAATACTGATCTATGACAAATTAATTTATGCATAGGAATATCCCATGCTTAGGGGTAAAATGACAAGATATTCTTTATTCATTGTTGATAAAAGATTGACTATCCATTATATATATGTTTCTTTACTCACATTTAAAAATCAAGATGTAAAAAACATAATAGTAACTGAAAATCTCATTTAAATTTTAAGATATTTTATTTGTTAGAAAAATTTTAGAATATGTAAAAAATAATTTATTTTAAAATTTCAAAATTTCTTTTAATTAAAGCAAAAATTTCTTCTGCATAACTTAAAATTGATTTTTTAAATTTTTAACTTTAAAAAGTGACTAACATTTTAAATTTATTTTGATCAAGCAATTATATATCCTGTCCTCTTACATATAAATTATAGAGACAAAACCCTGATAAAACCCGAAAAAACCCAAAAAACCCTGATAAAACCCAAAAAACCCTGATAAAACCCGAAAAAACCCTGAAAAAACCCACTGGGTTGGGTTTTTTCTGAAAAAAACCCGGGTTTTTGCCAACCCTGACTACATTCAGAATATTTTTTAACAGCTTGCCTGACTATCCCGAGCTATCTCAGGTTCGTAATGTTGCAGTTAATTACTATCTCCAGAAAACTTGGGCAAAGCAAAATTTTTCAGTACGATTTGTTTTACTCGGCCTGGAGGGAAATTACAGGAAATATTCAGTTCTGATTTGCAGTTTGCAAAGTTTTGTTGGTTTCGCGGTTCTTTTGCGGGTCTGGTCCCGTGTTTTCCACTGATTGAAAAACAAATTTCAGAAAATCACAGTGACGAGTTTTCTGCCTTATCAAGAACACCCAGCATTAGTCCTTTACCACTCAGGTTAACCTCAAGGCTTTTTCCAGATGTTATTCCTGATACTGAAAAAAAAAAAAAAAAAAAAAATCTAATCCAACGAGACAGTGTACTCTGTACTCCCGTAAAATATATTGCAGAGGTAAGCTAGTAAGTTAGTCTCAGATATCAGAGTATAGAATGTAGGATATCACTTTGTGTTGTCCCTTGTTTCAAAAACTATCATACAAAGACTAATATTTAACTTTTTCTATTTGCCCGACATAACTCGGGATAGTAAACTAATATTAAATCTAAATGCTTTTACACTTGAAAAAAAATTAAAAAGTTAACTTAAAACCTATATATTTTGTTTTGTTTTATTTTCTTGTATTTAATAATAGAATAAAAAAATGTGATGATTTTTTGACATTTTTTTCAAAAAATTTGTAAGGGAACCAGTTAATACATTTGCTGAAAATTAAGGTAGAATATTGCCAAGTAAAATAAGCAATTTTATGCTTGGGTGTAATTGTAGTAATATTTCATTTTTGTTCATGTTTCATGGCTAAACTATTATTATTATTATTAAAAGTTTTCTATTTTCATTCTTATTATTTAACTTTTTTATTTTGGATAATTTCATCACAGAGAAATCAAAATGGGAGATGAAAAAACAAAAAGATTCTCTGGAGCTCAATAGCTCAATATAAAAAGTGATAAGAAAACAAACAAAAATTTAAAGGATCTTTTAGTAAATTCTTTAGTGATACTACAAACAATCTTTGACATCATCACAAAATATTGTTGATATCCAAGAAGTTATACAGTAAAAATTTTATTTATGTATTTAGGACTTTTTAAAAATTTTATTAACTGATAGAGATGGCTAAATAATATTTGAACACTGTTGGGCAAATATCTATAACTAGCCTTGAATTTATATTAAAAATTGTTAACTTTTTAAACTAAAATAATGGATTTTCAAATGTTCAATAAAAAATAATTTTATTTTAAATTGACTGAGTTGATTCTTCAGTGTTGATTAATTCCACTACAAGCAGACATAAGACTACATCTGGTTATAATAAGACAATTAAATTTTCATTTTAAAATAACATTTGAAACACCCAATCCCCATATTTGATACACCCGTTCTCAAAAAATTGACTTTTCATACAAATTTGAAAAGTTTAAATGACTTTTCTCTGTTATAGAGATGATCACATTATGATATTTACTTTCAGATCAGTTGATTTTATCTGGTCATCAATAAAGTATCTGAGTAAAATCAGAATATTAATTTTTTTAAAAAATTGAACTACATAGCTTGTTTTATAGTCAGCCTAAATTTAATATTTTGAACCTCATAAAATACTAGATTTAAATACTGAAAGGGAATTTTATACTAATATATAAATATGTTTAGAATAAAATTTTAGGTCTACATTTTGTAGCATAAATAATGTTCTACTTATACAAATTTTATTAATAAATAAGCTTTTTTATGAAGCCCTATGGCATTAGGGTAGCACTTCCTACTCCCATGCAACAGGTCCAAGGTTCAATCCCCGAGCTGGGCAAGGTTGATTCAGCCTTTCATCCCATCAGTGGATAGAAGAACTGAGCACCAAGCGTGCTTTGGAACTAAACACTGGGTTTCCGCATAACATTGACCACCAAACTGGAACATATGATTCGTACCAAAGGGCCCTTGGTTACGTAAATGGAGATTGGCACCGTAGGCCTTGGCCCCCTACGGGCTGTTGCGCCGAGGAGTTTAGTTTTTTAGCTTTTTTATGCATAATTAATATATCAAAATTATAAATTTATTGCAGGAATTTTAAAACATCATTTAAGCAGTATTTAAGAACTAAAAATCACTTACGGACAGAAAAATTAAGGGGAAATAAAAGGAGGTTTCTGTGTGATTTCTTCATACACATATTAAAAAAATTGTATGTGATGGATAAATAACATGCACAAGTTTAGTTGTTTTAAAATTAACAAATAAAAGTATGATTTGAGTTTAATGATGTTTTAAGTTTAATGTTATTTGATTTTTCAGATGAAAATAAACTTGCATGAAAATAATAGAACTTGAATCTTTTAAATATAAAATATACAGTAATATTAATAAATTAGGAAAAAAATATTTCTTTCAACAGGTAAAAGTGATAATAAATACACCAGGAGGTTACTTAATTTCAAAACCATTTTAAAAATTACAACTCATAATAAAGAAAAAATCTTTGAATCAAAGATAAGTTATGCCTTTAAACATATCACTATTAACTGTAAACAAAATGTTAAAGATTTAAATTAAAAATCAATGAAGGAACATAAAAATAATAAAAATAAATTACTTTCCTTGACATACTGCATGTAAAACATGTTATAGTAAATTTTGTGAAAATCATTTAACTGGTACACACAGGCGCGCACACACACACACACACACACATATATATATATATATATATATATATATATATATATATATATATATTATGGTTTACAGTTATATTTTCATAGTTAATAGTACGACACATGATAAATCACAGTTACAGAAAAATGATAACAAAAAGAGAAACTGATATAATATGATATATTATTGCAAAAAAAAAAAAAGAAGAAAAACTAGAAAGATTGAGTTTGAAAAATTCAAAGAAAGTTTCAGCAAAGTATTCAAGAATTATATTATGTTTCCATATTTGTTATGAAATTATAGAAAAAAAAATTGAACAATTTAAAATGCTGTCACATTAAGTAAAATGACATATCAAAATCTGTACTGTGTTAATACGTATATCTTAGATTAATTTCTGTAACAATCCATATTTAATGTATTTTAATCAGTATAGCTCATTTTTTAATGCTACATAGCACCTTAAATCGCATTATAGGACTTAATATTAAGTTTTCTACATTTTTAGTAAAATATTGTGATTCACATATGCAGAAATTCAAATTACAGTACATAAAATGATAAAGAAATGTTATAAAAAGAGAGCAGCAAAAAATACACATAAAATTAAAATTTTTAAATCTGAGTAAAGTATTGCTAAAACAATCATAAACATAATATTCCTTTTGATAATGGTTTACTTACAGTAAATACAGAATACCTTTGAAAGATTTCACATTTTATTATTAATTGCAAGAAAGCAATAAATGAGTTTTAAATATTAATAATACATCTTCAGAAAATGTTATTTAGCAAGTTAAGATATACATTCTAATCTGCACTTTAAAAATTTTACATTAATATACAGCCACATTTATTTCAGAGTTTACAATTAAAAGTTTATTTCTGCAAAGATAGTAATGTAAAATGTTATGAACTAAGAAATGAGATAGTGTTATTGAGAATAAATAATGATAAAAACTTTTATAGGGTTTAATTTAGTTATTTATGTTACAGATGTTAAGATGAGAAAAAAGAAATCTATATTCATACTTTCCCCAACAATATTATTGATGTGTCTTTCACATTTGACTTTCTGCAAATTGTCTCGGTTTTCACCCAAAAATAACATACGAAACCAACTTCTCTCAATTTTATCTCCTCGTCGTTCGGGAAAAAAATCAATTCCTTGTAATGGTTGTTTATCTCCTGAGTTTTCTGCACCCTCATCTTTTGGGTCTTCACGGTGTGACGATTCCATTATTTATAATTAGCTTATAAAAAGTACAAATTTGTTTACTTTAAAGTTATTTCGACTTTAGCAGACAACAAGACCGCGAATAATCAAAAGCATGGGTACCGGAGTTGCCAATCTTAAAAATGAAATTCTAGGTTAAAATCATATAACCTTACCGGTTTTAAAGGTTAAAGAAGATGAAGTTATAAAGAGATGACGAGGGTTACAACAATCATTCCAGAAATGTAAAAGATGATTAAATTTTATAAAAGAAAACTGCATTTGAGTAATAATTGAAGCGTAACACACAAAGTTAAACAAATATATTAGTTACGCTAACTCTTGTACAACAAACAGTACAGCTCTAATAAGGCCCAGTCAGTCAATTAGAACACATCGATGAGCTTTGATTAAACTGCATAACAATGTAAAATGTAATAAAAATAGAACTGTATATTCGATTGGAAATAATGTTCTAATGTAAATAATTTACGCTTAGTTCTAACTGACTATGCTGAAACTGGTCATACCAATTAAAACACTTCAAATTTGTTTTGTTGTTTTTTGTTTTAATTATAGCACTGATGAAAATTGTCAAAAATCAATTTAACTGGGAGGCCATGTTATACAGGTAAAGGGGGAGGACCACACAGGGAAGGGGCTGCACAAGGTCGTTACTGCAATTGAGCGGAAAAAATATTGAAGCATTTAAGGGACAACATTTTGAAGACTTGAATCAACTGCGATCTACCTCACGGCCTTGTCGAAAATTAAGTAATTCATTATAAACGTGCTCGTCAGAGTCAAATTTTTTTGAAGCGATGTTAGTTAAACCATTAGGCACACGAAAGTTTTATACTAACTTTTACAACTGTATAATTTTAGTGACTAAAAATATGGAGACAAAAATCCTTTGCTATTTGTTTAATGATTCCTTTCTTAGGTAGGAATTTTTATCCCATAGTTTTACCTGGCATTTATTTGGTACATTTATGTAATTAGGATTTTTTAAGGTATTTGAAATAGTCCAAAAAATAATTACAAAAAAAATTAATGGTGTCTCAAAGAAATTCCATTTCATTTCTTCAAGTCGTATGATAACCATACTGTTGAAATCAGAACGTTGACATCAGAGCAAGAGTCAATATATCTTTATTTGATTATTTTTAAACTGATAGGTATAGTTCGAGAACTGTATAAATTATTTTGTACTCTACATGAAAAAGCTTACTTTTAAATGGATTTTTAAAATATGCTTTTCATTTTCAAGATTAAGGATTAATTGTTGTATTCTTCGAGATCTTTTCAATAAATAAGTGAAATGATGTAATGAAAATTACATTTTACAAAATTTAGGGTACATCAATCTTATATACCCTTCAAATTTCTTTCCATTTATGGGAATACACTTGTCTCACCTCTGTGTCCATTGTTAAAATGATCCCTGGAAATCTGTAGAATTCAAGCTCTTTAGGTGCCTTGATTCAGGATTTATTGTCTGACGTCATCTCACTGTTGACCAATGACAATCTTATATTTGCTGAACTATGACTAAACGGGTAGGTCTAATAAGTTCTCGCGTAGGCTAAAATATAAATCATGGGGTTCCAAACCAACCAACCATTTTACATTTCAGAAACAAAATGAAATTTCAATGAGCTTTCTCATTGGAACTCGTTGAAGCATCTTGCTCATTACATGCTAGACTTCAATGAGCTTCTCATTGAAGTCTAGTATGTAATGAGTAAGTCTTATAGTAAGTAGGGAGTGGTATTAAGCATTGTGATCTCACGGGCAATCACGGACATGCGAGTGACTCACTCAGAAAGTCACAAACAATCACTGCTAAATATGCTAGCACACTGTCATGATACATCAGCTATCAATCACTATATAATGTTGGGTTAAATAAAATTCTATGCAGAGATAGTTTTTCTAACTTCAGTAGATCAGCAATCATCCAGACAGTTAATATACGATTGAATATCACAAGAAACAGCACATGCTCAATGTTTTATCACCGCAGAATGTCTACGGTCGTCCGGAGTATGTATAATTCTTGTAGTTTTCATGGTTTCATTGAATCGTTGGATCCAATTGAAAAAAAAGTTGTTTACTTCAGTGCTACTTCTGTAAACAACACTCAATATTTCATAAATTTCCAGTGAGTTTTTCCAAGTTTCACCAAATATTTGATGTTGAGTCTTTGTTCCGTCTATTGATCAATCTTCATCGTTGACTATAGAAAGAAAAGTAAAAAAAAATATTCTGTCTTAGCTGCTCACTTATTTCAACAGTGTAGTGGTTATTAATAATCCAGTGGTTCCCCCGCTAACAGCCGGTGTGAACGGATAAACATGAGGGGTTAACTCTGAACGTTGCGACTCTGTTCGCACGTTAGTTGTAACGTCACTTTGACGTCATCTTGATTGTTTGCTTGCATAATGTCCACAAGTTGACGTCAAAATGACGTCACAACTAACATTCGAACCGACTTGCAACATCCAGAGTTAGCCCCTAGTTGGTTAGTCATGGCTAAGAATGTCTCTAGTTTGATAGGCGGGGACAACGCTAGAGATTATTCTGGTACATGAAAAATCGAATCTATTAAATCTAAATCTATCAGGCCAAAGTTTGCTTGCATAATGTCCACAAGTTGACGTCAAAATGACGTCACAACTAACATTCGAACCGACTTGCAACATCCAGACTTAGCCCCTAGTTGGTTAGTCATGGCTAAGAATGTCTCTAGTTTGATAGGCGGGGACAACGCTAGAGATTATTCTAGTACATGCAAAATCGAACCTATTAAATCTAAATCTATCAGGCCAAATACCTTGTAGATTTGAGGTCTATGGGTTGTTACGATTTTTTATTCCTAAAACAAAAGCAAAAAAAAAAAAAAAAAAAAAAGAGAACCGAATTAAGAATCCTACAAATACATATACATAATTGTGGCGAAAATCGTTCCTTTCTATCAAGGACGTCGTGGCTCAGTCGGTAAAGCATCAGACTCGTAAACGAGAGATTCCGGGTTCGAAAGCTTCGCAGAGTTGCGTGCCTGGCATTCATTTGTAGCGCTGAATTCGAGTCTTGAAGGCGTACTAAACATTTCATTGTGCATCTAAAGACCTGCCAATTAAGTCTGTGGGTCTGGATATCCTCAGGCTGGTATGTCGGCAAATACCTTGTGGTAGAAAGTTCAAAATCGGGAGTAAAATTCCCCTTCTGCAAATGATCAAAATTAAGGCTATTCTACAGCATGGCATCACGAACACCTTACCCCTGTCAAGGAAGGCAATCCGTTGAGAAGTATCAGAGGTGTCAATCCATGTCTATAGAATTCGTTGATGTACAAAATCTTGGAATTCCCTGAATTTATAATGTAGTCTAAAGTTCCAAAGAGAGGGACAATTGAAACTAAAATTTATAAAATTTAAAATTTCGAATAAAATATCTTGATCATAATCGTATAGTTTACTAGCAACTTTTACCGTTCATTACAATAGTCATTGATTTAATTAATCCAAGAATTTAATTTAATGGGACCCATCAATTTCAAAATTCTAATTAACTTGTTAAATGTTCGTTTTTCTTTTGTTTATGAAGCTCATAAGTACATTACATACGCATAAGTTTTATTTCTCTTTCCCTTTTACATATTTAAGAGCTTAAGGAAATGTCCTTAGGTATTCAACAGCTTCACAAATTCTTATAACGTTCGTATGAAGCATTTAAAACATACATTTTTTATAGTTTATTTCTAAATATAAAAACATTTCAGTAAGGAAGGTTAATATGTTGATAGATTATATTTAGAAGATGAACTACGTGATTAGAAACAAATTTTTATTACTTTCTTGCACAGATGGCGCTGCTTTTTTGTAGATTAAAAAAAATTATTTATTAGTGTTACCGCGTAGTAACAATTTGCCTCGTTTGTTTGCATCCGACTATTTTGAAACTTTATGAGCAAATTTTTCTGCTAACAAACTGTGTTGCACTACATTCTCTTTTCTGTACATAGGCAAATTGCAACTTTAGGTACACGAACCAGCGCAGTAGTCAGAGCTGTGTGTGTGCCAGAGGAATTGACGGTTTTGATCGCACCCTCTGAATTTATGTAGTTTACTACATTGCATGTATTTTAACACTGAAATAAAACTACATTTTTAAATATAAAATTTTTAAAACTGTATACTAAATCATAATTTATTTTTTTACTATCATATTTAATTTTTAAATTTCTATCTACTTTCTTAAATTTTAACACTTTTGATCTAAATTTTTTAATATTTTTTCTAAAGCATATAAGATTGTGCAAACTCATATATATATATATATATATATATATATATATATATATATATATATATATATATATATATATGTGTGTGTGTGTGTGTGTGTGTGTGTGTATAATATTAAATTTTATATAATTTTTAATACTATTGTTAATATTAGATATTAGTGTTGTAATTTTACATAGTGTCTTAATAAATTTTAATTTTTTTGTTAAAAAATAGGGAAATATGAAATTGGTTGAGTACAGTTTGAGCAAAGAGCACAGGTCACTTATCCCCCCTCCCTTTTCACGCATAGACAAAATAACATACTGTTATGAATTGAAAATTCTTTTTATTTGTTGATCAACAAAAACACACGCCAGTCGTACGTAAGACTCATTTTTAAACAATTACATTTAAGACTCATTTCATTTTTAAACACTTTAATTAATCACACATTTATAACTTCACACTGTCTCATCATAGAGCGGAACAACGACTTTCTCCTACAACATTAATAAGAATAGAAAATCATTCTACCCTTGAAGTAGAAGTTGTAGTTCTTTAAACATCCTACGAGAGAAGAAGTTGTAGTTCTTTACAATATCTGAACAGAAAATTTCATTCAATACCGAGAAGGTATATCGTTTTGTAATTTTATTTTTTAATTTTAGAATAATTACAAAGTTTTACATTATTTAGGAGTAGGATATTATAAAATCTGTGATTTAAGTTGATGTCATTTCAATAATTTTTCACAATGTATGTATTTTGTACACGAGTAACTAAAAATATATGCCTTTAAAATATATAATCCCCCTCCCACTGTCGATCTTTTCTGAATTCGATACTGATATATATATATATATATATATATATATATATATATATATATATATATCAGTTGACTCTAAATATCTTGATTTCCTTTATCTCGAAGTTTTTTGAAGTCCTAAATTTATGTCAATATAATTCAATGGAATTTTTTCTCTCGCTATCTTATAATTCACTCCGCTTTTGTCGGCTGTTTTGTGTGATAATTTTACTTCACACCCTTTCTTTTATTGCATTTTCTTTACAAAGCAATTTAATTGAAAATGGCAGATGTCAGAAATGTCATCATTACCTGTTATTATAAATAGGGATTTATTAAAGGAAAGTTCAGTCAAACAGTTTATAACCATTGCTTATAAATTCAGTTTAAGGCTGATCCTAAAACATCATGATTAAAAAATGTAAAAGTCTCGCATGCAGCAAAAGTTATTGTTACGTAAGACAAGCCACGTTAAAGAAAATTGAGTAAATATTTATAATCATTACTTAATTCTTACATAACTATGCGTCTAAATGATTTTCTACATACAATTCGTGCCTAAAGCCCAGACTGCTATTAACATATGATTATCTAGGCGGTTGCAAATCCCTGACATCCCTTAATGTAGCCTTCACACTATGACCAATTGTTCACTACTCCAGTACTGGTCCTGATGGCGACCTTGAACGATGGTTCATGGTTTGTATCCACACAATGGGTTCTAAATGAGCAGAGGGCTTGTATGCAGCCATAGAATCTACTGCGCATTATGGTAGTGCATGCTGGTTGTCTTTGATCTTTGGAGAAAAACCGTTTCCGAATCCATCCTCAACCAAGGCCATTTTATCGTCGACCTAGATAAGCCATTCCCCCTTCAGACAGTGGTAATGGTTTGCAGTGGACCATAGTGTGGAGGGGTATTAATGTTTACATTCGGTCATTAAAACTGTTACCTGTGAGCCGCTGTAGCTCAGTGGGCAAAGGCAACGATCTCGTAATTGAAAGGTTGCGGGTTAGGAACCCGAGGCGGCCTAAGATCCACCTTGTTCGTTACAGGTGACTAGGGCACTTAAAATAGGTTTGTGGTCACAATGGCCTCCTCCAAGTTCTCAATTGATAACTCTGGAGGTGGCAGGCCAAGTCTATGGGTCTTCTGTTTGGTCCCTGCTTCAAAATTACGAGGACCTACTTCAGCGAAGCCGTTCTTTCACTTAATGGTGCTTATTTTAACGAAAGCTTGGCCATAATGCGAGACCTTGCAGGCTCAATCGTGCTTGATTTATCGAAGTGGCATGAGAAACAACAACTGTTACCATTTGGAAAGTAGAAATATAGTCGATTTTGATGCCGCATACCTACGCATAGTTTTTTAAACTATTTTTCTTTTTAAATAGAACTTCCATTTTTCTACCGGAGGTTCGAGACAAAAGTTTCGCAAAATAAGTTGGGAGTGGAGAGTGTCTAAAATGGAGAGAGTTTACGCACCCCACTGTCCTAGAGCATCGAATCAAAGACAGCTAAAATTTCCAGAGTAGGGAAATTTTTTTCATTTATTTAGGTATTCAAGGAGCTTTGTTGAAATTCCCTTTCTAGTATTAGTTTAGAAAGCATAAGATTTGTTTCAGTTTTGATGACATTGGTTTGTTTTAAGAAGGCATTTCTTAAAAAGAGCATAATGTTCTTAAAAATATTTAGTGTTTAAAAAGGGGCGATTCTTAGAATTAAATACTAATATAATAGCTGAGATTCATGATCTGCTGCGAAATCCATGAAAATACGTACAGCGTTGCTGATCCATTTTTACGTATGCAGGCAAAACTATGTATGTATGTACCTTGCATGTATGTAATGAATTTTTTTAATGAAACTGAAATTTCACTGTACTTTGCATTAAGACTTTGGACCCTCCCACCAAAAAAATTCTGGCTACGTCACTCATAATAATCGTAAAAAAATAAATAAATAAAATTAAAAATAAAATTAAAAAAAATTAAATTAAAAAAATTAAATTAAAAAATTAAGAAAAATTAAAAAATATTTCTTTTTAGATTTTAAAGGAAATACTCATTTTGACCAAATCTGAATCAGTTTCAATATTCTTAAGTGTTACAACTGTGCGTACGTACAAAGAAACTTTAATTTCTAAATTTTACATACTCATTTTGACCATCTACGAGAGAGCATTTTGACTAGTTTCGTTCTAACACCTGTACGTACGCATTTGTCTACTCATAAACGATTAACCATGAAAAAAAATGAAATTTTATATTTAGGATTCTTATAACATCTAACTATGTACCTTCCCTTTTATTTGAATCCGTACTCTATATAACGAAATATTTCAATATAACATATATTACCATATCCAGGTGTACCGAGGTGCTTTCCCACGGTGATCTACACGTACATGCACAGCTGTGGGAGGATTTTCCTAGAGGAATTTAGGACTCCAATTGTTCACGTCGAGTGTAGGGACCCCTGCAGAGAAGGTATAGATCACGGAATGGCAGGGTAACGGTCAAGCTCGCACAGAGATGTAACCATGAGTTATGGGGGCAGGGGCTAAAAATAATGTCAGCTTGCACAAAAGGGGCTACTTTAATGAGCCCACCTGCACTCCCGAAGGGGATGCAGATGTTGGAAAATTTCCCGAAAACAAGCGATTGGAAAGGAAGAAAAAAGGGGCGTTGGAACCGAGGTGAGGAGTTGGGAAACGAAGTTAAGGAGAGGAGTTGAGATCGGGATTCGAGAGAAATGGGACAAGAGTCCTAAGCCCCGCTCGTCATCACCAACTCGTCCCGTGCGCCCTGACCGACACCGCGTGAGGAAAGTCCCTGCCTGCTCCCCTGTGCCTGTAATGGAGGTAAAGATAAAATAATATTTACATTCACTTAGGCCTCTATTAATGATTTAATCTTGTAATTGAATAATTACGCGTTATAAGGAGAATTGTAATAATTATGGTGTAAATATAAGACATAAATAATTGATGATTATGATATATGATAACCAAGAAGCAATTTGTAAATGAATGTATAGAATAAATGTATGAATCTCAATATACAGTATTATATTCTTACTGTGTTTCCCCTTGTA